>BSQZ01000089.1:0-385000 GCA_033239005.1 Lamellibrachia satsuma | reverse complement strand
TATTCCACCAGGAGGGAAACCCCTTCGCGATCGCGGCGGGAAGCCTTCATCTATCACTTTCACACCATAAAAAGCGGTTGATATCCCGTTTGTTTTGCAGTATTACTTAGCAACTCTGGATGATATAAAGGGCATCATATATGTCTTACCGAGAAGTGGAAACAACAAAGTAATTGTCAACCATAGATCAAGCATTAATATGTACGACATTGTAGACTACAACAGAGAAAGCCTATAGTTAGGTTATTCGTAACATTTTGGGGAACAAACGAAGTATCAAAGACATGTAAGTTCCCAGCAAAATGTTTTTGAAGAGTGATTATATACAAAATAATATATTGATTTGAGGGTACGTTGAGATACTAACTAGCATACTTCAGAAAGAACAGATACAATTGAAACATATTTGTTTTGCGAAATGTAACAGAGCAGGTATTGGAGCGGCAGACCACTTTAAGGCCTTTGACTCCGCGCATTGAAGGAGCCTTTGAAAAATAATGGAGTGCTGCGGAATATCACACAAGATAATCTAAATGAGTAAGATCTTAAACGCGGACAGCGAATGTGCAGTGTTAAATGAAGTCAAAACAAGAAGATGGAACAGGTTTAGCCACGAGAAAAACAAACTGGCGAAAAACTGTAGCACACGAAAGACAAAAATTGGGGTGGAAAACATGGAATGAAGCCAAGCAGGTGGCCAAAGATAGAACGAACTCGAAAAGGAGAAGTACAGCTTGATGGATCATTATATGCGAAGAGGATAGGTAAGGTAAGGAAATGTTGTTTAAACCACATTGCAGTAAAAAAATCAATAGTTTTAAACGGTCACATAAGATAGGTAATTTTAAATCACAATGTGAGAGGTTGTTGTATAAACTATCCAGTTTAATACATGTAGAAACAAATCGTGACACGTTTAGGAACGATTGATGACAACCGTTACACTTTTGAGAATAATTGACAGGTATTGAAGAAAATATCGTAATTGGCTCTAAACGTATCACGGTTAAAAGTAGCCGTAATTGGCACTGTCAACCGTCGTGTTTATGACAAACATACCTTATCACCCGCCTTACCTGCTTCAAGATCAAAGTGTTGTCCGATTCCCTGATGTAAACACTCAAACGTTTCCCTCCTAACTCGGAGATGTACACGTACCTGTAACACGTGGCACCAAACTTAATACGCCATTTCTCAGTAAACATTTCAGTAAAAGATAGATTATTCAACATGCTTAGTTGCGTCAATTATACCTTCACTGGAGGTCAGCGACTAGCAACACGAAATACCAGCAAATTAATGCAACTAACAAGCTCTGGTATTACCATAATATAACAGTTGCGGATGTATGAATGGGTTATGTATGAATGGATTTTGTGATGACACACACAACGATGTGTTGTACAATTCGGCAGTATTGGGAGAGCGAGAGCTTTACCCGTAATGGTGGGAGGCGGAAGATTGCGGCGGGCGCAGCTCATAAGAATTTGGAGAGTTGGCAGGCTTGGCATTTCTAGGGACATTTCGATAATGTAATGAATGTCATTCCAAAAAGCTTATTCAAAGGAAACAAAAGTTATGTTTTTTGGTTTATGAATTTACAAAATTACTTAGCATAACCATTTGCAACTACAAATAAGATTATCATGCAATGAAGTTTACTCGCTCGCCAAATCAAAGCATTTGTGCATACACTTATTACTTTACTAGTCACTAGGCTGCGGCCATGCGTTGGTTTTGTGTATGCCGGCAACATTTAGTACGTTATGCGTTGTCTATATTGTCCAATGTTATCGGTCGCGCCGGTTAACATTTCAGCCCTTAGTGAACCGAAGAAATGACCGGAATCTTCAGATTTTGGAACACATTCGAGTAAACCCAAACCATGACTTTTGTTTCGCTCTAAACATAGACAACTCCAGATTAAAAACAATACTGCAGACACCTACTTGCCATCCGGGGAGGTGTTTATACTAATCGGGATGTTACACCTTGCTAGTAGAAGATGCCCCCTGGTGCCATCGTAGAAGCCGACACTACCAAGACTGAGGCGACGACTGAGCTCCACTTTAAAATTGAACTTGAAATAGTTGGTGAAGTAGAAACAGTCTTCTCCAGTCGCCACGATGCCATTGGGGCTGTTGGTGCACATGAAAACCGCGATGACGTTGAAATACCTATTTAATTTTTTTTAACATTCGAAGACTCCCCATATACAAAATATCTACATTTTTTGAAGGCCCCAGTAGGAAGAGTCCGAGTGAAATGGACATTGTAGTTATCAATAAGGAATTGAGCCAGAACATTTTAAAATATGAATTTACGACATTAATCTGCAATCGATTGCGGTCCGTTTATAGCAAGTAGCAGCTTACCAAACCTGTTGTAAGATTAAAGAATTCCGGATAGTTTACAAGGCGTTGGTTAATACTGACAAACGACATGGATTTTTAGAAACACTGACTGCGTGATTGTCGGGTCACGGTATGTTCGGATGTGGCACAACTGTCGTCTCTTCTCGTCGAACCGAAACTTCTCCACCGTATCTTTTCCGACCACACGAGCGTTGACAAGAAATATGTAGATTACGTCTGAAAAACAAGTAATATAATGCGTCATATCCAATATTACAAAAAGTTAACTGTTATATGGCGACTGAAACATTCTGAGCGACTTCATATGTTTAACTAGTATGCATTCATTGATGGAAAATAATGTACAACCTTTAATAAATAACTATATAATCATCTGAACAGGTTTTATATCCGGGTATACGAAGCAATACAAATAAAAGTTATTATTATTATATATAACTAGCTCGATTATATTAAGATATAACTACGGCTAATCGTACTACACACATATAACTTGTTAATAGACGGAACGCTAACGGTGACTTATGGCTGTAGCCAAAGCTAGTTCTAAAGAAAACGTCGTATGTCTTACTGGTGTTGTAGTCCCTCCAAATGCTGAGACTGAGAGGAGAGAATGTGGATCTGTCGAGGTCGCCTACGATGTCAAGTGCGTGGACCCCATGTCTGGGCTTCTTGAAGTCAAACAGGAATATATCGCCCCGACTCTTTGCTTTAAAGCCCTGTCCAACAACAAAGTCACTAATTTAGGTTAAATACAACATTATTTCGTTATGTCTCTCTACTGCGCCCTAAACGTTTTTCCAACTATCTTCGGCGTTTCTATCTACGTTGTCGACGAATGACATCGGTTATCGTCGTCGTCGTCGACATAAGTAGTAGCATCGTATGATTAATAACTAACACAAACGGCCACCAGAACTTACCGATGTGATGAACGCCAGTCCATTCGGAAGCACCTGGATGTCTTCAGAGCCTTTATCTAGCAGACAAGGACACACATTATACCGAATTTGTACTGGGTTTGATATCGCGCATACAACCAATAAATAACAAACTACATCATGTATGTATCTTGTGTCGAGATAATGTGCGACGTAGGATATACAATGTTAACGGTGAACCGTGCTTGTAACCTGAATATGTTTCGGGCCCTTTTATAATGTTATATTTGAAGGCCAAATTAACAATCCCAGCAAGCCGCTCCTGTAATCGTACTTTATATTATTTTAATGATGTACACTTACATGATAATTGAAACTAATATGTGTCGGCGTATATGCATACATCAATACGCACGCACGCACGCACGCACGCACGCACGCACGAAAGCACAATCATCAACACCTACCGATGCCTGACACCAGCCTACACCCGCATGCCGTCTTGTGGAAAGGAAACGTCCATCTACAAAATGTAACTGGTAAACATAAACGTAATTTATATAACATGAAGATTCGACACGTGTGTGGCGCTATCGCTTGTATTCAGCTCAGTTGTTTCCAGCTTATCCCGGGTTTATTGACACGCCTAGTGGCCAAGGCATCATATTGATTAGAATAGGAATCTCATAGTAGCATGGCGCCAAAGAGGGGAGAGCGCATGTCCCACCGGTGTAAGGACATGCTGTGGAGCTACACCAAACCATGTCCCACCTATGGACAAATAACAACCGCTATGTTGTTGTTTTAGGCAAAACTGATTTGTAACTGCCCCACTCTTTTTAGCACGCAATGCAGTGTGACATAATCTCAACCGCCTTCGCCTATCTTGTTGAGAGTGTGCACTGAAGTCAGATGACGCGTCTACAACATTGAAGGATAAAATGCAAATCTGACCCGATCGACTGGTCAGGTCTGCATATTATGGTTGGATACATTTCCACAGACACTCTTGAAAGTTTGGAATTATGTCCAATTTTAATTTACTTACTGGACCACCCGAACTTACATGAGACGGATAAAGCCATCGACTCACCTAAGAACATACATTTCTGCAGGAATCACTGCAAGATTGGATAGTGTCAGTTTGGAATGTTGCACGGGTCACACAATAGTGGATACGCATAACATTTATTACACTGTTTAAGAAGGGAGATCGATCAGTGTATGACAAAAAGGATTGTGGGCATTGCTGCGGAAATATCTTTGCCTAAAATACAAGTAGAAATGATCAAGGCAGTGCAGTCAGGGATGATGGAATTGGAGAAGTTGAAGTCGCCTCACACGTATATTCAAACATCTAGTAATGCAAACAATGAAGACAAGAAACTTAAACTTAAGGTTGTTATTGTCACTTGCCGATTAAACACAAACCGGGAGGTGATTCATGCAAATACAATACAACGACAATGTGTTGCAACATGGTTACATCGGCCGTCGAGCTTGGAACAGATGCATCAGCGGACTACAGCAACACCGAATGGGACAGCAGGTTGAAGACAGAACTCTCAATGACGTGGAAACTAGCTCAAGTCGCATCGAGTATCTACCAAATTAAGTCGACCGCGAAGCCTTGTCGTATAGTGACGCCGTCGGTTGATGTATGTAAATGATCATCAATGTATGTCTCGCTTATTCAACGCAAGTAGTACACGTGAGCTTTTTGATACGCAAAAGTGGCCGCATGTTACTGTGGTAACTAAAATCTGTATAGCTAGCACTAAGAAAATGACGCATGTAAGTGGTGCATTCATTAGTGAAAAAAGTAATTGAAAAGCTATAGTAACCTATTAATAATACTAATTTGAAACGTTTTACATAAATAAGCGATAATGCTGATCTAGTTGAGCAGTAATAATCGCAACCGAGATTGACAGCGAGGAAGATGGTATTGTTCCGATTCATGTGTCAAGCATAGATAACAATGACATTATCTTAATCGTTATACAGTAAAGCAATAATTATACTGTTAACTGTAGTGTATATACTAAATATGGTGAGGTGATAACGAGTTACATTTAATTAAGCAGCTCTATGTATAAAACTAATTGATGTATAATGCTGGCATGTAAATAAACGTAGAAACTAGCACGAACACTTAATAGGAAAAGTCAACTAAAACAACGGCGTATTGTGAAGGACTTACGCAGACTGGCTGCACAAGAGTGTTATGTAGCCAACGGTACATACAGCAACAATGTGTTGCAACATGGTTACATCAGCCGACGAGCTTGGAACAGACGCAATGGCGGACGACAGCAACGACGAACGGGACAGCAGGTTGAAGACAGAACTCTGAATGACGTGGAAGCTAGCTCACTTCGCATCGAGTGTCTTACAAATGAAGTCGACCGCGAAGCCTGGTCGTAAGGTGACGCAGTCCGTTGGTGATGTATGTAAGTGATCTCAAATGTATGTCACGCCTATTAAACGCAACAGTTACGCAGCAAAGCGTGAGGAAGAGAGTTGCATTCGGTGATCTGTGTGGATGCTTTTGTTGGGAGAGTAGACCCGTTAATCTCCGACGAGCACCATCTAAGCCGCGGCAGGTTTTGCAGTCGGTTGATGATGTATGTAACTGATCCCACATGTATGCCACGCCTATTCAACACACTATTTCAGCAGCTATGCGAGGGGGGGAGTTACTTGTATCCTTAGATATGTGGGGATGCTTTTTTGGGGAAAGCAAACCCATTTATCTCCGATGAGCTCCATCTAAACGAAATACCGGCGGCAGGTTTTGCAGAAGAACTGCAAAGAACGATTGACAATAGCAAGAGTAACATCAGTTATTTCAACTAGGTGAGCAGGGATTCTTAATTTTGATGGAATGGGCGAATCGGAATGACAACCCTGTTTTTGTGAAAACAAACATCGTTTTTGAGTTCCTGTGTCTTTTATATGTTTCTGTGAGATTCACAACTACCATGTAGGGTGAAATGGGAAATCTGTCTAACTAACTTGCTTTGATTATGACAGGACAAAGACCGCCACTGTGCACACTGACATGAGCATACTGCGCCTACAGCAGTGTGCACAGCCAGAAATTACATTACAATAATAATGAATGTACAGACACAAGCTGATACATGTCACTAATTTGCATAAATAACGTTAGCAAACAGTCAAGACTGTTTTGCAAGATAAAATTTACAAACAAAAGTTTGTTGCAGCTCAATGAGGTTCCAGCATATGACATACAATGGGAAAATATCCATCAATACAAACTGCAAAAGCATAGTACCAGTCATACTATTTATAATTCAATACACACAAAAGCATAGTACCAGTCATACTATTTATAATTCAATACACACAAAAGCATAGTACCAGTCATACTATTTATAATTCAATACACACAAAAGCGGGGTGAAATAATCCCCATTTACAATAGCAAACAAGCGATAACACCCTATTTTTAAGCCCTTTTCAATTTCCTTCTTAATGTTGTGTACCGTATTATATAAACAAGATTTAAGTGTTCACCTACAAGTTGTATTTCTTTGTTCAGTTTCTCATTATTGAGTAGCTAGCTACCAACGCTGATAGATGCCAACCCTAACTTTATCATATTTTTCAGAGTTCGTTTACACTTTCTATTAAAAACTTGAAATTCACATAAATTATGTTTTAATGGTAAGTCAGACAATAATATCATACTACCACGTTTTGTGGCACGATGGCATGCACACGCACTCTTACGCGTACGCACCCGCACGCGAATGTGACTGTGAACACACCATCGAGTCAAACTCTACAAACCTCGAATCAAAAAAGGGTTTGCTCATGTATCATCCAAAAGTCCACGGATCAAGTTAAATTTTCTTTTGTTCAGTTACTGCTGAATACCATACAGACGTATTAGTTTCCACTTCACATAGCAAGTGCGTGTAGACCATAGCAAGTGCGTGTAGACAGTGTCTTTGATTAATGAGTCTGAAATCATATATTAGTAAATAGTTTAATATGACGTAGATACTCCACGCCCAAAAATCAACTACACGCTGAAAGTTACACAACCGTTCAGACGTTCTTGTACGCACGGGCATAATAACGACATGTTTGAATCAGGAAGAGCCTGCCGAGTTTACATATTTCAAACATTTGGTTTTCCTCTATTTTATACGTTTTTAAGTTTTACAATTACTTAATTTTAATTATTGATATGTAATTTAAAATAAAATAAAAAAAATAATAGGTTGTCTTGTGTCGAACACAACGTCAGCGATAAGATAAGTATTTTTACGGTAAATTTCATACTTTGACATTGACGCGTAATATGTTTACATCTCGTCCATTATTGTCGCCGGCACGAAACAGTGTTCGTTTGTTTTTTTTTGTTTTTGTATTACGCATATTTTAACGATATGCTCTTAATATATTTATTTCTTGTTGCTAATACTTTGATTTTCAGTATGCGATTATGCAGTTATAGCGCCTTTCTGTCGCTGTTAGTCACTATTTATTAATACTAAAAATAGTGTTTTGTTATATTTTGGCTAAGCTGTCACCTGCATCTAGATTCTAGACCTTATAATAGGCTATGTTAAAACTAGTGATAGTTGTCCCATCTAACAGGCATAGGAGTCACAATTTAGCGACCGCAGTCGACCCTGGTGAAAATGTCTAAGTAAATAAATTAATCTTGATCCCATGATCCCATAATTGTGACTTCCTTCCCTGTACCTGCACTGAGCCTTAACAACATAATATTCTACCTTTCGAATTATTTTTCTGTTAGAGTCATCATAACCACTGAGCGTATAATATGAATTTTCTTTTCGTGTTGGTTATTTGTTTATTATTTTATCTACATTGTTTAAGTATAAATGCTATTCTCTTGAAGAATCTGAGATATTTCTTGTCTTGATCTATGTTCACACATAAAACTGTATAAAAAAAATCGGTTGTAACCAATCATTTAGGCTGTCTATCGTTCCCCTTCTTGCATGTGATTCTTCAACAAATCCTGGACCAAAAACATTTGAAAACATGCGCTTTTTCACTACAAATCTTAGATATGTCCATCGTAAAAATGCTGCTCTTTCTGGTCTGATGTTATCTAAACAAACATATAGTTTAGCTTTTACATAAACATGACTATCAACATATAATACGTTAGCCTGTCCAGCTGGCATTTGTCCGTATGATTTTTACTTTTACCATCACACCTTATCAGGTAGGGGTTGTGTAGTCGCATTTCGTTTTCCTGGAACATATATAGTAGAACTTATTGATACACCTCAATAACAAAGCTTTGAGGTAATATGTATTTATACAAAACATTCGTCCAACTGCTAATTGTATATGAATATACTGTCCTCCTGCAAGCACAAATACTGTTTATGATGAATTCCCATATTTCCTTGAAACCACCTTACCATTTTAAAAATAACTTTACATGTTTGAAGATCTCAATATCCACCTTTATTTGCAAAGTGTAAATAATGGATCATTCATGGATGTCCTTGAAACGTATTGATTACATCAATACATTTCATTTCCTATTCATGTTCGTGGTCATTGGCTCGATTTGTTTATTACTAGATCTACTTACATTAACATAAACGCAATATTTCCTACTGATGGTTTATCAGGTCATCATTGTGTCATTATTTATTTGTGGTTACAAGTCGGGTGAAGACCTAACAAAAATCACATTTCGACCAATAAATAAAATTAACATAACTACCCTTCATGATGAACTTGCAATTTCGAATAGTTTGATCTAACCTAAATATATATCATGCAAGCTTGTTAATCAGTACCATGAAGCATTAAGTACACCCCTGGATAAATATGCCCCCAAGCAAATTAAAAGTGTACAAGTTCCCCCTCCATCGCCATGGGTGTCACTAGAATTAGTTGCATCATCGTCGATATCTTGAAGGAATTTGGCGACGAATTCAATCGATGATGTCAAAGTAAAGGCCAATTACTATACACATTTCATCTCAACAAATTCTGTAAACCATCATCAAATCCGTAAACACAATTCTACACCGGCATAAATTAAAAGCACTGCCTGAATATCCTTCATTGGATACATTGTGTAATTTTTTTCAAAATAATGTACAGATAAGATTGCTCGCATTCGATTGAATTGTGTCATTAATGATAACGACTTTGATTTTCTTGAACTTTCTAAAAATACACACTTGTAACTACTAATGAAGGTCTCATTATCATAAAAAATATCCCGAAATCATGTGATATTGACCTAATTCCAACACTTCTGCTAAAAATTGTATCAATCAACTCATCTTTCCTATTACTACTATAATACACTTTTCAATGCAGGGCTGGGTTGTTCCACGGAATTTCAAACAAGCTATTGTAAATCCTATTACAAAGTAATAATCTCTTAGTAAAAATTATCCAAAGAATTATCGTTCTATTTCCAGTCTCAGTTTTCTGTCAAACGTATTGGAAAAAGTAGTGGTTCATCGACTTCATGAACATATTTATACATATCACTTATCAGTCTACATATAAACGATTCCACTCTGCCGAAACGGCTCACATCACTCAATTTACTACATCTCTCAACTGCCTTCGATACGATTGATCCTTTTACGACGTCTTCGTAAACATTTTTGGATTTCTTGCACAGCTCTTCGGTGGTTCAAATCATATTTTTCAGAGAGACACTGAAGCATTAACATATCTGACACACTATCTTGCCCACAACACCTTCAATTCGGAGTGCCGCAAGGATCCATCCTTGGCCCTGTTCTGTTTAGCTTATGTACTACGTCTCTCAACCAAGTCATTACTAATAATTATCTCAGTCATCACCTATATAGTGATGACACACATGTTTACATATCACTTTTACAATCAAGCGCACACGAATCTAGTTCGACTTTGAGTGGTTCCCTTACTGATATCTTGTTTTGGATGGAAACAAGTAAGCTAAAGCTTAATCCAGATAAATCATACTTTATTATTATTGGCACTAAGCAACAAAGAAATAAGGTGATCAGACATTTTAAAGTTAAACTGCTTGGCAGTGCTACATTCCCATATGACACTGTTCGTAATATGGGTGTTGTCTTTGATAGTGGTTTTAACTTTCGCCAGCATATTTATCAAGAATGTAAATCCTGTTTCTATCATATATGTGATCTCCGTCGAATTCGGCGTCAAATATCTATACCTAATGCTAAAACAATATCAACGCATTAACTAGAAGTCGCTTTGACTATTGTAATTCATTACTAAATAACATTGCTGAAAGAGACTTGGCTAAACTCCAACGAGTAAAAAAATTGTCTGGCACGTGTGCTACTAAGGGCGACTCTATTTTACTATCACTACCACTACTTAAACAATTACACTGTTATCGAATTAATTTTCAGCTGTCCCCTCTTACATGTCGTGCTCTATATACACAACAACCACCCTACTTGACTAGTCTCCTGCATATTGCAAATATCCATAGGCTGCTCAGATCATCAGTTTCATAACAACTTATTATGCCTAAAACAACACCTAACTTGGGCAAACTTGCTTTCTCTGTCGCAGCGCCTACGGTATGGAATGAACTTTTCATCATTTAAAAAAATATCTGAAACTATAGATATCTTCCGAAAAAAATTCAAGACACATTTATTTCAAATTGCATTTCCACCATATATCCTCGGTTGTCCCTCGTTCTGATAATGACTTTTGCCCCTCCCTTTTCACGATGATGCTTAATGATTATGTTTTGTTGCGGTTCTGAGTTCAGGTTACTGATTATAGAGGCGCCATATAAGTTAGTTCTTATTACTCATTATTACAATGACATCTTCGCTCCACAAAAATCACATACGCCTGCCGGTTTAACGAAGCGTTCAGTAGATGTTTTACGTAGCTCACGTAACAATGGTTGAAACACACATAGCGTTGCTAACAATTGCACGTACCTATTATTCTGAATTACGTAATTTACGTCGATCTCCCACATTGGTTCCTCGTACAATATCCCACCCCCGGGAAGATTATAATTTGTTTCAATATACCAAAGAACCCCGGGCATGCCTTAAACATTTCAGCCCCATACATGCGAAACTGACGGAGATATGACGGAACTGACAGCCAGCCAGCCAGCCAGCCAGCAGCCAACCAGCCAGCCAGACAGACAGAGAGACAGACAGACAGAAGAAGAACATAAGTTCATGGTTGAAGTTAGATTTTCTTTCGCTCAATTACTTCTCAATAACATACCGACGTATTAGTTTCCACTTGACATAGCAAGTGTGTGTAGACAGTGTATTTGTTTAACGAGTCTGTAATTATATATTGATAAATAGTTTAACACTACATCCATACTCCACGCCCAAAAAACAATTATACGGTGATATTTGCACTATAGTTCAGCCGGTCATGTGCGCATGGATATAATAACAGCATGTGTTAATTCTTCTAAATATGTTGGGTTGAGTGTTATACAAAGTTTCAAATCAGGCAGTCAGCAGGCCAGGGAAGCAACAACATTGGGAAAGTTCGGTATCTGGGCTGACTTGCAATTTAACCAGCAATACTTTTCCCTCTCCATCTGCGTCTCCATTACGTAATTTATGTCGAACAACCACATTGGTTCCTCCCACAATACCCCACCCCGGGGAACTTATAATTTGTTTCAATGTACCAACGGACCCCCGGGCATGTTTGAAAATGTCAGCCACATACATGAGAATCTGACGGAGAAACGAGTGAACAGACAGACTGACTGACAAAAAGACATACATACATACATAAGAATACCAGAAGTCCACGGATGAAGTTACACATTCTTTCGTTCAGTTCTGAATAACATACAGACGTATCAGTTTCCACTTAACATAGCAATTGCGTGTAGACAGTGTCTTTGGTTAATGTGTCTGCAATTATATATTGATAAATAGTTTAATATGGCGTTGATACTCCACGCCCAAAAAGCAATTATACGGTGATATTTGCACTACCGTTCAGCCGGTATAATAATAATGTGTTAATTCTTCTAAAGATGTTGGGATGAGTTTTACACGAAGCTTCGAATCAGGTAGTTAGAAGGCCAGGGAAGCAACAACATTGTGAAAGTTCGTTATCTGGGATGACTTGCAATTTAACAGCTGTACTTTTCCCTCTCCCTCTACTATTCAACCTCCCTCTCACTCCACCGCCCTCGCTTCCTCTCGCTCTTCATCACTCTCTTCCTCTCATATCCCTCTACCTCCTCTCTCCCGCCGCCTCCCTTCCTCCCCCTCTCTCCCCTCTTTCTTGGCTGCAGCAGTTATCCGTGGTGTACTTCATAAACACGCATTTTAGTGAAGGCGCTACCGCACACACGCAAGCACGCACACATGTGCACGAACGCGTACACGCACACACGTGATGCGACTACATTCACATGCAATGCCGGACAAGCAGTGGCATTGGTCAATGGATATCGTCCAAATTAAAAACATAAATATAGGCCTGTGGTGGTACGTTTACCAATTAAGTCACAATCAGTGTTAAACCATATATATGAACATAAAATACATATGTTATAATATTTTTATATGGATTATACGTTCACAGCTACGGTGGCGATCGAGGGATTATGTTAAGAGATATATCGAAAGGGTAGATGTACCTCTATAGCCATATATGTCTACGAATAGAGTGTAGCATTTGGCATTTGACATGGAATAGCACACTTTTTTGTAACACATAATGCAGTGTTTTCAATTCTTAAACGCTTTCGTATGTCCTTGCTGAGAGTGTGCAATTAAGTCAGAAGACGCGTCTACGATATTGAAGGATAAAGATGCTGAGAGTGGATATATGCAAAAACAATTATTGCACAGTTTAAGAAATTAGATCGATCAGTGCATAGGAATGGCATGGGTATACCATTCCTCTTATTAGTTGCAAAGAACGTTCCTCAATCATTTTACATTGCAAACATAATCACTGAAACTCAAAATGCTTTCTAATATGGAAGAAGCACCGAGGAAGTAACAATTGTGTGTCCTTTGCGTCAAATCCAAGAATAAAAGTATGGAACGAAACCGTCTACGTAGGCGTCGTTGACTTTTATAAAAAAAATCCGACGCCGTCGGAAGACAACGATTGTTGGCTGCTTCAGAAGGATGTTTGCCTTAAAGTTGTGTGAACTATTGCAACTGTTTTCTTAGTAGTATACTTGATTATTGCAATTTTGTTTATCATAATATTGCTCTCAAGGAAACTTCAACGTGTGCAACATTGTTTGGCAAGGGTAGATAACCGGTCTCCTCTTTTCTCTCACTCATTACCACTTCTTAAATAATTGCATTGGCTAAGTTATATTTATTTTCCCTGCTCACATCTGCAAGACAGCCCAGCCAACAGCTAATATAATCTAATTATTATATACTGTTTGTTCCCAGTGTAAAAACAAAGGTTGGAAATATACCGTTTCGTTTGCAGCACCGACTCTTTGGGAATCTCTCCCTGCTAGTGTTATGTATGTAGGAAATATAGCAAGTAAACACTACCAGCTTAAACTTGCTTATCCTCCATAGCTCACAAGCGTACCAATCCAACTGATTACAAATGGAACTGTTTATCGATTATGAAATGCTTAACCCCTTTTGATTTGGAGCTTGGGTCTCCCGAGGATCTTAGCGCAATGTAAGTATTTTACTTATTATTATTATTATTACGAAATGTGTTGTGTATAGAAGAACAGTATTTCCCACGCTGCTCTATGGGGCATATATATTGTACCAAAACATGTTACGATACTTCATGCCTTGCTGGTGACACATGGGTATAACTGCGTATCCAAAAAGGACACACTCAAATGAGCAAAAATCATGAGCTAATACATCTAAGTTGGCTCGAATATATGAAAACAGACTTCCAAAAGAAATGTTGTACTTTCAAATGTCGGAAGGTAATAGAAGCCGAGGCCGCCTCACATGTAAATTCAAAGAGGTAATAATGTAAACATTGAAGAAAATAATCATAAACGTCAGTTAGTGATACTCACTTGCCTAAGAAAGACAAAACCTGGAGGTGATTCATGCAACTTCAAACAAGTGAGCAGTAATATTCGCAACCGAGACTGACAGCGAGAAAGATGGTACTGTTCATATTAATGTGTCAAGCATAGACAACAATGGAATGACCTTCATCGCTATGCAGTAAAGCAATACGTTATAATGTTAACTGTTAGGTAGAGAATAAAGCTAATAAAATGCAAACGAGAGATAAGTAATTAAACAACTTTAGGTATATAACTTAATAATGTATAATGCTGACATGTAAATAAACTTCGAAACTAGCACGGACACATATACAAGAGTCAACAATAAGAAAATGGCTTATAGTTAAGGATTTACGCTGACTTGCTGCACAAGTATCATGCGACAATGTGTTGCAGCATGGTTACATCGGCCGATCAGCTTGGAACAGAAGCGCCAGCGTACGACAGCAACGACGAATAATACAACAGTTTGAAGACAACATGTGAAAGACGTGGACTCAAGCTCACTGCGCATCGACACACTCACTAATGAAGTCAGCCGCGAAGCGTGTTCGTTTTGTGACGCAGCTGGTTGATGATGTATGTACATGATATCAAATGTATGTCACGCTTATTCAACGCGTTAGTTCAGCAGCTGTGCGTGGCGTGGGGGAGAGAGTTGGATTCGTAGATTCGTGGGGATGCTTTTGTTGGGAGAGCAGACCCGTTTATATGTTGTGAACTCCATCTAAGCGGAATAGCGGCGACATGTTTTGCAGAAGAACTGCAAATAACGATTGAAAATATAATTAATTAGGAATCCCCTGCTCACCTAGTTTTATTTTAAACTAAGTCAGCGGGGGGATTCCTAATTATTGATGGAAAGGGCTTATCGGAATGGTGAACCGAATTTTGGTGAAAACGAATATCGGTCGCCTTTTTTATTTTTGTGACAAACACAACTACAACGTAGAGTGAAACATCTTTCCAGTTTGTCCAATTTGTTTTTATTGACAATGACAGGACAATCATTGTCACTGTGCACACTGACTTGATCATACTGCGCCTACAGCACAGTGTACATATCCAAAAAGTACATCACAATAGCAACGAAAACACAAAAACACAAACTGGTCACTAATTTGTATAAATAACGTTAATAAAAGTCAAGACTGATTTGCAATATTAAATTGACCAACAAACCCTTGCTGCTTCTCAATAAGGTTCCAATATAAAAAATACAATGGTAAAATATGCATGAATACAAATCGCACAAGAATAGTAGCAGCCATACTATTTACAATTTAATACATACAAAAGCAGGGGATAGTAATCCCTATTTACAATAGCAAACAAACATAAACTGTTTCCACCGGAATCTTTAAACAACAAACCCTGTTGCTGTGGCATATGACAGATTAGGGGAAACATCCATAAATACAGATTGCGCAAGCATAGTATCAGCCATACAATTACACTTCAACATACCCATTGTGTTGAGTGTTACACGAAGCTTCAAATGAGTCAGTCAACAGGACAGGGAATCAACAACATTTGGAAAGTTCTTTATCTGGGCTGACTTTTGCATCTTAACTAGCATTACTCCCCCCTATCTCTCCCCCTTCTCTCTCTCTCTCTCTCTCTCTGCGTCCCCATCTCCCTCTCATTCCACTGCTCACTCTTCCTCTCGCTCTTCATCATCCTCTTCCTCTCCATTTCACAATATTACATTTCCCCGCCCCTTCCCTTCCTTTCTCTCCCTCCCCCTCTTTCTTGGCTGCAGGATTTACGCGCAGTGAACATCACAAACAAGCATTTTGTGAAGGCGCTACTGCAAGCACGCACGCACGCAAGCAAGCACACACGCATATACGTGTACGAACGTTTGTGCTCACGCACGCACGTGATGCAACTACATTCACATGATGCCGGACATGCAGTGACATTGGACAACGGATATCGTCTAAAATAAAAACAGTCATATAAGCCTATGTATGCAGGTTTACCAATTAAGTGACAGTCAGTGCTAACCATATATATGAACATACATTACATATGCTATGATATGTATCATATGGATTGTACGTTCACAGCTATGCCTGCGATATAGTGATTGTGTTAAGAGAGGCATCGAAAGGGCAAGAGTGAACAGCCGATGATGAAGAGGATAACAGAACATCGCAGTAGATGGAGACGACAAATTAAATGACGTAGCCCCCCACAATGATTATCACTTAACATCCCCTACCTCTTCTCCCATACCTCCCAACTCTTCGTAACACACCATGCATTGTCTTAAATCAGCAAACGTCTTCGCCTGTTTTTGCTGAGAGTGTGCTCTGAATCATATAACGCGTCTACCACATTGAAGGATAAAGATGCAACTCTGGCACGATCGACTGGTTACTTCTGGTTACTATGGTTGTAGTTATTTCCACTGATATCCCTGAAAGAGTGGACAAATTTCCAACTGCTAATTTGGTTACTGAACATGCCGAAGTATTTGAGACGACTCACCCAAGAAAAAAAAGCGCCTGGCAACGATAGTACCTCCGGAGTGTAATGCTCTATGGCATAATTAATGTTTGTGGAAAAGCAATATATCCAAGTGTATAATGTTTAATATGCGAACATCAGCGCACCACGTTTATATATATATATATATATATATATATATATATATATATATATATATATATATATATATATATATATATATATATATATATATATATATTCCTAGAAGTTCAAGTTTAACATTTTGCATTAATCTAAGGCTCACAAGAATTGTTCTTATGTCCTAACGTATCTTATGCTCTAATGTCCTAGTATTGCGAGAACGGTAACCTCAGGTGAATGATCACCTGTCTGCTCGACTCATTGTAGAGAAGTGCGATCTCAGGATAATGGGAGTAGTGATCAACTCTCAACAGGTGCGACATCGCTGTAACTTCTGTGGCGCATCACATATATGTTTCTTCGATATCGCGATCAATGGCTTATGATCAGTTTCAACGAGGATTTTGCGACCATTGATATACGAATGAAATATTTCGCACGCAAAGACAACACTCAATTGCTACTCTTCAATATGTGCGTAATTTCGTTCCGCTGTTGTCATCGATCTCGGTGCATGCGCCACTGGCATCCATTCTCTATTAGTCTCCAGGAGTAAAGCGGCATCGATTGCTTCTTTGTGCGCATCCCTTGAAAGTTTCAGCGCTCTAGTCTCGTCGTAATACTGCAATACCGAATGCTTCGATAGTGTCTCTTTGATGCCAAGCCAGGTCATTTCCTGTTCGACATGCCATTGCCATTCACTTTCCTTTCCATGTAGCGATCGAAATGGTGCAGTTCTAGCTGACATATGTGGTATGTATCTGCCCAGATACGATACCATGCCCAGCATATGTTGTAGCTATTTTGCATTGATTGGTGTAGGCATGTAAGTCACCGCTTAAACCTTCTCAGGGTCTTGTTTTACACCGTCTTGCGTCAAGGTCTCTCAGAGATATGGCGACTCAGGTTGTCTGAAGTAGCCATTATCCACATTCAGAACAAACCCCACATTTGTCATTGTCTGCAGCGTCTTTTCGGGTGGTTCATCATGCTCTGTCTATGTCGATCCCCAGACGATTATGTTATCCATGTAAACACTGACACCAGTAAGGACTTCCAGAAACGTATATACTCTCTTATGGAATACCTCAGTAGCAGAGCATATGCCCATTGGCAATCTCATGTCCCGTACGGAGTGTTCAGCGCGGTGAACAACCAATACTTTTTTGTCGAGCATAATTTGATGGAACCCGGCTGTCGCGCCCATCTTCGAGAACAACTTCGAATTTGCAAGTTTCCCAAGGTTCTCCCCTTTGGTTGGGGTCTCAAAGTGTTCTCTTTTGATCTCCTTATTCGGTTCCTTGTCGCATGTGTCCGTTTGCCTTCTCATCAATTACCAATTCACCGAGTCTACTGATTCATTCACTTTGGCGAAAACCCATCTTACACAAGTGACGTTGAAAATCACATTGATACGTTTTTAAATTATCCCTGCTTTTTTAATGATCCTTTACCTGGTTTGGGAAGACCCCATTATTTTACAAAATTATCCCTTAATTTATTGAGACGATCAGCTGGTTCAATTGTATTGTAATATGATCCCTTAACTTTTTTTAGAAGAGACTTACTTTTGGAGATGATCCCTTAATTTGTTGAGACGATCAACTAATTAACTTGTTAATTACTTCTTACATATTTTGTGACGATCCTTTTTAGATTATCCTTTAACTTGTTTTTGATAAAATCCCTTTATTTTAGGCAAATTTTTAAATACTTTGGGTGTCCATTAATCGTTTAGATTAACATTTTAGTTGACTAAAATTACCCTTAATTTTATTTTTTGAGATAACCCCTTAATGGTTTCAGCTGATCCATTATTTTATTATTTTTGCGATTAAAGTGTATAATATAACATCACATTGTTTTATATTTCCGCTAAGTCGTTTGACATGACCTTAAGTTGATCAAATGATTGTAAGGTATTTCTTTTTTAAGCATTTATTTTTTTATTTTTATTTCTTAAACAATAGTCCCTTAATTGAGTGTAGATTACTTCTTTCATTTGTTGAAGTGACCCTTTTTAATGACCCCTCCCCCTTCTTCCTTACCTCTCTGTCTCACTCGGTTCGATTGTTTTGCCAACATGTAGTTACTGCCGTGCATTACCTGGGAGGTTATATGAACGGCATTCCATATGTCCTCCAAGAAAACATGCGGCTCACTCATTCGGAGATACCTATGTTAATCATACGTTTGTGAACGTCGAGTGGGTGTCAGCATGGCTAGCCATTATAAGGGTGGGCATGAGGATGATGATGACGATGAGGAGGAGGAGCAGGATGATGAGGCTGAATGTGTCATTGTCTCCGTCCTCATAATCATAATAATGATCACCCTCATTGTCATCATCTTCGTCATCATCATCATCATCACTAAGACCGCATCTTAATCTTCTTCCTCCTCATCATCATAACCATTTATCACCCTCATCATCACCATCGTTATTATCGTAATCATAATCATCATCATCATTATCATCATCATCATCATCATCATATTTATCATCATCATCATCATCATCGTCATAATATGATCCCTTAATTGTCATCATCATCATAATCGTTTATCACCCTCATCATCACCTTCTACATCATCATTATTATCATCATCATCATCATCATAATGATTATCATCATAATTTTTATTACAATACTGTTTGATTCATTACATTACCAGTCGATTATTACAGTACCGGTTGATCATTACATTACCGGTCGATTTATTATATTACGGGTTGATTATTACATTGCTGGTTGATGTATTACTTTACCGGTCTATTATTATATTACCGGTTGATTATTAAATTACTGGTTGTAACACACGCCATTCATAGTTCTCTCCCATATGTTGTCCATTCCGTCTTTGCAATACTGTCGTCCACTGGCGCCTATGTTCCAAGCTCGTACCGTTGGCCACACAGAGCCCGCCAAACCTGTACCAATTCTTCAGTTGCCAACATGTTAGCTACTACTTTTTTAAGTTGGCAACTCAAATGTAGCCGTTATGTGTATGTTCTCCATCAACAGTTGGCGACACTATTTGTGGACATTTGGCTTGTGAGTAATCGATCGGCCGATGGTTGTTTGCGAAATGGTTGTAGGTAGACAAACTGTGAATTCGGGCTTAAGTCTTACAAAATGCTCTGTACTGCGTTTTGTTTTAGTTGACTCTGCTACTTTGTCAACATAAGGCACAATAGTAATTATATCTGAAATTGATAGAGGGTGGATCTATAATATTTCGCAGAATTGTAGTTCACTTGAAGTTATAACGCTTCCTTCCTAAATATTAACATGGCTCAGAAATATGTAGACACACTATAATACGAAATAGTACAATTTGTAAAGGTAGACCAATCAATGTTTATTCGTCGTCGGCCTGCACGGGACACCCTAATGATTGTACACCACCAAAATAAGCAACATCTACCACATGCGTTCGTGGTACTATGTGTATCTGAGAGAGTGCGTGTGTGTGTGTTTGTGAGTAGGTGTGCGTGCGTGTGTGCATTCGTGCGTGAGTGTGTGTGCATGCGTGCGTCTGCGTACAGAACTTGCGCAGCAGTATGGAACATATTCAACATTTATGCGTGACATACATCACAAAGAAGCATTTTTGTGAAGACGCTGCCAAGGAGCATATATCGGCGGTAGTGGACAGCGATGCTTGCCGAAGATAATTGACGTCCGTCGTTGCAGTACACCACCGCAATGTCTGTCACTTTCGAATCTTCGGACAACGTCAGCCGCAGCACCTGCGCCGAGAAACATGACGTGAAATTGCAATCAGATAATTGACAGTTTCAGTTTATTGTGGAGATAAAAAGAACACTAATGCAGACACTGATGATATAAGCGAAAATCACACACGAGACAAGGTGACAGAGGAAAGACGACGTATAGATAAAGACGGGATGTCACAGATGTCAGGATTGTAGAAGACTTTGTTATCGTCTCGTGTTATGACACATATATAAAACAGGGTGTCTACTATTTCCGAATTCAAACACACACATACAACACATCCAAACCAATCCAGACGAACCTGTACTCAAACGAGCATGCACACGCACGCACACACGCACGCACGCACGTAAGCACGGACGCATATACCCGTACAAGTGTATATCACACACACATGCACGCAAGTGATTACATTGGTCTAAAATGCCGCAGGTATTATACATGGACAGGGAAGGCAACAGTATTGAAAAAGTGGATATCGTCAACAATAAAATAATTTTGGTTCATTATTCAAATACAACTGCCAAAAATATATTGGCTGGTGCTGAATCACTCCCTGTTACAACTGTCCTAAACTGCGCTGATTGAGTGAATCATCTGCTTAATAGAATCATATTGCCCGTTGTTATTCTACTACGCCGAGTTCACTGTACCTGTGAAGGCGTGCTGACGGTGTGAGGCGGATGCAAGTGTTTCAGCAGGAACTTGTCGTGTGGGGACACCGTCACCCACAAGTGTCCAGTAACCACGTCAACATTGATATTTCCGACGGATTTTCCCAGCGGAACAACCTGAATCACACCAACTATCTAACTGACTGATTGATTGACTAACTACGCAATTAAATCAATAACTAGCTAACTAACGTCCAATGTGATACCAATCGTCGTTAGAGAATAACATGTTGAAACCCAAATCGATGTTTAGGCGACGAGAAATATTACAGCGCTGACTAGTCCACCGCTTTTTTTCTCCATATTTACAATGTCTTACCATACGTAGCTTTATTCCTTTATTTATGATTATTTAGAGAATGGAACCAATAATATAACTGTAAGTCATAGAGCAAACATTATTATTATATCCCACATTTTAGACTACAACAGCGAAAGCTAGTAAGGCTATTCGGAACATTTTGGGAACCAAACGTATAAAAAAAATGGAAGTTCCCAGCAAAGTGTACGGAATAATGATTATGGACAGTATAATTAGCCGTAAGAAGTAATAGCCGTAAATGTCATCGTCGCGTGTATGACACAAATACCTTATCACACGCCTTACCTGCGTCAATGTCAAACTGTTGTCCGATTCCCTGACGTAAACGCTCAAACGTTTACCTCCTATCTCCGACATGTATACGTATCTGTAACATGTGGCACCAAACTTAACACGTCACTTCTCAGTAAACGTTTCAGTACAAAGAGAGATTCTTCAACATCTTAGTTGCGTCAATTCTACCTTTCCTGACAGTCGGCGACTAGCAACACGAAACACCAGCAATGAATGCAACTAACAAGCTCTGGCATTACCATAACACGACAGCTGCGTATGGATGAATAGTTCGGGTGTTCGCTCTGATCCATAAAACATAATCTCACACCTTGTCGCTTCTCGTAAAGGTTGCATAAATCGCATTACTTCATTCATCAGAAATTACATTCATTAAGATTTTGGTAAACTCTTTATTGTTGCAGTTACTATTCAGATTATAATAATTTTGTGATGACTCATGCCACGATGTGTTGTACAATTTGGAAATATTGGGAGAGCGAGAGATTTACACGTAATAGTTTGATACGGAAAATTGAGGCGGGCGCCGCCCACAAAAACCTTTCTATGTACATCTCGATAATGTTACGAATGTCATTCGAAAAAGCGCATTCAACGGAAGCAAACCTTATGGTTTTTGGGCTATACAATTATAAGAGTTGCTAAGCATTACTATTTGTAACTTCAATTAAGAATATTACGCAAGTAGTTTACTACGAAAACATTGTTGAACACACAACATCTTAATTTCATAGGCCGAGTCATACTGTTTGATAACCCTACGTCATGATTGTCGAGTCTAACCAAATTCGCTCGCCAAATGAAAACATATTTGTATACACCTATTCCTATTATTGTCAGTAGGTTATTGCCATGCGTTGGTTTTGTGTCTACCGACATCATTTCAGTACGTCAGGTGTAGTCTATGTTATCCGATTTTCGTAGAACTGCGCATGCGCTAATCGGTCGCGATGGTTAATATGTCAGCCCTCGATCAACCTAAGAAATGACGGAATCTTCTAATTTTAGAACACATTCGAGTAAACCCAAACCATAACTTTTATTTCCCTCTAAACATGGGCAACTCCGGGTTGACAACAATACTTCGGACACCTACTTGCCATCCGGGGATGTGTTAATGCCATTCGGGATGTTCCGTCCTGATAAGAGAATATGCCCCATGGCGCCATCGTAGAAGCCGACATTGCCAAGACTGAGACGACAAATGAACTCCTCTTTCAAATCGTACTTGTAGTAGTTGGTGAAGTAGAAACAGTCTTCTCCCGTCGCCACGATATCATTGGGGCTGATGGTGCACAAGAAAACAGCGATGACGTTGAAATATCAATACAATTGTTTTTTTTAACATTCGAAGGGCCCCATATATACAGTATCTACAGTTTGTTAAGCCACAGTAGAAAGAATCAGAGTAAAATCGACATTGTAGTTACCAATACGGAAATGACTCAGAACATTTAAAAATATGAAATTACGACATTAATCTGAAATCCATTTTAGTCCATGTGGCAACTTACAAAACCTGCTGAAAGTTTAAATAATTCCGGATAGTTTACAAGGCGCTGGTTAATATTGACTATCGACATGGATTTTTAGAAACACTGACTGCGTGATGGTCGGGTCACTGTATGTTCGCAAGTGGTACAACTTTCGTCTCTTCTCGTCGTACCGAAACTTCTCCACCGTATCTTTTCCGTCCCTGCGAGTGTTGACAACAAATATGTAGATCACGTCTGAAAAACAAGTAATATAATGCGTCATAACCAATGATACAACAGTGAATGCGACTGCTAAATGGTGACTGAGAACATTCTTCACGTTTTGATTAGTACGCATTCCGTGAGGGAAAATAATTGCAACCCATAAAGAAATAACTAAACAATCCTCTGAACAGTTTTTATATCCGGATATATGGCGGTATATAAATACAAGTTATTATTATTACTAGAAAATGCCCGTCCCAAGGACGGGATAACTTGGTAGTTCATACGTGACAGTCATTACAGCAGTGTTTACCAAATGCCTCAGGCCAATCTGCCATCAATACACTCGATATTGTTTAAGGGAACGTCAAACGTATTACCAGAAAGAACCGAGTCACGCACGTGATCCAATACCCATTGCATGCTTAAAATGTTGAAGATCGCGTTAATTTAGACCCATGAATAGTTGTGTTGGTTGTAGAATAGTAGAATATGTTTTTATTGCATTTTTGGTGCGTCCTTTCTACTGTAATTAAAATAAAGTGCCAAGATGGCCCTACGTAATTTCAAACGGTTTATTGAATATATGTCACGCGCCCACGTGGTTTCTGCGATTGTTGGCAGTTAACGTTTTAGGTAGCGAACATTTGATTTACCATAAAAAACACTAAGAGCACTTGATATACGGGGTAAAGGCGCTACTTTTAATTCCTGAGGTCGTTATACTATTAAAAATGCCCGTCCACACGACGCATTAAGCAACCTAGTCGATGTTATTTACAATTGCTACGATTTTTCTAATATAATTAATACAAACCGCTCAGGTGGCGATGCGTACTCTCAAACGGTTTATATATCGAAGTATTCGCCGCGCGCGCGCGTGGATTCTGAGATTGTTGAAAATTTAGTGTTTCGTAATATAAACCGCCCAGATGGCGCTAAGTACTCTCAAACTATTTACGTTCCGAAGTATTCGCCGCGTGGCCGCGTATGGTTTCTACGATTGTTGGAAGTCAACGTTTTATGTAGCGAACATTTGTTAATTTACCATAAAAAAACCACCAAGAAGCCTCGAAATATTCGAATAAAAATGTAGGCGTTACGTTTCAGTTGTGTGGTCGTAGATTAATCTCTGAGAGTTTGGCGCCCGATGTTCAAGCTGTATGGGAGGAAAACGTTAAAATACAAACATACGCTAGATGGATTATAGTTAGATATAACTACGGCTAAACCTACTACACAAATATTACTTATGAAACGACCGAATGTTAAAGGTGACATATGACCGCAGCCAAATACAGTTCCAAAGAAAACGTCCTGTGTTGCACAAAGTCTTACTGGAGTTGCAGTCTCTCCAAATGCTGAGACCGGCAGGAGAGAATGTGGATCTGTCGAGGTCGCCTACGATGTCGAGCGCGTGGGCACCACGCCTGGACTTCTTGAAGTCAAACAGCAATATATCGCCCCGACTCTGTACTTGAAAGCCCTGTCCAAAAACAAAGAAGAGTTTATGTTAAAGACAACATTATTTCGTTATGTCTCTCTACTAAGCCCTCGACGTTTGTCCAACTATCATTGTCGTAGTTCTCTATGTTGTCGACGATTGTACTGACACTGAATTCGGTTATCGTCGTCGTCGACATAAGTGTTATAACATATGATGAATAACTAATAAAAACGGCCACAATAACTTACCGATGTGATGAACGCCAGTCCATTCGGTAGCACCTGAATGTCTTCAGAGCCTTTATCTAGCAGACACGGACACACATTATGCCGAAGCTGTTCTAGGTTTGATACCGAACATACAACAATATAATAACAAGCTACATCATGTATATATGTTGTGTGGAGAAAATGTCTATAAAGTAGACAATGCTAACGGTCAACCGCGCATGTAACCTGAATTTATTGCGGGTTCTTTTATAATATTATATTTGAAGGCCAAGTTAGCAATCCCAGCAAGCCGTTCGTGTAATCTTATTAATATTATTTTAATAATGTAGGTTTACATGATATGTGTAATTAACATGTGTCGGTATATATATATATATATATATATATATATATATATATATATATATATATATATATATATATATATATATATGCACACACATCAATACGCAAGCACGCACGCACGCACGCACGCACGCACGCATACAATCACCAACACCTACCGATGCCTGGTACCAGCCTACACCGGACTGGCTGGTGGTTACATGCCGTCTTGTGGAAAGAAAACGTCCATCTGAAAACGTAAACTCGTCAACGTAAATTTAATCGATACAAAATGAAGATACGACACGCTATTGTTTGGCTTCAGCTCAGTTGTTTTCAGCTCATCACAAGAGTATTGACGGGCCTAGTGTGTCAATAAGGTATCATGCTGATTAGATAAGGAATCTCGGAGTAGCATGGGGCCACAGAGGGGCAGTGCGCTTGACCCACCGGTGTGTGGACATGCTCTGGAGCTACACCAACCGATGTCCTAACTATGGACAAAGAGCAACTATTATGTTGTGGTTTGAGGCTGTTTAGCAAAAGTGGTTGGGAAATGCCCTACTCTTCCTAACACACAATGCAGTGTTTGGGATTATCATCCGACTTGGCCTATCCTTGCTGAGACTGTGCACTGAAGTCAGATGACGCGTCTACCATATTGAAGCTCTATGGCGCTGAAGCACAGGCACTGCATCGAAAGCATGTTACGAAATTGCGTGCCTTGGGTACTCACATACCCAAAAAGAACACACTAAAATGAGCAAACACTCCGAGCAATTATATATGAGAGACCATGTGGCAAATAGACGAGATATACAAATCAGGTGGCTCGAATAGATGACAACATACTTGCCAAGGAAATGTACTTCCAACTGTCGGAAATTGCCAGAAGCCGAGGTCGCCTCACACTTAGATTCAAAGATGCAAACATTGAAGAAAAGAAACATAAACTTCAGGAAGTGATACTCACTTGCTGAAGAAAGACCGACCTGGAGGTTATTCATGCAATGTGATCCAAACGAGCAGTAACAGTCGCAACACAGACTGACAGCGAGAAAGATGTTACTGTTCCGATTCATGTGTCAAGCATAGCAGCAGTGGAATTATTGTAATCGCAATGCAGTAAAGCAATACATTATATTGTTAAATGTTGTGTAGAGGATAAATATTGTGAAGTGTTAACGAGATATATTTAATGGTATATAGGTACATAACGTATTAATGTATAATGTTGACATGTAAATAAATGTAGAATATAGCTCGAACACATAATATAGACAATCATGTAAAACAAAACGGCGTATTCTGAATGACTTGCGCTGATTGCCTACACAATAGTGTTATATAGCCAACGGTACATACAACGACAATGTGTTGCAACATGGTTACGTCGGCCGACGAGCTTGGAACAGACGCGCCAACATACGACAGCAACGACGAATGGGACAGCAGGTTGAAAACTTAACTCTCAATGACGTAGAAGCTAGCTTACTTCGCATCGAGTGGCTTATAAATGAAGTCGACCGCGAAGCCCGGTCGTCTTTTGACGCAGTCAGTTGATGATATATGTAAATGATATCAAATGAATACCACGCCTATTCAACGCACTAGTTCAGCAGCTATGCGTGGGGGAAGAGAGTTGGATTCGTATATCTATGGGGATGCTTTTGTTGGGAGAGCAAACCCGTTTATCTGTGATGAGCTCCATCTAAACGGAATAGCTGGGGCAGGTTTTGTAGAAACATTCCAAAGAACGATTCACAATAACATGTGTAGCATTACTTATTAAACTAGATGATCAGGGGATTCCCAATTATTGATAGAACGGGAGTATCGGAATGACGACGAGAGTTTGGTGAAAACAAATATCGTTTCTTGATGCTTGTTCACTCCACGGATATCAGGTTTGTGACACCCAATTTTATAGCACTTTCCCACTTCCCTTTTTAATGTTATGTAGTGTACTAAAGAAACATTATTTCAGTTTTCATTTACATATTTTATTTCTTTGGGCAGATAGTCATTTATTGAGTACCTAGCGACCAACGCTGAAAGACTCTTACCCGTTTTGGGATCTTTCATAAAAATAAAACACAAGTCTTACAACCATAACAATATTAGATTTATTTATTGTGTTCAATGTTCGTTTATACTGTCAATTAAAAACTTGACATTCAAATAAATGTAGTTTTAATGGTAAACCAGACAACAACATCCTAATACCACGTTGTGATGAATGATTGATGTACACGCAGTCTTACCCGTACGCACACGCACGTGATTATGTACACACAAACGAGCCAAACTCTACAAACCTCGAATCAAACCAGGGTTTGCTCACGAATAGACCAGAAATCCATGGATGAAGTTACATTTTCTTTAGTTCAATTACTTCTGTATGTTAAACAGACGTATAAGTTTCCTCCTGACACAGCAAGTGAGCGTAGACAATGTCTTTTGATTAACGAGTCTATTGTTATATATTGTCAACAGGTTTATCATGACTTAGATTATCCACGCCCAAAAAGCAATTATTCACTGATAGTTACATTACCGTTCAACCGGTCACGGACATAGCAACGACATGTGTTAATTTGTCTATAAATGTTGTGTTGAATGTTACACGATGCTTCAAATCAGGCAGTCAGCAGGCCAGACAAACAACAACATTTTGGAAAGTTTGTTATCTGTCCTGACTTGCAATTTAATCAAATTTACTTTCCCCTCTCCCTCTGCATCTTCAACTCCACTTCCCTCTCCCTCCACCACACTATTTTCCTCTCGTTCTTCATCTCCCTCTTCCTCTCCATTTCCCTTTCCCCATTTTCCTTCGTCCCTCTCTCTCCCCCTCTTTATTGGCTGCAGTATTTCCACAAATAAGCATTTTGGTGAAATATACAAATATAAATATAAATAAATATATATTTATGTTACATGCTAATTTTTACTCAAAGCTTCTTTTATATTGTATAATATATTTCGTAGCTGCATTAAGTGCCTCTTTGTAATTTGTGTAGTCTTCATCTTTTTTGGTACGCCTATAAACCCTCCACATAGTTTGCTTGTACGCTATTTTTCTGATGACTTTTTTGACAAATGTTTCTGTCTATGCCGTTATCCTTGCTTTTTTTAAGGGAACACATGTATCAATGATACTCTCAATGACATATATATGTTAGAATGTTCCACTATACAATTTCAGTGTTATTCCTCAGCATGTTATTCCAGTGTAGTTTTTTATAAGTATTTTATTTGCTTTTGACAAAGTGTCATATCAAAGATAACTACGTCGCTGTGTAGTAAAGGGATACATTATATCGTTAACAGTTATGTCGAGAATATATACGGTGAAGTGCTGAAGAGAGACATTTAATTAAACTAATATAGGTATATAACGTATTAATATGTAATGTCGGCATGTAAATTAAGTTAGAATCTAGCACGAACACATGTAGAATAATCAAGTAAAACAAAATGACGTATTGTGAAGGACTTACGCTGACTGGCTGCAAAAGAGTGTTAGGTAGCCAACGGTACATACAGCAGCAATGTGTTTCAACATGGTTACATCGGCCGACGAGCTTAGAATAGACGCGCAAACGGACGATAGCAACGACGAATGGGACAGCAGGTTGAAGACAGAGCTCTTGAAAGACGTGACACCGAGCTCAGTTCGTATCCAGTGTCTAACAAATTAAGTCGACCGCGAACACAGGGCGTAATTTGACGCAGTCGGTTGATAATATATGTAAATGATATCACATTGCGTCACAATACAACGTGGGTTCGCGGTCGACTTCATTTGTGAGACACTGGATGCGAAGTGAGCCACGCCTATTCAACGCCCTAGTTCAGCAGCTATGCATGAGAGAGAGAGAGAGAGAGAGATAGAGAGAGAGAGAGAGAGAGAGAGAGAGAGAGAGAGAGTTGGATTCGTAGATGTGTGTGGATGCTAGCTTACTTCGCATCGAATGTCTCACAAATGATGTCACATTGCGTCACAATGCGACCTGGGTTCGCGGTCGACTTCACTTGTGATACACTGGATGCCAAGTGAGCCACGCCTATTCAACGCCCTAGTTCAGCAGCTATGCGTGAGTCGGATTCGTAGATGGGTGGGGATGGTTTTGTTGGGAGAGGAAGCCCGTTTATATGCGAGAAGCTCAATCTAAACGGATTGGCGGCGGCCGGTTTTGCAGAAGAACTGCAAAGAACGATTGAAAATAGCACGAGTAGCATCAGTTATTTAAACTAGATGAGCAGCGGTTCTTAATTAATGATGGAATGGGGTATTGGCATGACGACTGGTGCAAACAAACATCGTTTTTGTTGCTTGTTCACTACAAGGGTATATGTTTTGGCACCTATTTTAAGCACTTTTCAATGTTCTGTAGTGTACTGAATAAACATGATTTCCGTTTCATTTACAAATGTCATTCCTTTGTTCAGTTAGTTATTATTGAGTAGCTAGCAAACAATGCTGACAAATGCTAACCCGTTTTTCGGACATTTCATAAAAACATGTTTTCAGTGTTCATTTACACGGTCTATTCAAAACTTTATATTCAAATAAATGGTGTTTTAATGGTTAATCAGACAACACTATCATAATAACACGTCTTATTGGCTTGATAGCATGTACAAACTCGCCTACGTGTACGCACTTTCACGATATTAATTACACACAATCGAATCGATGGATGACGTTACATTTTCTTTCGTTCATTTACATCATATACCAACGTATTAGTTTCCACTTGACATAGCAAGAGCCTGTAGACAGTGTATTTCATTAATGAGACAGTAATTACTTATTGTTCAAGAGTAAAGTGTAATATGACGTAGATATTCCAGAACCCCCCAAAAAAAACAATTATTCGCTGATAGTTACATCAACTTTCAACCTGTCATATGTGCACATGTGTTTATTCTTCTAGATATGTTAGGTTGAGTTTTACATGAAGCTTCCAATCATTCAGTCAACAGGCCAGGGAAGCAACACCATTGGGACAGTTTGTTATATCTCCCTCTGCGTCTCCGTCTCCGTGTCCCTCTCCGTCCAACATTCCCTTTTCCTCTCGCTCTTGATCACGATCTTGCTCTCCTTTTCCCTCTACCCCCTCTCCCCCTTCCTTCCCTTTCCCTCTACCCCCTCTCCCCCTTCCTTCCTTTTCCCTCTACCCCCTCTCCCCCTTCCTTCCTTTTCCCTCTACCCCCTCTCCCCCTGCCTTCCTTTTTCCCTCTATCCCCTCTCCCCCTTCCTCTCCTTTTCCCTCTACCCCCTCTCCCCTTCCTTCCTTTTCCCTCTACCCCCTCTCCCCCTTCCTCTCCGTTTCCCTCTACCCCCTCTCCCCCTTCCTTCCTTTTCCCTCTACCCCCACTCCCCTTCCTTCATTTTACCTCTACCCCCTCTCCCCTTCCTTCATTTTCCCTCTACCCCCTTTCCCCTTCCTTCCTTTTCCCTCTACCCCCTCTCCCCCTTCCTTCCTTTTCCCTCTACCCCCTCTCCCCCTTCCTTCATTTTCCCTTTGCCCCCTCTCCCCCTTCCTTCCTTTTCCCTCTACCCCCTCTCACCCTTCCTTCCTTTTCCCTCTACCCCCTCTCCCCCTTCCTTCCTTTTCCATCTACCCCCTCTCCACCTTCCTTTTTATTCCCTCTACCCCCTCTCCCCCTTCCTTCCTTTTCCCTCTACCCCCTCTCCCCCTTCCTTCCTTTTCCCTCTACCCCCTCTCCCCTCCTTCATTTTTCCTCTACCCCCTCTCCCCCTTCCTTCATTTTCCCTCTACCCCCTCTCCCCCTTCCTTCCTATTCCCTCTACCCCCTCTCCCCCTTCCTTCCTTTTCCCTCTACCCCCTCTCCCCCTTCCTTCCTTTTCCCTCTCCCCCCTCTCCCCTTCCTTCCTTTTCCCTCTACCCCCTCTCCCCTTCCTTCCTTTTCCCTCTACCCCCTCTCCCCCTTCCTTCCTTTTCCCTCTACCCCCTCTCCCCCTTCCTTCCTTTTCCCTCTACCCCCTCTCCCCTTCCTTCCTTTTCCATCTACCTCCTCTCCCCCTTCCTTCCTTTTCCCTCTACCCCCTCTCCCCCTTCCTTCCTTTTCCCTCTACCCCCTCTCCCCCTTCCTTCCTTTTCCCTCTACCCCCTCTCCCCCTTCCTTCCTTTTCCCTCTACCCCCTCTCCCCCTTCCTTCTTTTCCCTCTACCCCCTCTCCCCCTGCCTTCCTTTTTCCCTCTATCCCCTCTCCCCCTTCCTCTCCTTTTCCCTCTACCCCCTCTCCCCCTTCCTTCCTTTTCCCTCTACCCCCTCTCCCCCTTCCTCTCCGTTTCCCTCTACCCCCTCTCCCCCTTCCTTCCTTTTCCCTCTACCCCCACTCCCCTTCCTTCATTTTACCTCTACCCCTCTCCCCCTTCCTTCCTTTTCCCTCTACCCCCTCTCCCCTTCCTTCCTTTTCCCTCTACCCCCTCTCCCCCTTCCTTCCTTTTCCCTCTACCCCCTCTCCCCCTTCCTCTCCTTCCAGGAGAGGAAGTACTGTACTGTTGTACTAACATCATAAATCGAAATCTCGGAAGGCTTAAATCACCACATAAATATATTGATTGTGTTACGTTGTTTGTTACGTTGTTTGTTACGTTGCTTGCCGCATGTAGTAACACGTCTAAGGTGTCATTAAATGTCCACATTTGTTACATTGTTTGCCGCATGTAGTAACACGTCTAAGGTGTCATTAAATGTCCACATTTGTTACGTTGTTTGCCGCATGTAGTAACACGTCTAAGGTGTCATTAAATGTCCACATTTGTTACGTTGTTTGCCGCATGTAGTAACACGTCTAAGGTGTCATTAAATGTCCACATTTGTTACGTTGTTTGCCGCATGTAGTAACACGTCTAAGGTGTCATTAAATGTCCACATTTGTTACATTGTTTGCCGCATGTAGTAACACGTCTAAGGTGTCATTAAATGTCCACATTTGTTACGTTGTTTGCCGCATGTAGTAACACGTCTAAGGTGTCATTAAATGTCCACATTTGTTACGTTGTTTGCCGCATGTAGTAACACGTCTAAGGTGTCATTAAATGTCCACATTTGTTACGTTGTTTGCCGCATGTAGTAACACGTCTAAGGTGTCATTAAATGTCCACATTTGTTACATTGTTTGCCGCATGTAGTAACACGTCTAAGGTGTCATTAAATGTCCACATTTGTTACGTTGTTTGCCGCATGTAGTAACACTTCCAAGGTGTCATTAAATGTCCACATTTGATCCCGGAGTCCTATGTATACATCTTATGATTATACGTTTTCCTCTAGGTAATTTCAGGTCTACTGCAACGCCTTCCGCAATGATGTCCACTACTGATGACTTGCTTTTAATTTATATAAATTTGAAACCACGTTGCGACTATGTATAGTATCGGCGGTCTACATTAATTGTATTTTAAAGTTTTTAATAGGTTTGATATAATTATCATAATCACTGTGTGAACATTCTGAATGGGCCAAACTCTCTCTCTTTTTTTTTTCTCTCTCTCTCTCTTTCTCAGATATGACTTTTTCACAAGCTTCATCTGATAGAGAAGGGTGCTGCATTTCTTGGGTGTGGGTTTGTCAGGGTTGTCGATAAGGCCACATATACCTAAATTATTTCAGCTACATGCGCAGGGGGAACTGACAGAGATAACTCAAAGGAGTACAAATACACATCCAAAGACATGTTCACCAATTATTTAGGAGAATGAACGTAAATGTGAAAGTCTAAATGCCAGGAGCATAGTAAATAAAAAAAGCGAGTTAGACATTATGATAACATATATTGAAACTAAAGTAATAGGTACAACAGAAGCACGGGCACATCAATATATAGAAGATTCTGAGTTAGCACTGACAATGTATATAATGTTTAGGAAGGATTGACGAGAGAGAAGTAATTTTAAATATTAAAGAAGCTATCCAAGCATGTGAAGTAATACTGAACGGTTAAGCAGGTTTTTTGAGGAAGCAATTTGATATAACGTTGTTACCAAGAACTCAACTTTAACAATAGGAGTAGTGTATCATAGTCTTACATAGGACAAGCGGAAGGTGTAAACCTACAGAAGGCTATACGGGAGGTGAGTAAGGGGGGTGTGTTGTAATGGGTGATTTTAGTCATATACAATGGAAATAATTTGAGAGAGCTGGGGTTGACGACCATCAGTTTCTACTTGCAACACAGGATTGTTTCCTTCTAAATATGTCTTGGAACCAACCATAAATGGGAATGTGTTGGATTTAGTGTTGTCTTCTCAACATGAATTAGTTACCAATGTTAAAGTACATGAACCTTTGGATTCCAGTGAACATAGCCAGATACATTTTAATATAAAAGTAAAAACAGGGAAGACATATAAAAACAATGGAGGTGGAACTTCAACAAAAACAAATATAAAGACATGAGGAGATATTTATAGATTGGAATAACTTGCCGAAGAACAAAGCAGCAACATAATGCTGAACTTGTTTAAAAGATGAGATTAAGGGCATTACTAAGATATGTTTTCCATAAAAAAAACAAGGGAAAAGGTCGATGAAGAAACACTTGTCAAAAGAGGTTATCTAAATATTTATCACAAGCATGTGCTATGAGAGGTATATAAACAAACTGGAAATCTAGAAGACTACACAAACTACAAAGTGGCGCTTAGCCTCTCTACAGCTGAAATTAGAACATCATAACATAACCTTTTCTAACAATAGTTGGAAGGTAATATAAAGAATGACAACAAGATATTATATTGTGATGAAAGAAGTAAACAGAAAGTTCGAGATCATGGCGGACCTCTTAAAAACAACAGTGGGAACATCATTTCCAACCGACGGGTTTCAAATGACAGAGGTCCTGAATGAAATTTGAGATCGTTAAAAGATCGTTTAGGACAGTTATTTTTTTTCCTGAAATTACAGCAAAGGACTTTCAGAAGAGGAAAATAATAATCACCTGGAGTTGGGCATCAACTCTGCTTAAGTGGGCGCGATGGCGTACCGGTTAGAAGGAAGTACTCTCAACCAAGAGAACCCGGTTTCAAATCCAACTGCGGTCGCTTCTAACCTTTTGCAAGTTTGATCACCCCACGTTGCCACAGTTCACTCAGCTGTATAAATGAGTACCTGGTTATACAGATAGTGGTGGAAATGTAGTGAATAGTCTTCGCGCAATTGTAGCATGACTGAATGCTTTCCAGATAAGTTGAGATGACCTTAGAATGATCAAGTCTGCCAGGGAGTGAAGTGTAAAGCGCCTTGAGCGGACTGGATACAGCGCTATATAAGAACGTACCTTTTTACCTCAAGGAAATTGTAGAGCAAATTAGTACACCACTTATAAAAGTGTTTAACTTGTCTCTAGAATAAAGAAGAGCGCCTTCAGAATGGATAGAAGCAAATCTTTCGCCCTTGTTTGTTATCGAAGAACTAGTCAGACAATCATAGGCCATTTAGTTTAACATCAGCTGTAGGAAGATTACTAGAACAATTAATTACATACCACATGGTGGCAGTCTTGTAAACCATCAATTAATAAATACATATCAACATGGACTCCTAAAAGTAAGGTCATATCCAACCAATCTCTTATGTTTTTTGGAAGAAATAATAAAGTGGGTAGATGATGGGTGACCAGTGGATGTTGTCTACTTAGATATTCAGAAAACTCGATAAAGTGCCACAGCAGAGATTGTTACTTAAATATGGGAACATGGATGAAGAATGTAAAATTGGCGATTCTGTACTAGGTAGAACCACAAAAGGAAAAACATTTAGTGATAACATTGCATTGAAAATATAAGTGACATTATAGTATAATACACAATCGCCTTGTTTTAGGCATCACCATTCAGAGAGCGCGGGAACGGCTGTTACGCGAGGATGACCTAATACAGGACAAGGCAATACAGATATGCCCAGCCGCGGAGGTAAGTGACCGGCAGATACAATCGCGAGCAGCAACAGTGGACATATATGTAAATATCAATTACTTCAACCCCAGGGGAGACACCAACATAAGAAAACTTCCCCAAATCCGAAGAAACCGAAGAGTTCCGCGGAGAAGTGTGATAGTTGCGACACAGCACATGCGCCTCGGGCTTGTCCAGCTGATGGGAAAGCATGCAACAAATGTAGGAAAATGGGACAATTGTCGATAAATTCGAGGCGGTGCTCGAAATCTACAAGAGCAGGAACGGCATTTATGATTACTTATGGACACCGAACAGATCGCGCGACTCCAGACGAGGAACGTGCAAACTAGGATCGTCGTCCACGAAGCGATACCCAAAGATGGCTGCCGACGACGATAGACGCTTAACTTATCTCTTGCGCATGCAACACTCACGACTACGATCGACCCGTTCAACACTGGATCGCTCTTTTCGTGAGCTATGATAGACGCGGAGAATGTCCGTACGGACTAACTCCGCTTCACACAACAATCCAATCTTCAAAACCTTGAGATGTATAAAACTCTCATCTACTACTAGCTTCGTTAACCCCTACGATTCGGTCTGGAATGGAAACCACTTTCGATTATATTGCATCACCATTAACCAACTATCATATATACAAAAGTCGGTCGGCCTAATTATAGTAAGATTTAATGTATGGTATAATACAGAAATAAACGTTATGTTGCTATGGTTGTTGGACTTGTGCTTTTAAGAATTTGATGAATGAATAATAAAACAATGGGGGAAATCGACATGTAAAACGTAAAGCGGCTGTGCTAACTCAATGTTGATCGATAGCATTTCAGCATTAATTACTACCCAATGAATACATAAACAGTACTAAAGAAAGTCAAATCTTGCTTATTTGGATCACTACAAAAACCGGTAGTAAAAAGTGTTTATAATCGGATGCCGAAAGAAACGTGGAACGGACGTAGTATCAGGGGTCATCGAAGCTCCATAATAAAATCGTACTTTGGGTCGTTTTGGTTGTGATTATGTTAGACCATCTGAAATAGCATAATAATGTTTAATGTCAGTGTTACAAACAATCGAAACAGTCCATTCAATCATTAATTAAGAGTCCCTCTACTCATTTGGATTAGATAAATTATGATACCCATGCTACTGTTAACCGTTCTTTGCAGTTATTTTGCAAACAACTGCTGTCCTGTCCAGCGTAGATGGAGCAACCTCATTAACATATACTCTCTCCCAATAAAGCATCCTCAACTACGAGCCCCCATCTACGAATCCAATTCTCTACTCAACGAATAGCTGTGGAAATGGTGCGTTAAATAGGCCCGAAATACGTTTGAGATAATTTAAAATATCATCAACCGACTGCGTCACTGTACGACCTGGTTTCGCGGTTGCTTTCATTTTAAGACTCAAAAGACGCGAAGTGACCTAGCTAGCACGCCATACATAGCCGTCTCCGAATTGTTGTCCAGTCCGTCTTTGCGTTGAGGTCGTCCGCAGGCGCTTCTGTTCCAAGCTCGTCGGCGGATGCGACCGTGTTGCACCAGGTTGTCGCTGTCTGTACCGTTGCTACATCAAGCCGGCCATACCCATATCGATTCTTCAGTTGCCAACATGTTGGTTACTACTTTTTCAGTTGGCAACTCAAATGTAGTCGTTATGTGTATGTTCTCCACCAACAGTTGACAACAGTTTTTTTGTGGACACTCGGCGTGTGATAAATCGATCGGCCGATGGTTAGTTGCCAAACAGTCGACATCAATATGCATTACTACGTTATAAACTCTTAAATTTTAATTAAATATCATGCTTGAACAATTGACCATATTTAATGTGTGCACAGCAACACACAATTTCAGAATAAATCTACTTTAGAAGATTGAAATATGTTTGGATGGTTCAAAGATATTACAATGATGGGGTATACATATGTAGCATTTTCATGTTTATGCATTAATTACGTCCTTGCCTTTAGGCATTGTTGCGTAAGTAAACGAGTATCAATCGTGAAAATTATCAACGTAAGACACAACTGTAGTAATCATATCTGCAAGTTATGGAGGGTGGATTTATACTATTTCGCAGAGGTGCAGGTCACTCGAAGTTATAGTGCTTCCTTCCTAAATATCTACATGGCACAGGATATTTAGACAAATTATTGCACGAATTGACACTCTTTGTAAATGTAGACCAATCAATCTTCATTCGTGGTCGGCCTACATGGGACAAACTATTTCTTGTTCACCAAAATAAGCAATATCTACCACGTGCGATCGTGCGTGCCTGTGTGTGTGTGTGTGTGTGTGTGTGTGTGTGCATGTGTATGTATGTGTTTGTGTGTGTATGTGTGTGTGGGTATGTGTGAGAAAGTGTGTCTGCGTGTGAGCGTGTGAGCGAGTGTGTGTATGTATTTGTGTGTGTGTGTTTGCGCGTGTGTGCGTGTGTATATGTGAGAGAGAGAGAGAGAGATTGTGTGTGTGTATGTGTATGTGTGTGTGTGTGTGTGTGTGTGTGTGTGTGTGTGTGTGTGTGTGTGTGTGTGTGTGTGTGTGTGTGTGTGTGTGTGTGTGTGTGTGTGTGTGTGTGTGTGTGTGTGTGTGTGTGGACGGGCGTGTACGCAGAGTACTTGCGCAAGGAAGAATGGAGCTTATGATTACGTGTTAGCGAGTGTCTGTGTGTGTATTTGTGTATGTGTGTGTATGTGTGTCTGTGTGTGTGTGTGTGTGTGTGTGTGTGTGTGTGTGTGTGTGCGTGCGTGAGGGCGTGAGTACTTGCGCATGGCAGAATGCAGCTTATGATTACAACTTCGGCATTTATGCCTGATGTACTTCACAAAGAAGCATTTTTGTGAAGACGCTACAAATGAGCAAATATCTACGATAGCGGACAGCGACGCTTGACAAAGAGATTTGTCGTCCGTCGTCCCAGTACACCTCCGCAATGTCTGTCACCGTGGAGTCTTCGGACAACGTCAGCTGCAGCACCTGCGTCGAGGAACATGATGTGAAATTGTAATCAGATAATTATCAGTTCAGAATATTGTGGACATACAAAGAAAAATAATGGAGACACTGAAGGTGACAGCGGAAAGACGACGAATATATAACGACGGGACGTCACAGATGTTAGGAATGTAGCAAACTTTGTTATCATCTCGTGTATGACGCATATATACATACAGAGGGTCCACTATTTCCGAATGCAAACACACACATACGAACCTGTTCTCAAATAATGATGCACACGCACGCACGCAAACACGCATGCACATGTACGAACAAGTGCATATCATACACGTGCTCGCACGTTGTTCAGTTACATTGATATGAAATGCCGGAGTTATTATACATGGACAGGGAAGGCAGAGGTATTGAAAAGTGGATATTATCCTCAATAAAATCATTATGTTTAATTATTCAAATACAACTGCCGAAAATATATTGGCTGGCACTGAATCACTCCCTGTTGCAACTGTACTAATAAGCGCCGATTAAGTGAGTCATCTGTTTTATATTATAAAGTTGCCCGTACCGATTATACTGCGTCGAGTCCACTGTACCTGTGAAGGCGTTATGGCGGTGTGAGGCGGCTCTGCGTGTTTCAACAGCGACTTTCCGTCCGGGTTCCCCGCCACCCACAAGTGTCCAGAAACCAGGTCAACATTGATGTTTGCGGCGAGTGTTCCCAGCGGAACCATCTGAATCACACCAACTATCTGATTGAATGATTGACTAGCTAAGTAACTAAATCAATAACTGGCTAACCAATTAACGTCCAATCTGATACCGATCGTCGTTAGAGAATAAAATGTTGAAACCGGTAACGTCAACAACTATACATTATCGGTGTCTAGACAGCGACAACTATTACAGAGTTGCAAAGACTACCGCTATGTCTTCCATATTTACATAATCTTACCATTTATGGCTTTACTCCATCCAAAGCATTATTCCACCAGGAGGGAAACCCCTTCGCGATCGCATCGGGAAGCCTTCATCTATCACTTTCACACCATAAAAAGCGGTTGATCTCCCGTTTATTTTGCATTATTACTTAGCAACTCTGGATGTTACGAAGGACATCATATATGTCACTGTCATACCGAGAAGTGAAACCAACAAAGTAATTGTCAACCATAGATCAAGCATTAATATGTACGATATTGTAGACTACAACAGAGAAAGCTTATAGTTAGGTTATTCGTATAATTTTGGGGAATAAACGAAGTATCAAAGACATGGAAGTTCCCAGCAAAGTGTTTTTGAAGAGTGATTATATACAAAATAATACATTGATTTGAGGGTACGTTGAGATACTAACTATTGAAACATATTTGTTCTGCGAAATGTAACAGAGCAGGTATTGGAGCGGCAGACAACTTTAAGGCCTTTGACTCCGCGCATCAAGGAGCCTTTGAAAAATAATGTAGTGCTGAGAATATATCACAAGATAATCTAAATGAGTAAGATCTTAAAGGCGGACAGCGAATGTGCAGTGTTAAATGAAGTCAAAACAAGAAGATGGAGCAGGTTTAGCCACGAACAAAACAAACTGGCGAAAAACTGTAGCACACGAAAGACAAAAATTGGGGTGGAATACATGGAATGAAGCCAAGCAGGTGGCCAAAGATAGAACGAACTCGAAAAGGAGAAGTACAGCTTGACGGATCCGAAGAGGATAGGTAAGGTAAGGTAATGTTGTTTAAACCACATTGCAGTAAAAAAATCAATAGTTTTAAACGGTCACATAAGATAGGTAATTTTAAATCACAATGGGAGTGGTTGTTGTATAAACTATCCAGTTTAATACATGTAGAAACAAATCACGACACGTTTAGGAACGATTGATGACAACCGTTACACTTTTGAGAATAATTGACAGGTATTGAAGAAAAGATCGTAATTGGCTCTAAACGTATCACGGTTAAAAGTAGCCGTAATTGGCACTGTCAACCGTCGTGTTTATGACAAACATACCTTATCACCCGCCTTACCTGCTTCAATGTCAAAGTGTTGTCCGATTCCCTGATGTAAACACTCAAACGTTTCCCTCCTAACTCCGAGATGTACACGTACCTGTAACACGTGGCACCAAACTTAATACGCCATTTCTCAGTAAACATTTCAGTAAAAAGATAGATTATTCAACATGCTTAGTTGCGTCAATTATACCTTCACTGGAGGTCAGCGATTAGCAACACGAAATACCAGCAAATTGATGCAACTAACAATCTCTGGTATTACCATAATATGACAGTTGCGGATGTTTGAATGGGTTATGGTGTTGACTCAGATCCTTCAAAAATGACCTCAGACCTCATCGTTTCTCTCAAACGTTGCCGAAAACGTATTACTTCATTTATCAGAAATTACAAATCCACGGGAATTATATTGATTTTGTGATGACACACACAACGATGTGTTGTACAATTCGGCAGTATTGGGAGAGCGAGAGCTTTACCCGTAATGGTGGGAGGCGGAAGATTGCGGCGGGCGCAGCTCATAAGAATTTGGAGAGTTGGCAGGCGTGGCATTTCTAGGGACATTTCGATAATGTAATGAATGTCATTCCAAAAAGCTTATTTAAGGGAAACAAATGTTTTTTGGTTGATGAATTTACAAAGTTACTTAGCATAACCATTTGCAACTACAAATAAGATTATCATGCAATGGAGTTTACTCGCTCGCCAAATCAAAGCATGTGTGCAGACACTTATTCCTTTACTTGTCACTAGGCTGCGGCCATGCGTTGGTTTTGTGTATTTCCGGCAACATTTAGTACGTTATGCGTTGTCTATATTTTCCAATGTTATCGGTCGCGCAGGTTAACATTTCAGCCCTTAGTCAACCGAAGAAATGACCGGAATCTTCAGATTTTGGAACACATTCGAGTAAACCCAAACCATGACTTTTATTTCGCTCTAAACATAGACAACTCCATATTGACAACAATACTGCAGATACCTACTTGCCATCCGGGGAGGTGTTTATACTAATCGGGATGTTACACCTTGCTAGTAGAATATGCCCCCTGGTGCCATCGTAGAAGCCGACACTGCCAAGAATGAGGCGACGACTGAGCTCCACTTTAAAATTGAACTTGAAATAGTTGGTGAAGTAGAAACAGTCTTCTCCAGTCGCCACGATGCCATTGGGGCTGTTGGTGCACATGAAAACAGCGATGGCGTTGAAATATCTATTTAATTTTGTTTAACATTCGAAGACTCCCCATATACAAAATATCTACATTTTTTCAAGGCCCCAGTAGGAAGAGTCCGAGTGAAATCGGCATTGTAGTTATCAATAAGGAATTGAACCAGAACATTTTAAAATATGAATTTACGACATTAATCTGCAATCGATTGCGGTCCGTTTAGTTAATGTTGAATTTCTTGTTAATATGTTGCACCAAACAGCTTCATCGCAATGTGCGACCCTTTTTAATTTTATTTCGTAAGCCTGAATATATGTTTTAATACATCAAATGACTCCCCCTCCTCTTCTTCCTAGTCGATCTCTCCTAAACATTACCTATCCTCTCACTCCTAGTTCAGCATATTATATTTCTTTGTTGGCCCATGATTCGGTTATAACAATTATGTGTGATTTAATATATTCTACCGTTGTGTTTATTACGTTTTTATTATTTACTGCGCTCCTTGCATTTAAACACACGCATTTATAATCAGCTTCGGAAATGTTTTCAAGACATTTTGTTACTGGTTTGTATGCACTAGTGCCACTTGTCCTGTTTGAAACACCTCTAATGAAATCCCCTGCGCTTCAAGTTTACAATGTTTGCAACCAAGAAATATTTGTTATGCTTCCCATGCCACTATCTACTGCTGCTGATACTTCACCAACAAATGCTGCTGCACACTTTCCACTAAGATGAAGCTCATACCTCACAAATTCAACTTCCCTATATATGTGTTAATTGCCATCCTCCGGCAATTTTGATATCCCTATATCTGCTTCTCATTACCGGTAGAATCCCTAACATAATTATCTGCTCAATCCGTGTCTGCTTAGCTCTTTTAACTAACTGCCTGTATTTCCTAACTATGCCAGTTGTATCCTCCCTCTCTGCGTTGTTAATCCCTACGTGTACTAAAATATAACCTCCCTTGCCCCGACCCCCGATGTTTGCACCTTCTCTGTGATGGCCTCTATTTTTGCCCAACAAACACCCTCGCTTTCCTCCTCACCCCCTCTGCAACTACCTCAGAGTAACTCTTGCGTCGGATCTCTTCCGTCGCATGTTGCACCGCAGTCGTGTCACTGTGCAGCATGTTATCCATCACCCTCTCACACATCAACTTGTCACAATTCCCTCCCGTCTCCTGGCTATCTTGCGCTTCAGGTGCGCTTGCTCCTGGTGCCTTCGCTGTCGTAGCCGTCGCTCCCGTCGCCTTCCCTCCCGTTTCCTTCGCTCTAGTCTCCTTCGCTCTTGTCTCCTTCGCTGATGAATGCAACAATAAGAATTTTGTTAGAGGGATTCGGGTAGATTATAATTTCTGATGAACAAAGTAATGCAATCTCAGCAACTTTTACAACAATCAAAAAGGTCTGAGATAATACTTAGGAATTCGAACAAAAACCCAAAACCTTCAAGCATCTGCAAGTGCCTTATTATGATAATACCAGAGCTTGTTGATTGCATTCATTGCTGGTGTTTCGTGTTGATAGTCGCCGACTCTCAGTGAAGGTAGAATTAACGCAACCAAACATGTTAAAGAACATCTGCCTCTATACCTAAAATGAAAAAGTAGCAATACAAACTAAACAACGAGCAACTGAAATCAAGAATATCATGCCAGTGTTTTACTCAGAATGTTTTCTACAAGTGGGAGATTCCGGTTATTTCCCCAGTTGACTGATGGCTGGCATGGTAACATAGACTACACGTGACGTATTAAGTGTACCAGCACCAACGCAAACAAATGTGCTATTTTGTAATAACGAGGACTAGTTTAGTAAACAAAGGTCAATATGTGTTACACAAGTGGAGTTTGAACGCAAGCGATATGGCAACGACAAGAATAGGAATAGGGGTATGCAAAATTAATATATTTTTATTTGGCGAGCGAATTTTGCTAGATTTCGGCACTCATGACGTAGGGTTATCTAACAGTTAATGAAATTAAGACGCTGTATGTTCAACAAGGTTTTCCTAGTATACCACTGCCGTGATATGCTTAATTGTAGTAGCCAACATAGGTGCACAGACCCAACACTTTTGTTTCCCTTCAAATGTTTGGCAGATATTCTATGGTACTGAGAAGTGGCGTGACAGAGACAGGAGGAGAACGTTTGACTGTCTTCATCCGGGACTCGAACAACACTTTGACATTGACGCAGGTAAGGTACTGACGCACCAGTAACATAGAGTAGAGTGGTGCAAGTTGTCCACCACTGTTGCATTTTACATGTGTTATTACTATAGCTATTTTTATATGCTGCATGTATTTATTGGAACACTGAGCATATTAATCCCAAAAATCGACCAACAAAACATAGCGTGGACCTATTTAACCTACAATTATGTTGCCCTGTCAACCTGTCGTTTATACCACTCCGCAATGTCCGTTTATAATTCATAATCAATTTGTGGCAGTGATGATATGATACGTGACGTCACTGTTAGGGAGTGTGATATACGTAACAGTAGACCGTTCCTTCATTGTAACAGTGGAGTGGCGTATAACACGTCCTGCTGCAAAGCACTTTAACGTCCATGAGTGTCAACTAGAATCCCTGGTTTGATTCGAGGTTTGCATAATTTGGCTGGATGGTGTGTGCATAATCACGTGCGTGTGCATGTGTGTACGCGTACGTGTACCTGAGCGTGTGCAAGCAACAATGCCGTAACAATTTGATGCTAGGATAATGTTATCTTGCTTACAATTAAAACATCATTAATGTGAATGTCAAGTTTTTAATATACAGTTTAAATGAACAATGAAAAAAAGAAGAAATAAATACGATATTGTTATGGTTGTTAAACTTGTGTACTACTTTTGTCATGGAAGGTCCGAAAAACTGGTAGGCATCTCTCAGAATTGGTCGCTAGCTGCTCAAAAACAAGTAACTTAACTAAAAAATAAAATTTATACATGAAACCTGGAATCATGCTGATTTAGTACACTAAAGGATACTAAAAATGGAATCGATAAAAGTGTTTAAAACAGCATGCCAAAACAAATATCCTTGGAGTGAACAATCTTCAAACAACGATGTTTGTTTGCACCAAAAGTGGAGTGGAGGGAGATATTGGTTAGAGGCACAAGGAGAAGACGAGGGAGATAAATAATGAGAGGAAGATATATATATATATATATATATATATATATATATATATATATATATATATATATATATATATATATATATATATAGAGTGAGTGAGTGACAGAGAGAGAGATAGAGAGAGAGAGTGACAGAGAGAGAGAGAGAGAGAGAGAGAGAGAGAGAGAGAGAGATATATATATATATATATATATATATATATATATATATATATATATATATATATATATATATATATATATATATATATATATATATATAAAGCGGTGGTGGGAGAGGGAGATGGAGACGCAGAGGGAGAGGTAAAGGTAATGCCGATTTATATTATAGTCAACCCAGATAACGAACTTTCCCAATGTTGTTGCTTCCCTGGCCTGCTGACTACCTGATTTGAAGCTTTGTGTAAAACTCAACCCAACATCATTAGAATAATTAACTCGTTGTCGTTTTTAGACCCGTACGCACATAACCGGCTGAACGGCGTATACTTGCTTTTTGGGCGTGGAGTGTCTACGCGATATTAAACTAGTTATCAATATATAATTACAGGCCCATTAATAAAAAAAACAGTCTACACGCACTTGCCGTGTCAAGTGGAAAATAATACGCCTGTATATTATTTAGAAGTAACTGAGCGAAAGAAATTGCTACTTCATCCGTGGATTTCTGGTTGATACATGAGCAAACCCTGGATTGATTCGACTGTTGTGAGCGTACGCATAGGCAAGCGTGTTCATGCCATCATGCTTTAAAAACGTGGTATTAGGATAATACTGTCTGGTTTGCCATCAATGCAACATTTATATGAATGTCAAGCTTTGATTAGACAGTGCAAATAAACACTGACAAAATGTGATAATGTTATAGATGTTAGACCTGTGTTTTATTTTGTTATGAAAGATCCGATAAACGGGTAGGCATCTCTCAGAGTCGGTTGCTATCTACTCAATAATAACTAACTGAACAAAGAGATAAAATGTGTCAATGAAAATTGGGTGCCACAAATCTGATATCCTTGGAGTGAACAAGCCACCAAAATCGGGACGTAATTCCGATACGCCCATTCCATCAATAATTAAGAATCCCCTTCTGATCTAGTTGAAATAACAAATGCTACCTGCCGCCGGCATTTCGTTTAGATGGAGCTCATCACAGATAAATGGATTTGCTCTCCCCAAAAAAACATCCCCGCAGATCTAAGGATACAAGTCACTCCCCCTCGCATAACTGCTGAACTAGTGTGTTGAATAGGCGTGGCATACATTTGAGATCAGTTACATACATCATCAACCGACTGCGTCACTAGACGATCAGGCTTCGCGGTCGACTTAATTTGTAAGCCACTCGATGCGAAGAAAGCTAGCTTCCATGTCATTCAGAATTATGTATTCAACCAGCTGTCCTATTCGCCGTTGCTGTCGTGGCATACATTTGAGATCATTTACATATATCATCAACAGACTGCGTCACTATACCTGGGTTCGCGGTCGACTTCATTTGTGAGACACTCGATGCGAAGTGAGCTAAGCGTCACGTCATTGATAGTTCTCTCTTCAACCTGCTGTTCCATTCGTCGTTGCTGTCGTCCGCTGGCGCGTCTGTTCCAAGCTCCCCGGCCGGAGTAACCATGTTGCAACACATTGTCGCTGTGTGTACCGTTGGCTACATAACACTCTTGTGCAGCCAGTCAGCGTAAGTCCTTCACAATACGCTATTTTGTTTTAGTTGATTCTTGTAGATGTGTTCGTGCTAGATTTGTATTTAATATACATGCCAGTATTATACATTAATAAATTATGTATCTATATATTTATGGATTAACTCCAGGCGTGTCTTTCTTCGGCAAGTGAGAATCACTACCTGAAGGTTATGTTTATTTTCCTCAAAATATAGCTCTTTGCACCATACGTTTCACTATGATTGACACTTGGTGAATCTCATCCAGAAATGCTTGATCAGCCGACCAAATGTTGCAAATAACTTGCTTAATCGCTTCTCAAATTCCATCATACCTGACTGCAAGTGCCTCGACCATTTCTACACAAGTTTTAGGGCATCCATATTTTCGCGGAAATGCCCACATTCCTAGTCTTCCCGCGGTGTCGAACGCTTTTTTGTGTGTGTAAAAGTCAACGCAAGGGATTTATTTCCACGATGCGTCTTCGACATATAAAATAATTTGAGTTTCAGTAGTTAATGCGGAAGGTAAGACTATAGAGGAACACTCTTGCGAATACATTGCCAGCTACTAAGAAGAGTGGTATATCTATGTCTATCCCATAAACTATCGATATCCTTTCTTAAACAGTGCAATACATTTTGCACACTAGACGTGGACCCACGTAACATTAAATACTGACACTGTGAAGTTGTGCAATGTTTCATGCAGTGATATGCCTCCATATTTCATGTATTTCCCGGAAGCATCATCTTTTCCAGGCAATGTTTGGTTTTTGTGTGAGTCAACGGGTTTATCCGTCTCATATACTTCTGGTGGTTCAGTAAACACATTAGCAGTTGGAAACTGTTCCACTTTTTCAAGGGTATCAGTGAAAATGCCACCAACCATAGTAAGCAGAAATGACCAGCCGATCGTGTCAGTATTGCAGCTTTATCCTTCAATATGGTAGACGCGTCATCTGACTTCAGTGCACACTCACCGCAATGACAGGCCAATGGGTTCGTGAATCTCAAACATTTCGTTGTGTGTTACAAATAGTTAGACAGTTCTAAAACAAATGTTAAATGCTACACTCATAGTGTAGTCATATATGTATATGGAGGTAAGGGGATATTAAATGATTCTCATTGTTAGACATAGCTGTTTCTTTCTTTCGGGGAGTGGGGGCCACATTGCGTACTATTTGTGTTCATATATATGGTTAACTTTGATAGTCACATAATATGCTTTTTTCTTGTATGTTATAGTTCTCCTAATCAATCAAATAATGTGATTACCCATTGAAGATGCAGTATCACACTGTTCTGAAACTTTCATATCAGCGCTTATTGTAACTCCTAAGTAATTTTCTTTGATAGTAGTACCTAAAAAAGTATATACCATTTCATAATTTACATCCACGTTCCCGTTTTCTGTAAGTAGGCATTTACATTTCCCAAAATTTAATAACATCTGCAATTTATCAGACCATTTAACTAGTTTGTCTATAAGGTCCAGAAATAAACAACTATCGATATATATATATATATATATATATATATATATATATATATATATATATATATATATATATATATAGCAACGTAGTGAACTTTGCGTATGACACATAAATGTTTAGAAGGGTTAACAATGATGGTGGTTAACAGCATTTACAAAACAATATAGACAAACTAGTTAAATGGAGCTTAATGTCATTTTCCACTGTGTCAGGGGCATGTTTCTTTGGCAACGGAATGACGGTTGCTGACTTCCATAGCTTGGATAGTACTCCTTCCCCATGTGAGCTGTTAAAGATAGTTGTGACCGGTGCTACTAGAAGGTGCGAAAATCTGTCAATACCCATGGTGGTGGAATATTGTCCAATCCACATGCTTTGTTAACCTTCGTCTTTTAAAGTGCCGCCTCTGTGTCTGTCACGCTGATAATGAATTCCACTGGCAATGGTTCGTCGGCGTCAAATATTGGGTGGGAAGACTGAAATCTTGGTACGTATTCACACACTGACACAAAAAACCCATTCATAGAGTTGACCAAGCTGTCCATATCCACATTAGTGCATTTATTGGCCAGCCACTGCATCTCATTGCGGCTGTCAAATGACGTTCCCATGAGAAGCTTCACGTGTTTCCACCAGTCAAATGTCGATGATTCCTCGAGTGTTGCGATTTTTCATGGGTAAAACTGGTGGAGCAATTGTGGTGCTGTGCGATTCACTAAATTCCTCAGTCTTCTGGATTGTTCCATGTCACCAGACACAAGAACACGTTGTCGCTTTCTGACCAGGTGCCGGAACCCATCTGTGATCCATTATCTGTGCTACGACGTGAGATAGTCTTGTACTGAAAACGCGTGCCTAGTAAATAGTCCATGGTTTCCTGGAAGATATTAAAATGATCCTGGCACCTAAGCAATGTGCACATAAACTCCCATATGGTATTTGACTGAGCAGAAGTAAACATTGCTCGTTCATTGTTATATATTGCGCCTGGTAACGATGCCCGTGTCAAGTTTTATGAAACACGATGAGACCAGTAACACCATCTTGTGGTCTGATGTCCTACTCCGTCAAGCACTGTCAGGCTACCGTACACAGGTGACATGTTATACCACATGCTGTCTAATATTGCACGATTACGTGTGGCTCTCTTAACAGTTTGCTCGAATTCATAATATGTGCGAAAAAATTATTTCTTGAATTGATTGAAATCTCCACTTAAAATAACACCACAGTCTGGGCTACGTCGCAAAATGGTGTCCAGACTAGTCATCAGGTACTCCCGCAGCGAGCCGTTGTCACCACCAGGTGGGTGATATATGCACGCTATAATAATACATGATTATTTTTATTGGTAACTTCTTGCGCTTCAATCTAATCCATAGCACTTCGTGCTCATCATCTTCAATATCATGCAACCGATCATACATCAAGGTCTCTTTCACATAACCCTCTCCTCCTCCACCTCCTCTCTTCACCCGGTCCTTCCTTTCACAACAGAAACCAGCTAGTCAGACATATTCCGAATTCATGTAGCTCTTGAACCAGATTTCTGTGACATTCACGCAGGCAGCGTCGTTCATGCGTGCCACAACGGGCAACTCATATAATTTCTCTCTATTCGGGGACCGGGCTTTGACATTAAAAACCCTGGTATGCTCCAGCGCGAATTGTTTGTGAGCGTGAGTAAATTGTCTGCATTCACACCTGATGTTCTGTGTTGTGATATTCTACGATAACGGTTGATTACATACTAAATGTTGGGCACTCCATTTTCAGTACGTGGTATGGCCGTGTTATTCCGGCCTCTTTCCTAGTCTCTTTTCGCGTGATGTTTGCTGTTTTGGCCCTTCTGACCAGAGAAAAAGCACGACACAACATGCTCATGTCGACATGTTTGGGTGACATGATTTGTGTCCCCACATTGTTACACTGGCCAGAAATACGCAAGTTGCCAGCAGCTATGCTACCCCTGCATCAGCAGGACGGCGCGCTGCTGTCCTGCTTCGGCGGCCTTCTGCCAGTAGGTTTCAGCGTATTGCGGCCCCCCTGCGACGAGGGACGACTATCCGGAGCGCTGCCGTCCTGTTTCGGCGGCCTTCTTTCAGTCGGCCTTCATGTATTGCAGCCCCTCTTCGAAGACGACCCCGTTGAGCTCCGTCTTCACGATGTTTACTATCCGCTAGTGAGAGGTTACACATTAACATTTTTACCCCTTAAGTAGAAAGATGGACACTATATTTTTGGAAGGGTGACGTGTCGCAAGATCCATAGCGGACATAATCCTTTCACGTGTGCCCCTGTTGTATCGGGCAAGACGCTGCTGATCGTCACACTGCTGACGTTCTCCGATGCTCTGCTGATGAGGTCGCTGAAGTCCTGCTTCACTTGATTCATGTCCGTGTCACCCATGACTACCTCGCTACAAACGATATTGAGTTCGTCAACCTCTTTGCACACCTCACTCCTCTGGATAGCAATTAGTAAATATTTTGGCGTATGCAAAGCCACTGGTTCGTTGTCCGCAGTGATGACCTTGTGGATATCCCGTACAATCTAATCATCAAACATGAAAACTCTGCTTGTCTTTTTACTTGTTACTGCGGCATAGGATTCGCGTTCAGTAGGCGCCTGACTCAGATTTGCCAAGTCCGACGACGTTTGCCTAGTTTTAATTCATCCCTCTGATTTCGTTGGCATGATTTATTTAATTGCAAAGACATGCTACTTTTTCGACCAGAGCACAGTTTTTATTACTGATGGTATAATTTGCATTGCGCTGCGCCTCCACCAGTTTCATTAATTCGGCATTGTTTTCTTTTAACTGTAGCATTGTCTCTTCGAGATTGGATACTTTATCCACATTACAACAATGGGCAGTTGTCTTCATGCATGGTAACTCCACGCGCCAATGATCGTCTCTGGCTGTTCGCCAACGCAATCGCAGTGGACCCACAGCTGGCATTGTACCATGCTGCATGTTTCGTTTCCTTTATGTTTGCACTGTGGAATAAAGAAAGTTGTTTTTGTTTTTTTCCTCTCCCTTTGCCTTTGTCACAGCTTTAGGGGGTTCCGCTACCTCGGTTAGCTGTGTTAATGTTTGTGGCGGCGAAAGGTTAAGACTGACAACGGCCTTTACTCTTTAATGTAGGATAATATCAGTTATCAAATGCAAACAAACGAAGCCTGTAAATGTAGGTCAGAAGGCATACTTACAAAAGCGTTCAACTTATCATTAAAAGAGGGTGTGGTTCCTTTTGAATGGAAAGAGGCAAACCTCATACCATTATATAGAAATAACATTCAAAGAAAACAACTTTATTATGTCTATGTATAAAGCAATAGTTATCATATACTGAATACAAGCTTGGAGATAATATCGTAAGAAGGATATAGATACGCTTGATAGAATACATAACTCAGATAAGTTAGTTTTGAAGAACGACTGAAAGAATGTGGTTTAACAACCCTAGAGGCAAGGCAGTTAAGATGATATCAAATTGAAATTGTTTAATATATTGAGTGGATATTAAACTATTGATATAAATAATTTCACTCAACACAAATAATATAATATGAGGTAACATTAATAAGGATCACTCTAGATTGGATATTAGGAAGGATTCTTTCTCATAGAGTACAATCAATGAATGTTCACGTAAATGCGTGCGTGCGTGTGTCGTTACTATGCCCGTGCGCACATGGTTAGCTGAACGGTACTATAACTATCAGTGGATAATTGTTTTTGGGCGTGGAGTATCTACGCCTTATTAAACTATTTATCAACATATAATGACATACTAATTAAGCAAAAACACTGTTTAGACGCACTTGCTGTGTGAGTTGGAAACTGATATGTCGGTATATTATTCAGAAGTAACTGAGCGAAAGAAAATGTAACTTCATCCATCGACTTCTTGTTGATATGTGAGCAAACCCTGGTTTGATTCGAGGTTTGTAGAGTTTGGCTCTACGATGTGTACGTAATCACGTGCGTGTGCCTGTGCGTACGTACGCGTAAATATGCGTGTGCATGTCATCATCCCATCAAAACGTAGTAGTAAGATATTATTGTCTGGTTTACTATTAAAGCATCATATATGTGAATGTTAATCTTGAATAAACATTGTAAATGAACACTGGAAAAAAATAATGTTATGTTTGTTAGACTTGTTATTTATTTTTTGCGAAAGGTCTGAAAAACGGAGAGCAGTCTATCGGCGTTGGTCGCTAGATACTCAGTAATAAATAACTGAACATAGAATAACAATTTGTAAATGAAAACATCAATCTTGTTTCTTTAGTATACTACAGAACATTAAAAAGGGAATTGAAAAAGTGCAAATAATCTGATATCCGTGGAGTGAACAAACATCATACAAACGATGTTTATTTTCATTCATCATTCCGATACTCCCTTTCCTTGAATAATTAGGAATTCCCTGCTGATCTAATTTAAATAATTAATGCTACCCATGCTACTGACAATCGTTCTTTGTAGATATTCTGCAAAACCTGCCGCCGCTTTTCCGTTTATATGGAGCTTATCAAAAATAAACGAGTTTGTTCTCCCAACAAAAGCATCCACACAAATCTACGAATCCAAATCTCCCCCCCCCTATGCATAGCTGTTGAACTAGTGCTTTGAATAGGCGTGACATACAGTTGAGATCATTAACATACATCATCAACCGACTGCGTCGCCATACGACCGGGCTTCGCGCTCGACTTCATTTGTAAGACATTCGATGCGAAGTGAGTTAGCTGTCACGTCATTCAGAGTTCTCTCTTCAAAGTGCTGTCTCATTCGTCGTTGATGTCGTCCCCTGGCGCGTATGTTCCAAGCTCGTCGGCCGATGTAACAATGTTGCAACACTTTGTCACTATATGTACCGTTGGCTACATAACACTCTTGTGCAGCCAGTCAGCGTAAGTCCTTCACAATACGCCGTTTTGTTTTAGTTGATTCTTCTAGATGTATTCTTGCTAGTTTCTATTGTTATTTACATGACAGCATTATAGATTAATTAGTTATATAGTTGTTTAAATAAATGTATCTTGTCAACAATTCACCATATGTATTCTCTGCACAACAGTCAACGGTATAATGTATTGCTTTACTGCATAGCGATGAAGATCATTCCATTGTTGTCTATGCTTGACACATGAATCGGAAAACTACCATCTCTCTCTCTCTCTCTCACTATCAGTCTCGGTTGCGATTATTAATGCTCGCTTGGATAACCTGAAGTTTATCTTTCTTTTCTTCAATGTTTGCATTACAACTCTCTTTGAATCTACGTGTGAGGCGACCCCGGCTTCTAGTACAACATTTCTTTAGGAAATATGTTGTCATCTATTCGAGCCACCTGATTTGTCTCTCTCATGTATACTTGCTCTGGGTTTTTGCTTATTTGAGTGTGTCCTTTTTGGGTATGCGAACGTTCCATGTTATACCCATGTATCACCATCAAAGCCTGCCCTTTCCTATCGTACTTTCGGTGCAGAGTCTATGCTTCAACTCCATAGAGCAGCGTGGAAACTAATATTACTCTACGCACCGAACATTTCACTATGATTTACACATGGTAAACCTCATTCACAAATGCTTGTGCAGACGACCAATAATTGATGATGCCTTGCTTATGCACTTCTCCAATTCCATCATCCCTGACTGCAGTGCCTCGAAAATTTCTAGAACTAATTTATGCAACGATATTTCCGCAGCTGTGGCCATATTCCTTGTCGTCCCACGGGGTCGATTTTTTTTTAAAGTCAAAGACAACTACGTAGACGGTTTTGTCGATACCTTTATCCTAGGAATTGACGCAAGGGACACAAAATAGTTATTTCTACGGTGCGTCCTCCAGAAAAAAAACAGTTTGTATGATTACCTTTGTAATACAGACCGTTAGACGATTGAGGAACACCCTTGCGAGTAATTTGCCAGCTACTAAGACGAGTGGTTTACATATGTCATTCCAATACGCTGATCGATCTCCTTTCTTAAACCGTGAGTTTTGCAAATATCCACTCTTATGGAAATCGTGCAATATTCCAGTCTGTCACTATCAAGTTGTGCAGTGATTCTTGCTGTAACGTTTGTTCTTAGATGAGTCGAAGGCGTTATCCGTCTGATATAGTTCGAGTGGTTCCGTAAGCAAATTAGCAGTTGGAAATTGTTCCACACTTTCAAGAATATCAGTTGAAATGTCTCCAACCATAGTAACCAGAAGTTACCAGCCGATCTTGTCATTTGTGCAACTTTATCCTTCAGTATGGTACACGCGTCATCTTACTTCAATGCACACTCTCAGCAAGGATAGGCCAAGGCGGTTGAGAATCGCACACACTGCATTGTGTGCTAGGAAGAGTACGGCAGTTCCAAATAACTTTTGCTAAACAGCCTCAAGCCACAACATAGTGGTTGCTATTTGTCCATAATTAGGACATGGGTTGGTGTAGCTCCATGGCATGTCCAGACACCGGTGGGTCAAGCGCACTGCCCCTCTATGGCCCCATGCTGATCCGAGATTCCTTAGCTAACGTCAAAAGACCTGCGTTGAGCTGAACACAACTGAGATGAAGCCAAGCCATAGCACCATACATGTGTCGTATCTTTATGTTGTATAGATTACGTTTACGTTGACGAGTTTACGTTTTCAGATGGACGTTTTCTTTCCACAAAACGGAATGTAACCACCAGCCATATTGCTGTAGGCAAGTGCCAGGCATCGGTAGGTGTTGTTGATTGTGTGTGCGTGCATGCGTGTGTGTGTGTGTGTGTGTGCGTATTCATGTCCCATATACACATTTTTATTACACATATCATGTAAACGTACTTCATTAAAATAATGTCAAGTAAGATTACAGGAGCGGCTTGCAGGGATTGTTACTTTGACCCTCAAATATAATATTATAAAAGATCCCGCAACAAAAAAAATAATTATTCAGGTTGCAAGCACGGTTGACCATTCTCATTTTCTACATAATATCGTACAATGTCTCCAAACAACATACATACATGATTTGGTTGTTATTTCGTGGTTGTATGCGCGGCATCAAACCTAGTACATCTATATAATGTGTGTCCGTGTCTGCTAGATAAAGGTTCTGAAGACATCCAGGTGCTACCGAATGGACTGGCGTTCATCACATCGGTAAGTTCTGGTGGCCGTTTGTGTTGGTTATTAATAATACGATGCTATACTTAAGTCGACGACGACGACGACGATAACCACCTTCAGTGTCAACACAATCGTCGACAACGTAGATATCGACGACGAAGATAGTTGGGAAAACGTTGAGGCCGTAGCAGAGAGACATAACGAAAGAATTTTGTCTTTAACCTAAGCTCGTCTCTGTTGTTGGACAGGGCTTTACCGCAGAGAATCGGGGCGAAATATTGCTGTTTGACTTCAAGAAGCCCAGACAAGGGGCCCACGCGCTCGACATCGTAGGCGACCTCGACAGATCCACATTCTCTCCTTTCGGTATCAGCATTTGGAAAGACTGCAATTCCAGTAAGACATTGTGCAACGTAGGACGTGTTTTGGAACTGTCTTTGGCTGTGGCCATATGTCACCGTTAGTGTTCCGTCGTTTAACAAGTAATAACTATAATCGAGCTAGCGTATGTTTGTATTTAGGTATTAAACTACGATCCACGAAATAAATATTTTTTTCGAAATAACCCGTAAACAAAGGGTTCTCAGTGGTGTTTGTGGTAACTCAAATATCCGCTACGTAAAACATTAACTTCCAACAGTCGCAGAAACCACGCGAGCTTTCGGCGAATACTTTGGTTCGTAAACCGTTTGAGAGTACTTAGCGCCATCTGGGCGGTTTATATTAATTATAATAGAAAGCACGCACATACGTATTAGCCCGAGGTCGCAGTAAAATAAAAATATATTCTACTATTCTATACCAACACAAGTATCCATGGGTCTAAATTCACGCGCCCTTCAACGTTTTGAACATGCAATGGGTATTGCATCACGTGCTTGACGCGGTTGTTCCTGGTAACAGGGTTTACGTTCCCTTAAACAATCTCGAGCGTATCTATGGCATATTTGCCTGAGGCATTTGGTAAATATTGCTATTGTGACTGTCACGTATGAACTACCTATATTCCGTCCTGGGGACGGGCATTTTTGTAGTAATAATAATAACTGTTATTTATATAGCGTCGTATATCCGGATAAAAACCTGTACAGATGATTATTTAGTTATTTCTTAATGGGTTGTAATGTTCTCAGTCACAGTGTAACAGTCGCATTCACTTTTTGTATCATTGCTCTTGAAGCATTATATTAATTGTTTTTCAGACGTGATCTACATATTTGTTGTGAACGTTTGCGTGAACGGAAAAGATACGGTTGAGAAGTTTCGGTACGACGAGAACAGACGACAGTTGTGCCACATCCGAACATACCGTGACCCGACAATAACGCAGTCAGTGTTTCTAAAAATCCATGTCGTTAGACAATATTAACAAACCCCTTGCAAACTATTCAGAATTGTTAATCTGTCAACAGGTGTGGTAAGTTGATACGTGCTATAAACGGTCTGCAATCGATTTCAGCTAAATGTCGTAAATTCGTGTTTTAAAATGTTCTGAGTCATTTCCGTATATATAAGTACAATGTCGATTTCACTTTTTTACAGGGGCTTTCAAAAAACTGTAGATACTGTATATATGGGGGTTCTTAGAATGTTTAAACAAACTGAATGAATATGTCAACGTCATCGCTGTTTTCATGTGCACCATTAGCCCCAATGACATCGTGGCGACGGGAGAAGACAGTTTCTACTTCACCAACTACTTCAAGTGCGATTTTATTGTGGAGTTCACTCTTGGTCTCAGTCTTGGCAATGTCGGCTTCTACGATGGCAGGAGGGGGCATATTCTCCTAGCAGGAATTAGCAGCCCGAATAGTGTGAACACATCCCCAGATGGCAAGTAGGTGTTCACAGTATTGTTGTCAATCCGGAGTTGCCCATGATTAGAGCGAAACAACAGTTATGGTTTGGGTATAATTAAATTAGAAGATTCCGGTAATTTCTCCGGTTGACCGAGGGGTGCCATGTTAATCAGTGCGACCGATAACCGCATGCGCAGTTGTACGACATTCGGATAATATAGACTACGCTTGAGGTCATTCCGGAGTTGCCCATGATTAGAACAAAACAAAAGTTATGGTTTGGGTTTATTGGAATGTGTTCTAAAATGATAAGATTCTTGTAATTTATCCGGTTGACCGAGGAATGACATGTTAACCAGCGCGACTGATAACCGTATGCGCAGTTCTACGAAAATCGGATAACATAGACTACGCGTGACGTATTAAATGATGCCGGTATACACAAAATCAACTCATTGCCGTAACCTACTGACGAGAATTGGAATAAGTGTATACACTCGTGACGTAGGATTATCGAACAGTATGACGCGGCCCATGAAATTAAAATGATGTGTTTTCAACAAGGTTTCCCTAGTAAATTAATGTCGTGATATTATTAATTGTAGTTACAAATGGGTATGCTTAGCAACTTTTATAAGTGCATAGACCAAAAACCACAACTTTAGCTTCCCATGAATGCGCTTTTTCGAATGACATTTGTAAGACTATCGAAATGTCCATAGAAATGTCAAACCTGCCAACTCTTCAAGTTTTTGTGGGAGAACTCCGCCTCAATCTTCCGCCTCCTACTATTACGGTTAAAGCTCTCGCTCTCCCATTACTGTCGATTGGTACAACACATCGTGGTATGTGTCATATAATCAACATTATCTGAAATGTAGTCAGTGCAGTTTCCAGATGATAATTGCAACAATAAATATTTTGCAAAAATCTAATTTAATTCCCTTGGATTTATAATTTCTGAAGAATGAAGTAATGCGTAATGTTAAGGAACTGAGCGAAAACCAAAACTATTCATCCGTCCGCAACTATCATGCTATGGTAATGTCAGAACTTGTGGGTTCATTCATTGCTGGTGTTTCGTGTTGCTCGTCACCGACTGTCAGTAAAGGTAGAATTGACGCAACTAAGCATGTTGAAGAATCTCTTTTTTTTTTAAATGTCTACTGAGAAGTGATATATTAAGTTTTCGTGCCACATGTTACAGATACGTATACATGTCGGAGTTAGGAGGGAAACGTTTGAGTGTGTACATCAGGGAATCGGACAACAGTTTGACATTGACGCAGGTAAGGCGTGTGATAAGGTATTTGTGCTATAAACGCGACGGATGACAGTGACACTTTTAGAGCCAATCACGACATTGTTTCAATACCTTACCTGTCAATTATCCTCAGAAGCTTCTGTTCTTTTTCTATATGCATTAAACCGATTAATTTATACAACAACCACTCCCTTTGCGATTTACAATTGCCTATCCCATGGGACCGTTTACAAATGTTGAATTGTTCACAACAATATGGGTTAAACAACTCCATTACTTTATCTTACATATCCTCTTCGGATAGAGTGATACATCAAGCTGTAATGCTCCTTCTCTGGTTCGTTCTATCTTCGGCCATCTATTTGGCTTCATTCTATGTTTTCCACCCCAATTCTTGTCGTCTTCTCGTAGAAATCCTGCTCCATCTTCTTGTCTTGTCTTCACATAACACTGCACAATCTCTCTCCGCGTTTAACATTTTAATCATTTAGATTATCTTTTGTAAGATTCGGTAGCTCTCCGTGATTTTCCAAAGGCCTCTTCGGTGCGCGGAATCAAAGGCCTTTTCGAAGTCGACGAAAATGATGTATAAAGTTGTCTGCCGCTCAACTGCCTGCTGTATTATATTTCGCAGAATAAATATATTTCAACTGTATCTCTTCTTTATGAAGCCTGCTGGTTAATCTCTCAACTTATCATCAACTCAATATCTTATTCTGTCCGTAGTCACCATTCAAAAAACTTTTCTGGGAAGTTCCATGTCTTTGATACTTCGTTTTGTTCCCGAAATGTTACACATAAACTTACAAGCTTTCTATGTTGTAATTTAAAAAGTGGGACATGATAATGTTTGATGTGTGATCGACGGTTACTTTGTTGGATTGACCTCTTAATATGACAGAGACAACTCGCCTTTCATAAGATCCAGAGGTGCGAAGTAGCATCGCACCACAAACGGTGTATCTACCGCTACCCGCGGTGTGAGGGCGATAGATGAAGGCTTCGCGCCGCTTTCGCTGGTGAAATAATGCTTTAGGTGTAATAAAGCTATATATGGCAAGATCCTGATATATGGAATACATAGCGGTGGACATGGCAGCTCTGTCGGTTTCAACATTTTATTGTCAAACGACGATTGATATCACATTGGACGTTAGTTAGTAAGCTAGTTATTGATTTAGTTAATTAATTAGTCAGTCAATCAGTTAGTCAGATAGTTGTTGCGTTTCAGGTGGTTCCGCTGGGAATGATTGTCGGAAACATCAATGTTGACGTGGTTTCTGGACACTTGTGGGTGGCAGGGTACCCGGACGACCGGTCGTTTGTGAAAAGCTCACCGCCGCCTCACAACGTCAGATCGCCTTCGAAGGTATAGTGAACTAGGCGTAATTGAATCAGTACGGGCAATTTGATTCTATAAAGCAGACGATTCACTTAATCGGAGTGTGTTAGGACAGTTGTAACATGGAGTGAACCAGTCGCATGCAATATATTTTCGGCAGTGCTATTTGCATAATGCACCAGAATGATTTTATTGTGGACGATATGCAATGTTTCAATACCGCGGCCTTCCCTGTACATGCATAATACCTCCGCCATTTCATATCAGTTCAATTTAATAACGTGCGAACATGTGTCTGATATGCGTGTAAGTGTACGTGCGTGTGCATGTGTGTTTGCGTACGTGCGTACATGCGCGTTTGAGTACAGTTTTGTATGGGTTCGGATTTGTCGTATGCATTCGGAAATAGTAGAACCTCTGTATTTATATATGTATCACACACGAGAGGATAGCAATATCTGCTACAATCCGGACATAATTATGTGAATACCAATCGTCATCCATTCGTCGTCTGTCCGCTGTCACCTTCGTTATCGTGTGTTTTTCGTTTATACCACCAATGTCTCCATTATTTTTCTTTTTATCTTCACAATATACTGACATTTTAATTATCTGATTGCAATTTACGTCATGTTGCTCGGCGCAGGTGCTGCGGCTGACGTTGTCCGAAAACTCCAAAGTGACAGACATTGCGGAGGTGTACTACAACGACGGACGACAAATCTCTTTGTCAAGCGTCGCTGTTCACTACCGCCGATACATGCTCATTGGTAGCCTCTTCACGAAATTGCTTCTTTGTGAAGTAAGCCACGCATAAATGTTGCAGGTGTCATCATACTTTCCAATCTGCCACGCGCACATACACATGCTCGTATGAACGCACGTGGTAGTTGCTTAGTTTGGTGTACAAGCATTCGGCTGTCACATGTAGGCCGACCACGAATAAAGATTGATTGGTCTACCTTAACAAAGAATGCCGCTTCGTTGTTTATTATACATCTAGATATTTCGTAGCCTCTCTAAATCATGACTAACTCTCAACTAGTACGTTGTTTCCCGCCTAACAAATAAACGCTGAATGTTCGAGGGCAAACAGCGGTGGTAAGCTTTGTACATACATAATAACATATTCAGTTCTATAATATCAATAAATTGTAAGACACGCAATTGTTGAAAAAGTTAATTTGCATGATCCAAACGCACGGCACCACACATAATGCGGATAACTCTTCCAGAACTGAGAGACCTTAGTTATGAAGAACGCCTGAAAGAATGTGGTTTAACAACTCTAGAGACAAGGAGGTTAAGAGGAGATCAGATTGAAGTTTTTACGATATTGAATGGGTATGAAAATATTGATAGAAATATGTTTTTCTCACTCAAGAAGGATAACAGAACTAGAGGAATATGAGGTAAAATTAGTAAAGGATCAATGTAGATTGGACATCAGGAAGCACTCGTTCTCACATAGGACAATAAATGAATGGAACAAATTGTCTACAGATTGTGTAACTGCTAGCAGCGTGAATATGTTTAAAAACAAGGTTGACACATATCTCAGGAGGGCGGGCTATAAGTAGATGAACATTGTTGGACTCTCGATAAGCCAATGGCTTCCTTGTCCACTTGCCATCTGGGCCTTTGGCTTGGATGGCAAATCTTGTTAAATCTTGTTAAATCTATACGACCAGGCTTCGCGGTCGACTTCATTTGGTAGATACTAGATGCGAATTGAGCTAGCTTCCACGTCATTCAGAGCTCTGTCTTCAACCTGCTGTCCCATTCGGCTGTAGTCCGCTGGCGCGTCTGATCGTTGGCCGATGTAACCATGTTGCAACACATTGTCTTTGTATCATATGTATATGATATGTACCGTTGGCTACATAACACTCTTGTGCAGCCATTCAGCGAAAGTCCTGTAACATACGCCATTTCGTTTTAGTTGATTTTTCCTATTATGTATTAGTGCTAATTACAATTGCTAATTAATACACCATATGTATTCTCTACACAACAGTTAACTGTATTATGTAGTATGTTGTCGTCTGTTGCAGCCACCTTGTCTGTCTCATAATATATACTTGCTCGGGGTGTTTCCTCCGTTGAGAATGTTCTGTTTGGGTATTCGAGTACTCCATGTTGTACTCATGTATCACCAGCAAGGCAGGCCATTTCCTAACATTCTTTCTGTTAAGTGTATCTGCTTCAGCTCCATACATTAGTAATAAACAAATATTTATCTATGCACCAGATATTTCACTCTGATTGTCACATGGTGAATCTCATCCACAAATGCTTGTGCAGCTGACCAAAAGTAGATGATACCTTGCTTATGCGCTTCTCCAATTTCATCATCACTGACTGCAGTAGGGTATATTTCCGCAGCAATGCCCACATTCCTTGTCGTCCCACGGCGTCGAACTTTTTTTGTGAGAGTCAATGACAACTACATAGACGGTTTTGTTCGATACTTTTATTCTTGCATACGACGCAAGGTATACAAAATAGTTATTTCCACGGTGCGTCTTCAATATTTAGTAGCGCTGTTTTTAATTATGTTTGCAATGCGGACGGCAAGATGATTGAGGAACACTCTTACGAATACTTTGTCAGCTACTAAGGGGAATGGTTTACATATGTCATTCCCATACACTGATCGATCTCTTTCTTATTCATTGTGATCAGTTTTATACATATCCACACTTGTGGGACGCGTGCAACATTCCATACTTACACTACAACGTTGTGCAGTGATTCCTCCACATTCCACCATCCCTAAATCACAACCATTGCTGTGAACGTATAATCCATATGATAAATATTATATATATATATCATAGAATATGTATTATATGTCCACAGATTGTCACTTAACAAATAACATGTAAACCTATTTCCGCAGGCCTATATGAATGTTTTTATGTTGGAAGACATCCATTTTCAAATAACACTGCATGTCCGGCATTTCACATGAATGTAATTGCATCGTGTGCTTGCGTGCATGCGTTCAATCACGTATGTGCGTGTGTGCGTGCGCGCGCGCGTGTGTGTATTCGGTAGCGCCTTCACCAAAATGCTTCTTTGTGACGTACACCGCGCATATAGAGGGGGAGAGGGAGGAAAGGAGAAGGGGAAAGGGAAGCGGATTGGAAGAGGGAGATGGTGAGTAAGAGGAAGAGAGAGAGGCGGAGAGACAGGGAGATGGAGAAGCAGTGGGAGAGGGGAAATAATGCTGGTTAAATTGCAAGTCAGTCCAGATAATACACTTTACAAATGTTGCAGCTTCCTTGGCGTGCTGACTGCCTGGTTTGAAGCTTCGTGTAAAACTCAACCCAACATATTTAGAAGAAATAACACATGTCGTTGTTGCAACCGTGCGCAAATGACCGAATGAACGATAGTGTAACCGAATATTTGCTTTTTGGGCGTAGATTATCTACATCATATTAAACTATTTATCAATATTTAATTACAAAGTCATTAATCAAATACACTACCCACATGCATTTATTATGTAAAGTGGAAAATAATACATATGTATATTATTTAGTAACTGAGCGAAAACAAATGTAAATTCATCCATGGACGTCTGGTGGATACATGAGCAAACCTTGGTTTGATTCGAGGTTTGTAGTTTGGTTCAACGGTGTGTACATAATGACGTGCGTGTGCGGGTTCGTACGTGAAGGCATGACGTGCGTGTGCGGGTTCGTACGTGAAGGCATGACGTGCGTGTGCGGGTTCGTACGTGAAGGCATGACGTGCGTGTGCGGGTTCGTACGTGAAGGCATGACGTGCGTGTGCGGGTTCGTACGTGAAGGCATGACTTGCGTGTGCGGGTTCGTACGTGAAGGCATGCGTGTGCATGTCATCAAGTCTCCAAAACATGGTATTAGAAGATTACTGTCTGGTTTACCATTAAAACATAATTTATGTGAATGTCAAGTTTTAATAGACAGTGTAAATAAATAAAACCTGGGGAGACCAGGCCTAGTTGTAGGTAGGGGAGACTGGGTCAAGTTGTAGGGGAGACAGGGTCTAGTTGTAGGGGAGGCCGGGGCTAGTTGTAGGGGAGGCCGGGGCTAGTTGTAGGGGAGACTAGGTCTAGTTGTAGGGGAGACTGGGTCTAGTTGTAGGGGAGATTGGGTCTAGTTGTATGGAAGACCGGGGCTAATTGTAGGGGAGACCGGGGCTAGTTGTAGGGGAAACTGGGTCTAGATGTAGGCGAGACTGGGTCTAGTTGTAGGGGAGACCGGGTCAAGGTGTAGGGGAGACTGGGACTAGTTGTAGGGGAGACTGGGTTTAGTTGTAAGGGAGACTGGGTCTAGTTGTAGGGGAGATTGGGTCTAGTTGTATGGAAGATCGGGGCTAATTGTAGGGGAGACCGGGGCTAGTTGTACGGGAGACTGGGTCTAGTTGTAGTGGAGACCGGGTCTAGTTGTTAGGGAGACCTGGCCTAGTTGTAGGGGAGATTGGGTCTAGTTGTAGAGGAGATTTGGTCTAGTTGTAGGGGAGACTGGGTCTAGTTGTAGGTATGACCGGGTCTATTTGTAAGGGAGACTGGGTCTAGTTGTAGGGGAGACCAGGTCTAGTTTTAGGGGAGACTGGGTCTAGTTGTAGGGGAGACTTGGTTTTGTTGTATGGGAGACTGGGTCTAATTGTAGGGGGGACTGGGTCTAGTTGTAGGGGATACCAAGTCTAGTTGTAGGGGAGACTGGGTCTAGTTGTAGGGGAAACCGGGTCTAGTTGCAGGGGAAACTGGGTCTTATTGTAGGGGAGACCGGGTTTAGTTGTACGGAAGACCGGGTCTAGTTGTAGGGGAGACCGGGTCTAATTGTACGGAAGACCGGGTCTAGTTGTAAGGGAGACCGGGTCTAGTTGTAAGGGAGACTGTGTCTAGTTGTAGGGGAGATTGGGTCTAGTTGTAGGGGAGACCGGGTCAAGGTGTAGGGGAGACTGGGACTAGTTGTAGGGGAGACTGGGTTTAGTTGTAAGGGAGAGTGGGTCTAGTTGTAGGGGAGATTGGGTATAGTTGTATGGAAGACCGGGGCTAATTGTTGGGGAGACCGGGGCTAGTTTTAGGGGAGACTGGGTCTAGTTGTAGTGGAGACCGGGTCTAGTTGTAAGAGAGACCTGGCCTAGTTGTAGGGGAGACTGGGTCTAGTTGTAGAGGAGACTTGGTCTAGTTGTAGGGGAGACTGGGTCTAGTTGTAGGTATGACCGGGTCTAGTTGCAGGGGAAACTAGGTCTTATTGTAGGGGAGACCGGGTCTAGTTGTACGGAAGACCGGGTCTAGTTGTAGGGGAGACTGTGTCTAGTTGTAGGGGAGACTGGGTCTAGTTGTAGTGGAGACCGGGTCTAGTTTTAGGGGAGACTGGATCAAGTTTTAGGGGAGACTTGGTTTAGTTGTATGGGAGACTGGGTCTAATTGTAGGGGGGCTGGGTCTAGTTGTAGGGGATACCAGGTCTAGTTGTAGGGACAGCGGGTCTAGTTGCAGGGGAAACTGGGTCTAGTTGTAGGGGAGACCGGGTCTAGTTGTATGGAAGACCGGGTCTAGTTGTAGGGGAGACCGGGTCTAGTTGTAAGGGAGACCGGGTCTAGTTGTAAGGGAAACTGGGTCTAGTTGTAGGGGAGACTGGGTCTAGTTGTAGGGGAGACTGGGTCCAGTTGTACGGAAGACCGGGTCTAATTGTAGGGGTGACTGGGTCTATTTGTAGGGGAGACAAGGTCTAGTTGTAGGGAAGACCGGGGCTAGTTGTAAGTGAGACTGGGTCTAGTTGTAGGGGAGACCGGGTCTAGTTGTAGGGGAGACCGGGTCTAGTTGTAGGGGAGACCAGGGCTAGTTGTAGGGGAGACCGGGGCTAGTTGTAGGGGAGACCGGGTCTAGTTGTAGGGGTGACTGGGTCTATTTGTAGGGGAGACAAGGTCTAGTTGTAGGGGAGACTGGGTCTAGTTGTAGTGGAGACCGGGTCTATTTGTAGGTGAGACCGGGTCTAGTTTTAGGGGAGACTGGGTCTAGTTGTAGGGGAGTCTAGGTCTAGTTATAGTGGAGACCGGGTCTAGTTGTAGGGGAGACTGGGGCTAGTTGTAGGGGAGACCGGGGCTAGTTGTAGGGAGACTGGGTCTAGTTGTAGTGGAGACCGGGTCTAGTTGTAGGGTAGAGTTGTTAACCATTCTAAACATTCGTCCGCAAAATTCAGTATGCTGCTTGTTATATTATCGTCCAAATCATTGATATATATTTAGAATAATAAAGGTCTGGATACCACGCTGTTGACATGTGAAACCTGGAATATATTAACCATGTGTTTATATATTTATTTAAGGGGGCAGCCGTGGCTTAGTGGTTAAGGTGTTGGACTCTAAATTCAAGGGTTGTGAGTTCAATACCCACACTGGTCATGGTTCGTTTTCGAAGCTTAGGCAACTCAGCTGCAAATGAGTACAAACACTGTTTGGTACCTTCGATGGACTAATGTCCCGTCCAGGAGAGTCAGAATAACTGCACTCTAAGTTGCTTCGCACTATAAAAACCAGGTTTAAGCACTGGCCATATAAGCCTTCATGGCTTCCTAAGGCGTAATGCCTGGGGGATGACTTTACCTAACTTACCTTATATATTTATTTAAATAGTTGTCACATTCGTAGTTGCAGCCTTCGTCGCCGTCGCCGACGCCGATTAGAAATTAACATAATTTTGCAGTAACTTTACAAAGAGTTTAGTAGTTAACGCATGTCAACTTGGTCATTTGAACAAAGTGTCAACTGTGCAGTATGCAATCAATCAATCAGTTCAACAAATTATTCATATGCTTGGTCAAATATCCATTTTTACATTTCGTTAGAAATCCCATTGTATTGATATTGACATCCCAGTATTGGATTTGGAAGTATCAATTACTTTTATATTGATCTTGGAGTCTTACGTCGATAGACTGCAACAATTAATGTATTTTTCGTGAGCGATATTTGACGGCCATTTTATTCCTGTAGTCTTCTGTTGATAGACTGCAATATGGAATTTGCCTCTTCCAGTAGTGACACCTGGCGGTCGTCGTTGTCGATGACATATCATATGTCAGTGGTGGGTCGAGCTGCTAAGAATCCGAACAATACAAACCAGATCGTACTCGCCAAGACGACAAGTCTTGGAGTAATGCTCGACATTACGCCTGTCACAGTTTTACCGTTTGGCTGGGATAATGCAGCAAGCCAATGGGCATACTAGTTATGGTTCAGTGTGCGCATATTCGTACAACAACAACTACAGTGAATGCAACGAAGCGTGCCCCGGCGAGTGCATTCAAGCTTGCAGCGTGGAGTGTTGACGGATGTATCTCAAGGAGGCGTCAGCGTGTCCTGTTGCCGGCAATCGTCGCCAAATCCGGACAACGAATAGTTCTCAAATAGGCAATCGGAGTATCATTGCTCACCGATGCATAATCGACGACGCTAGTGGTGAAGGTGTACACTAAAATGCATATAGTACAAGATTTATAACAGTAAAAACACTTTACACATTTCCATTAACCCATTAACGATGATAAACAATAACACTAAGCAAAGAGTTTTCCAACGATACAAAAAATTGCAACATTTCATGTATCTATTAATCCGTTATAACAAACATGTTTCCGATATCTTCATTTGTCATTGGTCGCTATTCGGTGCCAATACCACGACTTTCAATCACTAAGAACCATCGCTAGTTTGCTTTAGTAAACAAGCTGATTCTATACAACTCACATGATATGTGACACTGCCGATAGATCTATTTATCTGAAATGGTAAACGTTGTGAAAGACCAAACAAAGCACACCAGCTATTATTGAAAGTGACATTTCGTGTGTTTTGCGCAGCTCGATACGTCGTTGACTCCCGGTGTATTTGTGTTTATAATGAAATGGGGGCACACTCATGCAGACCTTTCTCTGTTTGTATAAATACGCCAACTACTTGGTAGGCTGGTAACGAGCAATCCAATTTCATTCATATCCAACAAGGATTGCTGATGTGCACACAATAATAGTGACAAAGTCTCCCACAAATTGTGCACAGCCTGATACATTACTGAAGAAGCTGGTCTGTATGACCAATTAGTAATCAATACCATATAAGATTTAACATTAGTGATATTTTCTACTGTGGCTAGCAACTGCTAAAGACAGTCTTTACCAAAAAACCCTTGCTGCTCTTATACAAAGCGACAGCATACAAAACTGAAAAGATACTTACATACAGACAAGCGTACATAATTATGTGTATATAATGCTAGCTAGAGTATTTACAATGATATACACAAAAGTGGGGGGAACAAACCCCCCACACAAAAAATTGGGGGAATAAATCCCCCCTGATACAACATTCAGATACATTCGATATCTAGACATGTTGTCACGTAAAATGCGAGTTTATAAAAACATATCGACACAGAAGTACAAATACATCGGGAGGGTGGGTGGGAATAAATTCGGAAGCTCGGATGATGTTGTTCGTATGGCGCAGTGACGAAAAGTAATTCGAAACATGGTCCCGCTCGCTATCTGCAAATTTTCCCAGCGTGCACCGCTGACCAGTAATGTTTTCCGAAAAAGTCACATGATCGGTTGATGTAATTGAGCCAACTTAATTAAGCGTCTTACCGATAAAGGGGTGTGGAGTTCAGTGTTTTCTATTGCTCAGTGTGACGCGTGGACGTTGAATAATAATAAAACAATTGTTACGGAACGTAAATATTCCACACCAAATATATATGCAGTGATAAAATGCCGCATAAATACATACATGCATGCATGCTTACATACACATATACACACATAATTAAATACATGCATACATACATACATACATACATACATACATACATACATATACATATATATATATATATATATATATATATATATATATATATATATATATATATATATATATATATATATATATATATATATATATATATATATATATATGTATGTATGTATGTATGTATGATATGTATGTATGTATATGTATATGTATGCATGTATTTAATTATGTGTGTATATGTGTATGTAAGCATGCATGCATGTATGTATTTATGCGGCATTTTATATACTGTATATATATATATATATATATATATATATATATATATATATACATATATATATATATATATATATATATATATATATATATATATATATATATATATATATATATAATACACATACATACATACATACATACATACATACATACATACATACATACATACATACTTGCATACATGCATACATGCATGCATGCATACATGCATACAAACATACATGCATACATACATACATACATACATACATACATACATACATACATACATACATACATACATGCATACATACATACACACACATATACACACATACACACATACACACATACATACATACATACATACAAACATACATACATGCATGCATGCATGTATACATACAAACATACATGCATACATACATACATACATATGTTCATGCGTACGCATGCATTCATGCATACACACCTGCACACACTCACACACACGCATACACACACACGCACACACACACACACACACACACACACACACACACACACACGTACACACAATCTGACCTGCTGCGTGTTCCGACCATTGGTCTATAATAATGCCGCGTTCGAATGTTCTCGTACTTCCTGTGAATACGAATTCACGACGTGTAAATCGAGTTGACCATCCCCGTCAACTCGTTGTTTTCAGCGGATAACTAGAAATGTTACAAAGGAGCGCCAGTTGTGGACTCGTAATTACGAACTGATCGAGGTTGTGAACTCTATTTACATGTTGTGGACTGGCAAACACAGACGTACTGGAAGAGTATAGTGTGTATGTGTGCTTACAGTTGGGTGTTTTTTTATTAATGTGGAAGCAACAGCGAGTGCCACGTCAGACGGGTGTTCCGCCAACGCCTGTAATCATACCTATCACGCCCTAGCCACGCAACGTACTACTCAACTGAAAAAAATACACGATTTGGCGTAGAAATAACATATGTCAGTTTCACAACATGCATAGAGATGGCGTCTGGCAGTAAAATACTGACTGATCAATAAAAGACTGACCAGCCAATAAAAGACTGACCGATCAATAAAAGACTGACTGACCAATAAAAGACTGACCAACCAATAAAAGACTGACGGACCAATAAAAGACTGACCGACCAATAAAAGACTGACTGACCAATAAAAGACTGATGGACCAATAAAAGACTGACCGACCAATAAAAGACTGACCGACCAATAACATACTGACCAACCAATAACAGACTGACCAACCAATAAAAGACATACCAACTAATAACAGATTGAAAAACCAATAAAAGACTGATGGACCAATAAAAGACTGACCGACCAATAAAAGACTGACCGAACAATAAAAGACTGACCAACCAATAACAGACTGACCAACCAATAAAAGACTGACCGATAAAATAAAAGACTGACTGACCAATAAAAGACTGATGGACCAATAAAAGACTGACCGACCAATAAAAGACTGACTGATAAATAAAAAATTGACTGACCAATAAAAGACTGACTGACCAATAACATACTGACTGATCAATAAAAGACTGACCTAATAATAAAAGACTGACTGATCAACAAAAAAACTGACCAATCAATAAAAGACTGACTGATCAATAAAAGACTGACCGGCCAATAAAATACTGACCAATCAATAAAAGACTGACCAACCAATAACACACTGACCAACCAATAACATACTGACCAACCAATAAAAGACTGACCAACCAATAAAAGACTGTCCGACAAATAAAATATTGACTGATCAATAAAAAGAATGACCTGCTAATAAAAACTGACCAACCAATACAAAACTGACTGATCAATAAAAACTTACTGACCAATAAAATATTGACCTATCAATAAAACAGTTACCGTTCAATAAATACTCCCCTTTGAAGTTGAACTATTAAGTTTTCCATCGTATAATTTATCGGTTTGTTATTTTCCCGTTTTATACAACTTCTGAAGATAAATATACAACGACTGATCAATAAAGCACTGACCAATCAATAAATATTGGTTTGTTATTTTCCCGTTTTATACAACTTCTGAATGTAAATATACTTCAGTGATAAAGAGAGTTGGTCATTTATACGAAACCCCAACTATCAGTTAACCAGTGAGAATCGTTATACATTCCATTCAATGAAGGGGTGTGGCAGGTGTATCCCACCTTTTTAGAGCCAACCCCCACTTAATGCCACACCCCGTCATTAACTAGCTCTAGTAATCCAGATATATTGAATTTCTGCCATATGTCATTCATATCTTTAAAAATGTGTGGAGAAAATAAAATAAAAATTAAGAATTGGTCAAGCCACTACAGGTTGCCATTTCTTCTTCACGGTGTGAATGCTTATTTGCATTGATACGTTTGTGCACAGTTTGTTTTTGCTGCCAATGACATCAGTATTAATTTTTAATTACGCTAAAATGGGTACATTGATTGATTGGTTTGACCAATAAGACTATCGTATTCGACCTATTAAGCGTTCGTCCCCTAATTAACATACACCTCCTTTATTAATCAGCAAGATCCATAATTATTGTAATTTCATTAGTGTGGAACAATTGAAAAGTGTCGCCATCTGGTGTTACTCAGTTGCCACGACTTTTCAATTGTGCTACACAAGTCACCAAATGACACTAATAGTGATAAACAGTTAGCTTATTATCATAAGACAACAATGTTAGTGTACGCTTATAAGAACAGATTCTTAAAAAAATGTCATGGCCCAATGTTTTGTCAAACGTAGTGTACGCTTATTAGGTCGAATACGGATGTCCATCTCTCACAACATCCTTAGCTAAACCAACAACCAGACATCTTTTGTTGTTTTATCATAATGTTTACTTGTACATGGTCCTCTAAACAAACATGTTTAATAAAGAGATTGAACAATCACTCCACAGTGTGAGGCAAACTAGTCCTGGTGGTTGTCTCACTGGTAATTTCACGGTAGAGTTGAGATTGATCCTGAAGAACAGAAACCTTCAAGAAACGTTCACCTCCTTATTCCACCCAAACAAATCCACACAAAAATTAAATTGTGACAGTTTCACTTAAAGCTCCGTCCTCAAGTTATTTAGTGCATCGCGAATTGATTTTGTTGATGTTCATATATGTAGCGCGTGAATAGCTTAAGTAATGCATGCAGTCGGTTTACAAGAAGAGTGTAGTTTTGTTAGTATTGTGGCGACTTGCCACATAGCAAATATTGGCGGTCTTAAGCGCGTGTGCGCATGACGTAGGTACGTCGCGTGTACACGTGCACGGCACAAGCGCGTGCACGTAAACAAGAACGTTACGTTGTAAAATACTTCTAACGGACATTCGACTGCCGTCCTTCTAACTGATAAGTAGTTATTAAAACCTGTTCAATAAAGTTGTCATATTCACGAGTGGTGTTGCGCTACATTGGTGACCCTGACGTGATCGCAACCCACACACGACATCAATATGGCAGAAGCGAACAGCAACGTGGCAGCCGTTTCGTTGAAACTTCCAGTCTTTTGGAAAACCAGCCCGAATGTATGGTTTGCGCAGGCTGAAGCACAATTTGGTATACGCAACATAACCATCGACCAAACGAAATACAACTACGTTGTCGCAGCTCTCGATGGAATCGCTGCCAATCGAATGGCGCACGTCATCCTACACCCGCCAACAGAAGGGACGTATGAACATTTAAAAACCGCGTTACTGGCCTGCTACGATTTCACGGAAGAAGAAGCAGCGTGTAAGTTGGAAGACCTAGACGGTTTAGGTGATCGCCGACCATCCGACATGTTAGCACACATGCTAATGTTGAACGGCAATAACCAAGTGGGTACGATTTTTCGAGAACGCTTCCTTAGACAACTTCCTGACGACGTCCGTGTCACGTTGGCTGCGCTTCAATTAAAGGACGTTGATGCAATCGCCGCAGCAGCAGATGCTGTGATGGTTGTCAGAGGACAATCACATTTGTGTGCTGTTGATAATCTATCCACTATGACATTGAGTGCTAAGACAAAACGACGACAGCACACCACCGCCCGAGACGACATCTGCTGGTACCACGCCAAGTTTGGATCACGTGCCAAGAAATGCAGAGCTCCCTGTTCATTTTCGGGAAACGAACAAACCAGTCACAAAACGCGGCAAGTGCAACTGGTTTACCGAGCCGCGTCCTATACGTTTGGGACCGTTACGTTGGCCATCGCTTCCTTGTCGATTCGGGAGCAGAAGTCAGCGTTCTTCCCGCCACGTCACGTGATCGACGGGAACGACAACGAGGTGAATCTCTCGTTGCTGCAAACGGCACGAAAATTACGACTTTCGGCACAAAAACTATTCCACTGAACCTCGGTTTTCGGAAAATGCGTTGGACTTTTACATTCGCCGATGTCGCACAGCTGCAGATGTCGTCTTGGTGCTGACTTCTTTCGAAACCAACGCATCGCCATCGACATCCACGGGCGACGCCTATTCGACATTGACACGTACGTCAGTGTACCTGTACGTCACACGAAGGCTACAACGCTCGGACAGCACTCTCTAGCTTCTTCCAATATTCAGTATGTGCAACTGATGGCCGAATTTCCAACCTTGTCTACTCCAAATTTCTCCGCAACAGAAGTCAAGCACGGAGTGGAACATTTCATCATGACGAAAGGCCCACCCATGCACTCGCGAGCTCGACGACTGTCTCCGGAGAAACTCACAATCGCCCGACGTGAATTTGAAAACATGGAGAAGCTAGGCATCGTGCGACGATCATCCAGTACATGGGCATCACCACTTCTATGGTGCCTAAGAAATCTGGCGACTGGCGACCGTGTGGTGACTATAGGTGCCTGAATGATGTTACCATTCCGGACCGTTACCCTATACCACACATACAAGACGTTGCTGCACAGCTAGATGGCAAAATTATCTTCTCAAAGATCGACCTTGTAAAAGGGTACCACCAGATACCTGTAGCTCCTGACGACGTACATAAAACGGCAATCATCACTCCTTTCGGACTTTTCGAATTTGTTCGAATGCCGTTCGGATTGCGAAATTCAGCTCAATCCTTTCAACGTTTTATGGACAATGTACTCCAAGGCATCGACTTTGTGTTTGTCTACCTCGATGACATTTTGGTCGCCAGTTCATCTGCGACTGAACATCAACAACACCTTCGCCAGTTGTTCGAGAGATTGACTGCTCATGGACTCGTGGTAAGCACCACCAAGTGCACTTTTGGCATCGATGCGGTCGATTTCCTGGGCCATCATGTCACAGCTCACGGTATTAAACCGCTGGCTGATCGCGTCGAGTCCATCACTCACCTAACAAGGCCTGTGGACAAGAAGAAATTACAGGAGTACGTAGGCATGCTAAATTTCTACCACCGTTTCGTACCACATGTAGCCAACTTGCTACGACCTCTCCACAACGCACTGAAAGGTAAAACCAAAGTATTGGTTTGGACTAAGGAGATGAACGATGCTTTCGAAGCTTCTAAGAGTGCGTTAGCTACAGCATCACCCCTGGTTCACCCGAAACACACAGCTATGACTAGCATTACTGTCGACGCGTCGGAGGAGCGCTAGAGCAGTACATTAACGGACAATGGCAACCACTCGCCTTCTTCTCGAGAAACCTCAAGCCAGCTGAGACAAGATACGGTGCGTTTGATCGAAAGTTACTCGCCATGTATCTAGCAGTACGCCATTTCCGTTATTTCTTGGAAGGTCGATTGTTTCACATATATACCGACCATAAGCCAATTACCTTCGCGTTTCACAATAATGCGGATCGATCTCCGAGACAGACACGACATCTGTCTTTTATCGCTGAGTTCACTACGGATGTTCGATACATACCCGGAAAGACTAATGTTGCAGCAGATATGCTGTCGAGAGTACACATAGAAGACGAGTTATCATCACCCTCATCACCCTCGACAGTCAACACAGTGACATTTAACGACTCTATCGACTACACCGACATGGCGCGTGCACAATTAGATGATCGCGATGTACAAACATACAAAGATAACGTAGCAACTACGGCACTTGTTCTACGCGATGTGGAACTAGAGATTGGCGACACCATTCTTTGTGACGTATCACCTCTACTCCACGACCCATTGTGCCACTGAGTTGGCGGCGGCGCGTTTTTGACGCAATTCATGGTACATCACATCCATCTGGACGTACGACGAAACGTCTTATGAACTCGCGTTATGTCTGGCATGGCATCAACAGGGACATCACTGCCTAGACTAAGACGTGTCTGGCATGTCAACGGGCAAAGATTCATCGCCAAGTTTCTGCGCCGTTATGACAGTTCCCCACACCAGATCATCGTTTTGATAGCATACACGTGGACATTGTAGGCCCACTGCCATCATCGCAAGGAACATCTTACTTGTTCACAATCGTTGATCGTTTCACACGATGGCCGGAAGCCATACCTATGGCAGATGCTACTGCCGTATCCTGTGCGCGAGCTTTATTAGAGAATTGGGTGCCACGTTTCGGCGTGCCCACTGACATAGTATCCGACAGGGGTCGACAGTTTATTTCCGGACTATGGATGGAACTCGGGAAACTACTGGGCATGCAACTTCATCACATAAGGTGTTCCATCAAAGAAGATTTGGGGTGTACTTCCGCCGAACTTGTCTATGGAACAACACTCCGTGTGCCGGGCGAGTTTTTCGAAACTACTAAAGCATCGACAGAAGAAACCAAAGACGCATTAGCCCTACTCACACGATTGCGTAAGACCATGCGTAGCCTGCGAGCGAAATCGATGACTCATCACGGCCGACAACACGTTTCTCGAATACCAAACGCACTCCTGACATGTACGTTCGTCTTCGTACGCAAAGACGCTCATCGCACACCTCTGGAGTGCCCATATGAAGGACCGTTCAGAGTGTTAGAGCGTAATGACAAGTACTATACGTTGGACATTCGTGGTCGAAGAGACACGGTGTCCATCGATCGTCTGAAACCAGCATTTGTGGACGACGACTTCGACATCGCAACCGGTCCGACTATTGCAGTAAGATGTCAACGTGACCAAAAAAACCTGCATCAGTATCAGTGCGTACACGTGACAGACTGCAAAATAAGCATCCTCTCATTTGGGGGAGGTCATGTGGCGACTTGCCACATAGCAAATATTGGCGGTCTTAAGCGAGTGTGCGCATTACGTAGGTACGTCGCGTGTACACGTGCACGGCACAAGCGCGTGCACGTAAACAAGAACGTTACGTTTTAAAAGACTTCTAACGGACATTCGACTGCCGTCCTTCTAACTGATAAGTAGTTATTAAAACCTGTTCAATAAAGTTGTCATATTCACGAGTGGTGTTGCGCTACAGTATCATTGAAATACTTTACTTTGAATGTGTTAATGTTTCAGCATTCGATTGACTGCGGGGGAGGTACAGGTATGTTAATCATTGTCAACTGGGTGTTGTCTACCGTGATGAGCATAGAGAGGAAGCAGTAGTATGTAGGAGTTTTTCAATCCTTAAAAATGAGCAGATTTGGGGCTCATTCTGATTGGTTGAAATTTGAAATGGAGCGTTTTGATTGGTCGTGCGCTTATTGCCACCAGGGGCGCCACCGTATAATCCCCTATTCTCGTTCAAATGAGCAGATTTGGGGCACTTTCTGATTGGTCGAGAGCAGTTTCACAACTAGGAGGCGCCACGGGGGTAATTGTGTCGACGGATCTGATTGGTTAAGAACCATCACGTGACGTATGACGTCACAGCTCATTTGCATAAATTTGCATAAATTTGCATAAATTACACCGTTTTGTAGTGAAACCGTCACCAGAGGGGCGCAACGTGTCATCCCCTATTATCGCCCCGAGACATTGTTTTGCGGTGATATTGTCGCCAGGGGCGCTACGTGTCAAATGTGTCGACGGTTCTGATGGGTCGAGAGCCGTCACGTGACCTATGACGTCACAGCTATTCGTTTGTATGTCACGTGACCTTTCTATGGAGGCTGCCATCTTGTTTTGCTGCCATGTTGTTTTGCGATGATACGGTCACCAGGAGCTCGCCATCTTGTTTTGTTGTCATGTTGTTTTGATTACTAGACGGCGCTGCGGGGTAAGGTCAAAGATCAAAGGTCACCGACCTTTTGTACTTATACGATAGCAAGTTAGGGTTAGCGTTAGTAACCCTAATTCTGACGTCTGTAGTCAACCCTGACCTTAACCCTAAAAGGACATGCAGGTTTCAGGTGAACCTGGGTGATACGGTCACCAAGAGGCGCTCTCCTGGGTGATTCGATTGTTGGAGATGGGTTTCGGGAGGGAACGAAGGGTCTGTTAGCAGCAGCGACGGTAACGGCAGTGATCATTAACAGGGTCGTTAACAGGGTTCGAAGAGGCTAACGAGGAAACGAGGAAATGAACACAACAACACGATGTCGTACGAGTGCACACGTATTTTATTGAACGATACAAACAGCATAACCATACAACGAGGGTAGCATGTAATATCGCTAAGACGACTTACGGATGTTTACCATCACGTCAGAGTTTCGGCTGATATAATTGGTCGAGAGCCGTCACGTGACCTATGACGCCACAGCTCATTTGCATAAATTTACATAAATTTGCATAAATTACACCGTTTTGTAGTGAAACCGTCACCAGGGGGCGTTACAGGTCAATTGTGTCGACGGTTTGTGACCTAGTTTCGGCTGTTCTGATTGGTCGACAGCCGTCACGTGACTTATGACGTCACAGTTCCTCATTTGTATATCACGTGACTTATCTATACATGCCGCCATCTTGTTTTACTGCCATGTTGTTTTGCGATGATACGGTCACCAGGAGGCGCTGCTACAACGTCACAGTTCCTCGTTTGCATATCACGTGACCTCTCTATGGAGGCTGCCATCTTGGTTTGGGGCATTGTTTTGCGCTGAAACGATTACCAGACGGCGCTGCGGGGCAAGGTCGAAGGTCAAAGGTGACCGATTTTTGTGCTGATACGATTGCCAGTTAGGGTTAGGGTTAGTAACCCTAATTCTGACGTCTGTAGTGAACCCTAATACGGACCCTAATGAAAGGTCAAAGATCGCCGATCTGTTGTACTTATGCAATTGATAGTTACGGTTAGGGTTAGTAACCCTAATTCTGTCGTCTTCGGTTTAATACTAATGATTATGACGCGCTTTCCGAGACGTGTCTGGGTACAGAACCGGTATGAACCGGTTAAAACCGGTTTGAACCGGTTTCATGTAGTTTTTTTCTTCTTTTCTGGAACATTGGAACGATGTCATGGAATTTTCCACGCTCACGAAAAGAAACACCGTCCCGCATTTTCACCCTGCTAGCAGACTGAAACCTAGCGGACGAAAGTTCGTGCATGCAGCTGGAAAAAACGTAACCGTGCATGTAAGCTATGCGACGCATATTGCCTCGTTGCATTATATCGAGAACCTTTCGACGTATTTCGTTTCGCGTCGACATCTACGTACCGCCTATTTCACAACGAGTCTGCATAAAACACCGCGAGGTCAAAAGGTCAAAAGGTCAAGGTCAACAAAACAAACACCGCCGCTTTCTGGAACGTTCGAACGAAGTCACGCCTTTTGACCCAGCTAGCAGACTGAAATCTAGCGGACGAAAGTTCGTGCATGCAGCGGGAAAAACACGGGAAAAACCCAGAAAAAGTACATCGTCAGCAAACTTTCAAGGTAAACTGTAGGAGGTATGGGTAAATTGTAGGAATTATGGGTAAACAGTAGGAGTTATGGGTAACCTGTAGGAATTATGGGTAAACTGTAGGAGTTATGGGTAACCTGTAGGAATTATGGGTAAACTGTAGGAGTTATGGGTAACCTGTAGGAATTATGGGTAAACTGTAGGAGTTATGGGTAAACTGTAGGAGGTATGGGTAAACTGTAGGAAGGCTTGTGCGCTCCCACTCGTCTTGTCTTTTTTCACACTGGTCAGTCGCAAAACTGTAGGAGTTATGGGTAACCTGTAGGAATTATGGGTAAACTGTAGGAGTTATGGGTAAACTGTAGGAGGTATGGGTAAACTGTAGGAAGGCTTGTGCGCTCCCACTCGTCTTGTCTTTTTTCACACTGGTCAGTCGCTGTTGGTGGACTTTGGCTTGTACGCTTCCACTCGTCTTGTCTTTTTCACACTGGTCAGTCGCTGTTGGTGGAATTTGGCTTGTGTACTTCCACCCGTCTTGTCTTTTTTGACACTGGTCAGTCGCTGTTGGTGGACTTTGGCTTGTGCGCTCTCACTCGTCTTGTCTTTTTTGACACTGGTCAGTCGCTGATGGAGACATTGATCACAATGTGACATGCACGGAGACATTGACTGCTATGTGACATGTATGGATACATTTACCGCTGTGTGATATGTATGGAGACATTTGACACCATGTGACATGCATGGGGACATTTACCAATGTGTGATATGCGTGGAGACATTGACCACAACGTGACATGCATGAAGACATTGACTGCTATGTGACATGTATGGATACATTTACCGCTGTGTGATATTTATGGAGACGTTTACCACCATGTGAAATGTGTGGAGACATTTACCCCTGTGTGATATGTATGGAGACATTTGACACCATGTGGTATGCATGGAGACATTGACTGCCATGTGACATACATGGATACATTGACCACCATGTGACATGCATGGAGACATTGACAGCCATGTGATATGTATGGAGACATTTGACACCATGTGGTATGCATGAAGACATTGACTGCCATGTGACATGCTTGGAGACATTGACTGTCATGTGTTGGAAGTCTGCAAGTTGTAAGTTTGTGCTTTGGAATTTGCAAATTGGAAGTTCTCCAATCCACTCCACTCCACTTTGAAAGTTTATGTTATGAAAGTTTGCAAGTTGAAAGTTTGCTTCACGGAACACACATGTTTTGAAAGTTTGTGTCATGAAAATTTGTTTGGAGACATTGACTCCCATGTGACATGCATGGAGACATTGACCACCATGTGACATGCATGGAGACATTTACCGCTGTGTGATATGCGTGGAGACATTGACCACAACGTGACATGCATGGATACATTGACTGGTATGTGACATGTATGGAGACATTTACCGTTGTGTGATATGTATGGAGACGTTCACCACCATGTAATATGTGTGGAGACATTTACCCCTATATGATATGTATGGAGACATTTGTCACCATGTGATATGTGTGTAGACATTGACCGTCATTTGACATGCATGGAGACATTTACCACTGTGTGATATGTATGGAGACATTTGACACCATGTGATATGCGTGGAGACATTGACCACCATGTGACATGCATGGAGACATTGACCACCATGTGATATGCATGGAGACATTTGACACCATGTGATATGCATGGAGACATTGACTACCATGTGACATGCATGGATACATTGACAACCATGTGACATGCATGGAGAAATTGACCGCCATTTTTGAAAGTTTATGTTATGAAAGTTTGTAAGTTGGAAGTTTTGGAAGTTTGCTTCACCGCACACACATGTTTTGAAAGTTTGTGTTGTGAAAAATGTGTAAGTTGGAAGTTTGCTTCACGTCACACACACACGTTTTGAAAGTTTATGTTATGAAAGTTTGTAAGTTGGAAGTTTGCTTCACCGCACACACATTTTTTGTGAAGTTTGCGAGTTGGAAGTCTGCAAGTTGGAAGTTTTAGCTTTCGAAGTTTGCATATTGGAAGTTCTCAACTCCACTCCACGCCTGCGAAGTTGTGTAAGGTTGTGTGAAGTTGTGCAAAGTTGTACGAAGTTGTGTGAAGTTTGCGAGTTGGAAGTCTGCCAGTTGGAAGTTTGTGCTTTGGAAGTTTGCAAATTGGAAGTTTGCTTCACCGCACACACATGTTTTGAAAGTTTATGTTATGAAAGTTTGTAAGTTGGAAGTTTGCTTCACCGCACACACATGTTTTTGAAAGTTTGTGTCATGAAAATTTGTAAGTTGGAAGTTTGTGATGTGAAAAGTTCACGTTTTGAAAGTTTATGTTATGAAAGTTTGTAAGTTGGAAGCTTGCTTCACCGCACACACATGTTTTGAAAGTTTGTGTTATGAACATTTTTAAGTTGGAAGTTTGTGATGTGACAAGTTTATGTTATGAAAGTTTGCAAGTTGGAAGTTTGCTTCACCGCACACACACATGTTTTGAAAGTTTGTGTTGTGAAAAAATTGTAAGTTGGAATATTGGTCTATTTGACATTGGTCAGCCACTGTTGACATACTTTAACTTGTACGCTCCCACTCGTCTTATCTTTTTAATATTGGTCAGTCACTGTTGGCAGACTTTAACTTGTGCGCTCCCACTCGTCTTGTCTTTTTGACATTGGTCAATCACTGTTGGTAGACTTTGACTTGTGCGCTCCCACTAGTCTTGTCTTTTTGACATTGGTCAGGTACTGTTGGTGGACTTTAGCTTGTGCGCTCCCACTTGTCTTGTCTTTTTGACATGGTATGCATGGAGACATTTGACACCATGTGACATGCATGGATACATTGACCGCTGTGTGATATGTATGGAGACATTGACCACCATGTGGTATGCATGGAGATATTTACCACTGTGTGATATGGAGACATTGACCACCATGTGACATGTATGGAGACATTTGACACCATGTGGAATGCATGGAGACATTGACTGCCATATGACATGCGTGGAGACATTGACTGCCATGTGACGTGCATGGAGACATTGACCGCCATGTGACATGCATGGAGACATTGACTGCCATATGACATACATGGAGACATTGACTATCATGTGACGTGCATGGAGACATTGACCGCCATGTGACATGCATGGAGACATTGACTTCCATATGACATACATGGAGACATTGACTACCATGTGACGTGCATGGAGACATTGACCACCATGTGACATGCATAGGGACATTTACCGCTGTGTGATATGTATGGAGACATTTGACACCATGTGACATGCATGGAGACATTTACCAATGTGTGATATGCGTGGAGACATTGACCACAATGTGACATGCATGGAGACATTGACTGCTATGTGACATGTATGTAGACATTTACCACTATGTGGTATGTATGGAGACGTTTACCACCATGTGATATGTGTGGAGACATTTACCCCTGTGTGATATGTATGGAGACATTTGACACCATGTGACATGCGTGTAGACATTGACCCTCATGTGACATGCATGGAGACATTTACCACTGTGTGATATGTATGGAGACATTTTACACCATGTGATATGCATGGAGACATTGACCGCCATGTGACATGCATGGTGATATTGACCACCATATGATATGCATGGAGACATTTGATACAATTTGATATGCATGGAGACATTGACTACCATGTGACATGCATGGAGACATTGACCACCATGTGACACGTATAGAGAAATTGACCGCCATGTGACATGCATGGATACATTTACCGCTGTGTGATATGTATGGAGACATTCACCAGCATGTGATATGTGTGGAGACATTTACGCCTGTGTGATATGTATGGAGACATTTGACATCATGTGATATGCGTGGATACATTGACCGTCATGTGACATGCATGGAGACATTTACCACTGTGTGATATGTATGCAGACATTGAACGCCATGTGATATGCATGGAGACATTGACCGCCATGTGACATGCATGGTGATATTGACCACCATATGATATGCATGGAGACATTTGATACAATTTGATATGCATGGAGACATTGACTACCATGTGACATGCATGGAGACATTGACCACCATGTGACATGTATAGAGAAATTGACCGCCATGTGACATGCATGGATACATTTACCGCTGTGTGATATGTATGGAGACATTCACCAGCATGTGATATGTGTGGAGACATTTACGCCTGTGTGATATGTATGGAGACATTTGACATCATGTGATATGCGTGGATACATTGACCGTCATGTGACATGCATGGAGACATTTACCACTGTGTGATATGTATGCAGACATTGACCGCCATGTGATATGCATGGAGACATTGACCGCCATGTGACATGCATGGTGATATTGACCACCATATGATATGCATGGAGACATTTGATACAATTTGATATGCATGGAGACATTGACTACCATGTGACATGCATGGAGACATTGACCACCATGTGACATGTATAGAGAAATTGACCGCCATGTGACATGCATGGATACATTTACCGCTGTGTGATATGTATGGAGACATTCACCAGCATGTGATATGTGTGGAGACATTTACGCCTGTGTGATATGTATGGAGACATTTGACATCATGTGATATGCGTGGATACATTGACCGTCATGTGACATGCATGGAGACATTTACCACTGTGTGATATGTATGCAGACATTGACCGCCATATGGTAGGCATGGAGACATTGACCGCCATGTGACATGCATGGAGACATCGACTGCCATGTGACATGCATGGAGACATTCACCACCATGTGATATGTGTGGAGACATTTACCACTGTATGATATGCGTGGAGACATTGAACACAACTTGAAGAAAACAAGACACTGTCACACAAAACTTGAAGAAAACAAGACATTGTCACACACAACTTGAAGAAAACAAGACATTGTCATACACAACGTTTCAATGCAGGCTATCTACGAGCCAACAACTATGTTATGATAGGGTTGGCAAACAGCACTGTCTCGATGCAGGCTATCTAAGGTTATACAACTGACAACAGGTTGGGTTACACCTCTTTCCATGCCGCCGCCACCACGGAACACGGGCGGTTGTCATGTGATATGCGTGGAGACATTGACCACTGTGTGATATGTATGGAGACATTTACCACTGTCTCAATGCAGGCTATCTAGGGTTATACAACCGATAACAGGTTGGGGTTACACCTAGGGTTATACAGCCGACAACAGTTTGGGGTTATACAACCGACAACAGGTTGGGGTTACACCTTTTTCCCTACCGCCGCCGCCACGGAGCACTGTGCACGTGTTGTGCGTCAGAACCGGTTCAAACCGGTCGTGTCGGTTGTATAACACTAGATAGCCTGCAAAAAGGGGTAAACCCAACCTGTTGTCGGTTGTATAACCCTACACGACCGGTTTGAACCGGTTCTGACGCACAACACGTGCACGGTGCTCCGGTTCATACCGGTTCTGTACCCAGACACGTCTCGGAAAGCGCGTCATAATCGTTAGTATTAAACCGAAGACGACAGAATTAGGGTTACTAACCCTAACCGTAACTGGCAATTGCATAAGTACAACAGATCGGCGATCTTTGACCTTTCATTAGGGTCCGTATTAGGGTTCACTACAGACGTCAGAATTAGGGTTACTAACCCTAACCCTAACTGGCAATCGTATCAGCACAAAAATCGGTCACCTTTGACCTTCGACCTTGCCCCGCAGCGCCGTCTGGTAATCGTTTCAGCGCAAAACAATGCCCCAAAACAAGATGGCAGCCTCCATAGAGAGATCACGTGATATGCAAACGAGGAACTGTGACGTTGTAGCAGCGCCTCCTGGTGACCGTATCATCGCAAAACAACATGGCAGTAAAACAAGATGGCGGCATGTATAGAGAAGTCACGTGATATACAAATGAGGAACTGTGACGTCATAATCACGTGACGGCTGTCGACCAATCAGAACAGCCGAAACTAGGTCACAAACCGTCGACACAATTGACCTGTAGCGCCCCCTGGTGACGGTTTCACTACAAAACGGTGTAATTTATGCAAATTTATGTAAATTTATGCAAATGAGCTGTGGCGTCATAGGTCACGTGACGGCTCTCGACCAATTATATCAGTCGAAACTCTGACGTGATGGTAAACATCCGTAAGTCGTCTTAGCGATATTACATGCTACCCTCGTTGTATGGTTATGCTGTTTGTATCGTTCAATAAAATACGTGTGCACTCGTACGACATCGTGTTGTTGTGTTCATTTCCTCGTTTCCTCGTTAGCCTCTTCGAACCCTGTTAACGACCCTGTTAATGATCACTGCCGTTACCGTCGCTGCTGCTAACAGACCCTTCGTTCCCTCCCGAAACCCATCTCCAACAATCGAATCACCCAGGAGAGCGCCTCTTGGTGACCGTATCACCCAGGTTCACCTGAAACCTGCATGTCCTTTTAGGGTTAGGGTCAGGGTTGACTACATACGTCAGAATTAGGGTTACTAACGCTAACCCTAACTGGCTATCGTATAAGTACAAAAGGTCGGTGACCTTTGATCTTTGACCTTACCCTGCAGCGCCGTCTAGTAATCAAAACAACATGACAACAAAACAAGATGGCGAGCTCCTGGTGACCGTATCATCGCAAAACAACATGGCAGCAAAACAAGATGGCAGCCTCCATAGAAAGGTCACGTGACATACAAACGAAGAGCTGTGACGTCATAGGTCACGTGACGAATGTCGACCCATCAGAACCGTCGACACGTTTGACACGTAGCGCCCCTGGCGACAATATCACCGCAAAACAATGTCTCGGGGGCGATAATAGGGGATTACTTTTTATGCAAATTTATGCAAATTTATGCAAATGAGCTGTGCCGTCATAAGTCACGTGATAGTTCTCGACCAATCAGATCCGTCGACACAATTACCCCCGTGGCGCCCCCTAGTGGTGAAACTGCTCTCGACCAATCAGAAAGTGCCCCAAATCTGCTCATTTGAGCGATAATAGAGGATTATACGGTGGCGCCCCTGGCGGCAATAAGCGCACGACCAATCAGAACGCTCCATTTCAAATTTCAACCAATCAGAATGAGCCCCAAATCTGCTCATTTTTAAGGATTGAAAAACTCCTACATACTACTGGAAGCTACATGTCGCAACTGTAGCCGGCAGTGGTGATACGACTGGTGGAAACGGAGTCGTCAGCACGTCTCAACATCGCGCCATCTTTCTTCACGTCGTTACTTCGTGCTCTTCCCGGACACACAGGACCGGTGCCTAATGGACGTCGACCCGTCGTGTCACGTTCACTTCCGGCGTTGTACTGTGTCGCCGATTATTGGACTTTAATGTTTAATAAGCTTTTCAAATTATTACTTTTAAAAGCAAAAGACCGCATATTTTGTAAGTTTTTTAAAGAAACGATTGTAAAGTTTTAGAAAATTAAATTAAATTATTATTATTATTACGATAAAAGGTTGGCCGTAATTTTGTTTTAATTGAATAACATTATTATTATTATTAAGATAAAGTATGGCCGTCCCCAGATGTTGGTTTGAGGAGCCTCAGACCGCCGATGATGTTGGAAGGATGAAGTCACTGCCGGTAGAAAGCCGACTGTCACTCCGGGTCGGCGAGGGCCCATTGGTGGTATATGAGCACCCCGGAGTCGCGTATATGTGCCTAGTTATGTATTTGGGAGGGAGGTGACCTTTTTATGAATTTAGTCAAATATCCTGCTTTTCTATATTTTTTAAATAATCTCATTCTGTTTGAACCAATTTTCCAATAGGCATAAAAAGTGTACAAAATAAAAATAACTGTATTTTTGTGATAAGTTTTTAATAAACAATGGCTTCGAAATTTATAAAAGTCCTCCCTTATATTAAAACCTTATTTTTTTCTTTAAAAAATCTCTGTTATTACTCTCCTTCCTCCCAGTTAGTTAAATTTACACATTTGGCTCGGGATGGGTGGTCACAGCCGGCTGGCAGCATTTCCAGCAACCTCAACCAACCCGACGACAGCAGCTCGCTCCTCTCTATATGTAAGCTGGTGAAACTTATACCATGAGGATAAACTTATACCATGAGGATAAACCTGCTCTTTGCGAAATGTAATGTATCGGGAAAATCTGATAACCGCCGATCGTCGCTTCGGCCGGTCTTTCATTTGACAAACCATGGTGTTGAGATGGGTAGCGTAACTGCTGACGGAGAGTAGGTGGTCGTGGTCGCTGTTCTTTGGGGGCTGGGACTCCTCAAGGGACGACTCCCGTGGCGCTGTGACGTAGCACCAGGCTACGCCCAGCGCCACGACAAAAAGGAATAAAAACACAGCGACAACGTATGACGCCAGGAGAAAGCCTGATGGAGGCAGATCTGTAATGGATGAAACAACGAAACTGTTTGTGATCAATTTACATTTTTAGTTCATGAGTCAATGAACCGTGAGCCCGATACTTTTGTAATTTGTGGGCGGGGTACAACTTGTACAACTTTGTTGAACTACAAAAGGTAAATCAATCTGGCATGATAGACACTCCAAGGGGGCATGTTTGTACATTGTTTATTGAGTTTTAATTTTATCCAATTCAGCACAAGGATTTGGCCTCTATGAACACCATACACCAGCCTAACATAATTACACCACTCTACACGTCAACAGCTGGTGTTACAAACACGGGTCCTATTCATGGTCGGCTCTGACCATCATGTCCTTTACCAACGATGGATTATCAACATCGAAACAACGCATCGCTGACCTGAACAACAACAGCAATCACCAGTGTGGTGTTGTAGATGTGTGGCTACGGAAGACTCAGCATTCTGTATCACATCTATCTATCTATCTATCGTACCCACCAACTCCGATAGGAAATGAACGACGGGCGAGCATCGGAGCTTTTAACAGCCTCTGTGCACTGACATTAGAAAACGAACGCGGACAACGAACTGGTGGATGATTGGGCAGAGGTTCAATGCAGTCGACAGAACTATATGAAGGGTCGCAAGGAAGATCACCACCCGACGTGGATATAGGAGAAACTATATTCCTCATCTAACACCTGAATAGGCTGAAATGTATGATTAAACAAAAATACAAATCAAGCCCTTTTGTCAATGATACAATCGAAGCAGGAGATTTATAAATTATTAGACGAAGTTGCGAAACTATGTTAAGTTGAATGTTTTGGAAGTCGTTCGACTTGGTTAACAATTCAGTTAAAGGCTTGGCGGCAATAGGTGTGCTGGGCGTGGCAGTACTGGTTTTCGGGCATATATATATATATATATATATATATATATATATATATATATATATATATATATATATATATATATATATATATATATATATATATATATATATATTATATATGTATATATGTATATATGTATATATGTATATATGTATATATGTATATATGTATATATATATATATATATATATATATATATATATATATATATATATATATATATATATATATATATATATAGATTGGAGTGCATTAACCTAGTTTATTTCATCATGTATTCAAAGTCACATTGATGTAAATGGGTGTTGACGAATGATCTTTATTTGTGACCACGTTACTTTATTATGTTGTTATATTGATAGAAGACATTGCTTTTGCATTGTGATTACAACTGTTTTCCTTGTTGCTATATAATGGTAATGTTACAGTAGTAGTGATGTTGCTATGCAACTCTTTGTTTTAGTTGCTCTATTTTCTCTGGAAGCTTTTACTTCACACATTAAACACTGTCAATATCCAATAGTCGTTCGACTTGGTTACCTTCTTCACTTCACTTTCCCATAACCCGTAAGGATCGTTGGGGCACCATTGATGACTTTCTAACCAGCTCTCTCCACGTTTCCCTGTTCTCGACAGCCCTCTGGGACTCAGCGAACTCCATTCCTGTCCACTCTTTGATGTTGTCTTCCCACCTCTTCTTCTGTCTACCTCTTCGTCTCCCCCCTCTTACAGTACCTTGCAATATAGTCTTTGCAAGGCCAGATGATCGTGATACATGACCGTACCACTTCAATTTACGCTTCTTAACTGTTGTAAGAAGGTCATCATATGGTCCGATGGCTTCTTTGATCTTGTTGCGGACAGCTTCGTTAGTAACATGGTCTTTGTATGATATGCGCAAGATCTTCCGAAAGCATCTCATTTCCATGGCTTGTATCCTCTTCTGTAGATCTGCTGAGAGGGTCCATGTTTCACAAGCGTACAGAAAGATGGACATGACAAGGGAGCGCATCAGCCTTATCTTCGAACTGACCGTGATGTTTCTGTCGTTCCATAAGGGTTTAGTTCTTGTTCATCTCCTGCTAAGCCGTCGATGTCGTCAGCAAAACGAAGGTTGGTGATTGTCCTGCCTCCAATGCTGACAGTGCCTTGATGGTTTTCTAAAGCATCAGTCATGATCCTTTCCAGAAAAATGTTGAAGAGCGTTGGTGATAGTAGGCATCCTTGTCGAACTCCGACTGTTGTTCGAAACCAGTCTCCTATGCTGCTGTTGAAGGTTACTGCACTGGTGGCATTGTCATATAGGTGTTCAATGGTTCGGACAAGCTTGGAGCCAATGTTGTACTTCCTCATGGTTGCCCATAGGGCCGCATGCCATACCTTATCAAAGGCCTTCTTGAAATCTATAAAGACATGATACAGGCTTTGCTGATGTTGAAGGTGTTTCTCGCAAAGGATTCTAAGGTTGAAGATCTGTTCACTGGTGCTCCGTCCTGCTCGAAAACCCGCTTGTTCTTCAGCGATAATCTCTTCTGCCTGGGGTTTGAGTCTGTTGAGTAGTATCTTCAACATGACTTTGCTCGGGTGGCTGATGAGGCTGATTGTTCTGTAATTTTGGCACATCTGTAGGTTGCCTTTCTTGGGAAGTGTTATGATCAGTGACTGAGTCCATGGGGTGGGCCATTCTCCTGTCTGCCAGATCTTGTTGCAGATTGTTGTAAGTGTGGTAATCAAGGCTTCTCCCCCAGCTTGAACCAGTTCTGCTGGTATGTTATCAATTCCAGCTGACTTTCCTTTTTTCAGAGACTTTACTGCAGCCTCCACTTCCTCACGAAGAATGGGGTAGTCGTCCTCTTCAGTAGTCGGTGTACAATTTAGTACTACTGGGTCTCCGTTGGTGTTGTGGCTGTACAATTATGAGCAGTATTTTGTCCATCGATTGAGGATCTGCTGTTCTTCTGTCAGGCATTTCCCTGATTTGTCTTGGATAGTGGTAGTTATCCCTTTCTTCACTGATGTCAGGTCTTTCACTATTTGATAAGCCTTCTTGCTGTTGTTCTTGCTCAAGCTGTCTTCAATTTCACAGCATTGTTCTGCTATCCAGTTATCTTTTGCTCTTCTCATATCTTGTTTAATCTTCTTGTTGACTTCTCTGTATTTTGCTGCACCTTCAGGATCACATTTTCTCCTTTTCAATTCCCTTCTTTTGTCACAAAGATCTAGGATGTCTGTTGTGACCCATGGTTTCTTTGTCCGACGGTGTTTTCCAAGGATCTTGTGGGCTGTGTCGGTCACTATTTTGTTGAAGGTGTTGGTCAGCAAGTTCACGTCGGTATATTTGTCATCCAGTATGATAAGTGATGCAAATTTCCCACCTATCATTGCTTTGAATGCTTCTGCTACATCAGGATCCTTAAGTTTCTCGATGTCAAATTTGATTCTTGTTGGCTTTGGTTTGCTGATCCTCTTCAGGCGAATGTGGAAGGTTGTCATCAGCAAGTCGTGATCACTTCCGATATCTGCTCCTGGAAAGCTTCGTGTCCTGGCAATGTTCACTCCTGTGTGAAAGCGCCGTTTCACCAAGATGTAGTCGATCTGATTGTGATGTTTTCCATCTGGGCTGTGCCAGGTCCATCTTCTAGATGTTTTGTGTGGGCCAAATGTGTTAGCCAGCATCAGCTCATTGTACATTGCAAATTCGAGGAACCTGTGACCTCTTTCATTTGTTTCCGCGTTGCAGAATGGTCCACAAGTGTCTTGCAGCTGGCCATAGAAATCTTCCACCTCACTGTCGTCATAATCAGACGTTGGGGCATAAACTTGTATGACTGTCATGTTGAAGGGAGTTGCCTTCAGGCGGATGGTGATGAGCCTGCTGGAGATAGGGCGACAACCCATGACAGTGTTCACGATGTCTTTGTGAACAAGAAACCCAACGCCTTGTTCGTGTTTGTCATTCTTGCCACTGAAGTAGACCTTGTGTCCTTCTTCGGTCGATGTTTCACCAAAGCTTTTCCATCGCATCTCGGCGAGTCCAAGCAGGTTCCATCTGTATCTCTCCATCTCATGTGTGAGTTCTTTCAGTTTTCCTGCAGCTCTCAATGTCCTGACATTCCATGTGCCGATGGTGATGTCGTTTCTTCCACGTATCTTTTTGGTAGGGGCACCAGTAGCATACTTAACACCCCCGTCCTGATGTACGGCGGGAGGCGCGGTCATTTTTGACCCGGGCTGCGACCGATCCGGTATGTGATTCAAACTGGTTTTCATGATCATGGTGTGTCTAGGGCAGATTTGCAACCTAGCGGAGCCCATCCCTCTCCAGGCTGGTTGACCACAGCCGATATCCACCAAAAAAATGTGGCTCGCCTTGGTCCTGAACACGTGGTCGTTGAACTCATCTTGGAGCCCTTCCGTCCTGGCCGTTGACTTCATCGAGGAAGACATCCGCCCTGTGATGTCATGTTAACATCACCGTATTTTACCCATACGTGGTAGACTCGTGGAGGCGGGAGCGTCTTATTCCATCCCGTACAGGTCCATTGGACCTGCCCACTGCCAATTCACCTTAATATAACTTAATAGCAGAAAACAACTACTGGCATGGCTGGCACTACAACAAATTAAGTGCCAAATAGTTTTAGTTGATTACTTAGTCATTTGACTATGCCTAGTATGATTGTTGTGTTGTGCTTGTTGTGTTGTGTTACGTAGCAAGGTCGGCTATTAACAGGGCGCTGGTGGTAGGCCACAGACAGCATGTAGGGTCCGTCCGCCATTACCCTCGTACAGTCCCTAGGAAAGACAGACATACAAACATACACAATTGTTTATTGATCCATTTGTACATAATATTACAGTAACAGTAATTAATACATAAAAAAAATATTCATGTGTAAATTAGGTATGTAAGCGCATATATTTAGTACAACGTGGATTTGGGAGACTCCTATTAAGACTAAAGAAGTCGCTCTCATAGGAGCCACCCTGGTACGTTTTCATTGAATTTATTGTATATTTCCGTTTATGTAAATTCACGTTAACACGTATAGCTGGTTTAATTATTTATTATTGACCATGCGTGCAAGTGTAGCATTTAACTTCAGTGCTTAAGCATAGATTGTTGTGTTTACGCGTGAGGTGATTATGTATGTGTGTATTCTGGTTTATCGGCCAGTGTTGTAAGTATGCTGGTAATTGTTTGTTCATGAATTTATAATAAAATCGTAGTATATGTAGTTTAAGTAAGTCTTCAACATTTAGAACAGAGAGGCTTTTAAATAATGGTTCCATGTGTGAGTTATATTTGGTTACATATATTATTCTAATTGCTTTCTTCTGTAATTGCGTTATCCTATTACACTACTAGCCCCATATTATTAGGCAGTAATTTATGTGGGGTAATATTAATGAATTATATAGTATAATTTTGATACTTTTTGGTAAGACATGCTTCAACTTGTTTATAATTCCGATTGTCCTAGAACACTTATTTGCTATTTTCTCAATGTGTTTATGCCAATTTAAATGTGTGTCTAATATTAAACCTAAGAAGTTGACATCTTGGACTCTTTCAATGTTTACACCATCAATTGTTAGTGTTGGTACTATTACCTTTTTGTTTAGCATTTGAAAAATCATATATTTAGTTTTGTTTATATTTAATGTTAATTTATTTAATTTTAGCCATTCTGCTATGTTGTGTAGTTCTTTATTTATCATAATGTTCAGTATTTGTATTGTTTGTACCATTTGTAAAGGACCCGAGCGTACTTACTAGAGAAGTATCAGCTTGTGAGAAATCGTTAATATATACAATGAATAACAGAGGACCTAGTATAGAACCTTGTGGACCGTGTTTATAGATAAGACATTTGATTTTATGTCATAATTTTTTACAAATTGCTCACGGTTTGTTAAGTAACTCTTTATTAATTGTAATGCTGATGGTTTCAACCCATAATGTTGTAATTTTTTTAAGAGGATTGTGTGGTAAAGTGTATCGAATGCTTTCGATAAATCAAGAAATATACTGATGGGTAATTGGTTGTTATACAAGTGTGTATAACTATCGACTATTTCTAGAGATACATATTCAGTTGAATGGTGGGGTCTGAATCCGTATAGATTATCAGACAATAATCGCGGTGTTACCAGACCTTTGTAAGGCCTATTGTGGAGTATGCGTCAACTGTATAGGACCCATCCACCAAAAAGTACACCAAGGCAGTTGAGAATGTCCAGAGGCAAGCAGCCCGCTTCGTAATGAACGACTACCGGCGACGCAGCAGCGTAGGGAACATGCTTGATAGTTTGGAATGGAAGTCACTAGAGAGAAGACGAGCCGATGCCAAGTTGATGATGCTGTACCGCATCAACCACAAACTGGTTGATGTGACAACGAAGTCACTAGCCGCCGCACCAACACGCACCAGAGGCAGCACTTATCGCTTTTACCAGACTTTCACCCGCGTCGACGCCTACAAATCCTCATTCTTTCCCAGCGCCATCAGACTATGGAACAATAGCACACACGAATTAGTTAGCCAACCGTCAGTAGAAAGGTTTAGACAATGCCTTCTCACCATGCCAACATAGAACAATTATACAGTCCTTATTATTAGATATCATATAGCTTATGCACTAAATTATTGCCTAACTACGCAGACGCGACATATACTGACTAAAACGGACCCGAACCGGCATTACATTACCCGCTCCCACGCAATAGTGATCACAGCTCGAAAATACTCTAGCCACATTTATATGTGGCTAACCTAGAGTCCTGAGCTCAAATGGAAGAAGAAGAAGTAGTTTTGTATTAGTAAAATACATGAGTAATTGGTTATTCATAATTATTTCCAATACTTTTGAAATAACAGGCAAAAGGGATATTGGTCTATAATTTGTGAGTAATGTGGGATAATTTTTCTTAAACATATGAATAACTTTTGCTACTTTGTCAGGAAATTGTCCTGTGTTCAGCACTTGATTTATTAATAATGTTAAAGGTTTCACTATGCCTGGTTCAATAAGTTTTAATAATTTGCTGGATATTCCATCACAACCATAGTTATTTTTATTTGGAAGGTTGTTGATTATTTGTGATACGGATTCCTCTTGTATTTTTGTAAATCTGAAACCATTTTTATTCTTGTTTTTGAGAAATTTAGTAAAATTATTTGCAATTGTACATGGCATGCTTTCAGCAAGATTAGGGCCTGTTTCCGGAAAGATATGATTAAATTAATTAGCTATGTCAATCTTATTAGTATATGTCTTATTATTTTGTTTAAAATATGTTGGAAATTGCGTAATAGTGAGAAATATGTGTGAGAAATCATCATTTTTAGATATACAACTCTCTTGTAGGCATATAACACTAAATTGAACATTTTCAGTTTTTAATTCCTCTACGAATGCCTCTAGTTCGCTAAATTTGGCATTAATAGATTGTATAGTTGAGCTTATTATGCTGAAGCAATTTTTTTTCTTTTTACATAAAGCAACAAGTGCATAGGAATCGAAATATGAGGATAGACGTATAGGTTTTAATTCATTTAATTCATTAGTTTGATTTGTATTATCATATAGGATATTATTTAAAAAGTTGTTCTGTAAGCCACCCAAATACTGTAGAAATGATTCATCCGATGTCATTTAGTGTTCATAGTTTGCTTATGTGAACTGTGCAGCATGATATGCGTGAGGTGATTTCTCGAGACATTATATATGTATACCTCATATGCATCGTTTAAAAATGTTTCATGTTGATTGTGCGTATGTTGATTTGTGTTGTAGCGTGATAATGTTATGCTCTTGTGGATGTTATTCGAATTTGATGTTAAGTATTCTGCAACAACGAAGATGCATACATGGGTAAACATAACGATAAACGTTGTTTGTGTAACAATTGTTGTCAAAGAAAAAAAGAAACAAATAAGTATAAAAAGAGACATCATAGACATCGATCGAACTAACTGTTCGGGGAGAATTAAAAATTAAAAAGAAAAAGGAGAGATCCTGTTCAGGCCAGAATACTTTAATAATATAATATGTTGTAACTAATATGCTGCAATCTCTGGCCCGATAATCATTGTATCATATGTCACTTAGAATGTTCAGAGGCACAGTAGTAGCAACTTTGAGTGTTCAAGAATGTTTCAGAATAATGTTCGGAGCCGTTTAATATATATCCAAGTCTTTGGTCCCCATAATGCCACTACACAAAATGTTGGCAGTTGGCACTTGTGGTGTTACTTGTGGCTTCTGTCCGTGCGATGGGTCTAAGTCTGTACGATGAGTGTAGGTCTGCATTGTTTGCTAACTGAAGTTCCTTTGTGCAGGTCTATACTGTCGTCACTCCTGCATCATTATTCATGGAATGTTCAGTGGACAGTGAACAGAGATAGGTGTAGGTGTTCAGTGTACATTGAACAAGGAATGTTCAGATCCATTTAATATATGTCCAAGTCTTTTTGCAGATTTGATTTCTTTGATCATTCCGGCGTTTGTCTTTACGAGAACTCTTCCTGTATATGTCCAACAATCATTGATTTTGTTTTCCTTTTTGAGTGATCTGTCTTTGTATGATAGTGATTTTAACAAGATTTAACAAGATTTGCCATCCAAGCCAAAGGCCCAGATGGCAAGTGGACAAGGAAGCAATTGGCTTATCGAGAGTCCAACAATGTTCATCTACTTATAACCCGCCCTCCTGAGATATGTGTCTACCTTGTTTTTAAACATATTCACGCTGTTAGCAGTTCCACAATCTGTAGGCAATTTGTTCCATTAATTTATTGTCCTCTGTGAGAACGAGTGCTTCCTGATGTCCAATCTGCATTGATCCTTTACTAATTTTACCTCATGTCCTCTAGTTCTGCTATCCTTCTTGAGTGAGAAAAACATATTTCTATCAATATTTTCATACCCATTCAATATCTTAAAAACTTCAATCTGATCTCCTCTTAACCTCCTTGTCTCTAGAGTTGTTAAACCACATTCTTTCAGGCGTTCTTCATAACTAAGGTCTCTCAGTTCTGGAATCATTTTAGTTGCTCTCCTTTGTATGCGTTCAAGCGTATCTATATCCTTCTTACGATATGGTCTCCATGCTTGTATACAGTATTCTAAATGAGGTCTAACTATTGCTTTATAAAGAGGTATAATTAACTTTTTCCCCTTGTATGTTATGTTTCTTCTAATCAATCCAAGGATTTGATTACCCTTTGAAGCTGCAATACCACACTGCTCTGAAACTTTCATATCAGCGCTTATTGTAACTCCTAAGTCCTTTTCTTTTACAGTAGTACCCAGAACAGTATCTCTCATTTTATAGTTTACATTCAAGTTCCCATGTCCTGTATGTAGGCATTTACATTTCCCAAAATTGAACAACATCTGCCATTTCTCAGACCATTTCACTAATCTGTCTAGATCGTTTTGTAAATGTTGTTTATCACCATCAGTATTAACGTTTCTAAACAGTTTTGTGTCGTCCGCAAATTTCAGTACGTTACTTGTTATACTGTCGTCCAAGTCATTGATATAAATTAAGAATAATATAGGTTCTAATACTGATCCTTGAGGTACCCCACTCAAAACCGATTTCCAAGTTGAAACTTCTCCATCTACTACAACTCGTTGTCTTCTGTCAGTCAGCCATTGTTCTATCCAGTCAGTTATGCTATCCCGATACCATGGGCTTTTAATTTAAGTAGTAATCTTTGATGTGGCACTTTGTCAAAAGCTTTCTGAAAATCTAAGTAGATATATAATATCTACTGGCGATCCCACGTCTATCCACTTAGTGATTTCTTCCAAAAAACATAACATATTTGTTAAGCATGAATTCGCTTTAAGGAAGCCATGTTGAGATGAATTTAATAATTTATGCTTAAGGAGGAAGTCCACTATATGGTCTTTCTTTCTAATAATTTACAAATCACTGACGTTAAACTCACTGGTCTGTAATTATCTGACTTATTTCTCGAACCCTTTTTAAATAATGGTATGATGTTTGCTTCTTTCCATTCAAACGGAACAACTCCCTCTTTTAATGACAAGTTGAATACTCTTGCAAGTGGTATACTGATTTGTTCTACTGTTTCCATTAGTAATTTTGGAGGAATCCCATCCACTCCCGGTGATTTGTTATCCTTCATTGCCTTTATTTTCTTAGCTACCAATTCTGGAGTTACAACTAACGGACCTAAATAGTCAGATTTAGCCCCTGAAATTTAGCATCAGCAACTGGTAATGAACTAATATCTTCTTTGGTAAACACTGAACTGAAGTAACCATTTAGGTCTTCCGCCATTAAAAAACCCTGTGATATTATATTTCCAGCACTGCCCTCTTCGAAGTCAGATCTTCGTTGATATATACTTGTTCGTCTCGGTGGTGTTGATTGTGGTTCTTGAGTTTGGTTCGTGACCGATACACGTCATCTCTTACCGCCTCGCTTCGAAAGCGCACTATGGTGGTGCGTCTGCGGGGGCGATCACGATTGTCAGTCTTCTGGTCGATGCGATGGAAACGCCTATGTTATCAAATCCCAACTTCTTTATTGTTGTAATCACTAGATCATTCGAAGGTTAGGACGACGCGTGTACTGCTCCCGTCTGTCCGCCTCCGCCTCCAAGGTTTCCACCTTTTCCTCCAGTGTACGTATTTTGTGGTCAGGGCAGCAGTCACTCTCTCCATGTTCTCGAGTCGCACGTTTAGTTTCTGTGCAACAACATCAGCGATTTGTTCAGCGAAGTTCGCGACAAAAGTATCGTCTTTCAAAATTTCCATTAGTTTGGCCGCGGTAGAGTCGCCGCTCGTTGAACTATGTTTGCGCGACTTCGGCCCCATCGATTGTTGTTTGTTGTTTGGGTGTGTGGAGCTGGACTTTGGCCGAGCGGTCAGTCTTGACAATGGGGCGCTAGCCGTTACGCATCAGTTGACACTGTCTGGGTATTGCTTCAGGATACTCGGTGCATCACGCCCTCCCCAGGAGACTTGTAACTATGATGACATCCTGCTGCTGACTATGATGACATCTAGCTGCTGATAAATGCTAATGTCATCAGGAGAGTCGGTGACACGAGGCGCTGGCATTCCCTCCGCCTGTTGCTAGTGGAGATTGCGCATGATAAGTGATTTTTCCCGAACACTTTCACATCGGGTACGTAAGAAAAGTTAACATTCTCTGTACTACTAAGTGCATTACACTGACTATTCCGCAGAACGTATCAACATTTCAGAATCAGTCGATCACCAGGTTGAACCGAAATTTATGGGTTTTGACACGTTTAAAAAAAATTAGGTGTCCTTTTCTCGAGTTTCTCCCAGCATGTGTGTTAATAGAGGATAGATCTTCTGTGAAACTGCAAGAACAATTGTAGGATAAATCTGATCTGTACCCGGTAAAGACGACATGCAACACTCCTGGTCCTCCTAGCGGACAGGTCAAGATCACCGCAATTTATCCGACAGGTAGCGCGCGTGCTAAGTTGGAGATGCTTGAATTAGTTGTTCACATTCTTTGTTTCTACTATTAATTATGTCATATTTTGACTTCTTTCGACACATGGACGGTTATAAAATGAAGATAACGTTGCTAGGGAACAAGCTAGTGACGAGTGAGTGAGAGAAACGCGCAGTATTCTCACTTTATTCTGTTCCATTTCGATGTAGCCTTATTATCGCCGCAAGTTTCACGCCGTCGGCGTCACCGGATCGAAGGATGTGACATGATTAGCAAATTCACCCCGAAAATGATGCCCTAGTCACATTATGACCCTGAAAACCCTCGAAAACCCTTTAATTTAATTGCAAGTTCAGTTGTCTGTATGAACCCTGGTCACATATATGTAACGTCATAGTATCACTCATAGTAGTCACTGTGTCATCTTGGCACCCACTATCTGAAGGTAAGTGACAGGTAAGCCCGGGTGCGTTATTTTCTTTCTCCCATATCATGTTGACCGTTTCGGCAATATTTTACACGACTTCGTCTGTTTCGACTTCTCTATTAAGAAAATGTCCCTGCCCTAACTTCCATCACTGTCGTCGAGACAAGCAATGCCAGAACTAAAGAACATCGAGCATGGGCCATGGTGACAGGCTCAGTCTCAGGGCACTGCTACTACTTTGGTAGACCAAGAGGATACATGAAAACTTCCCAAGCACACAAACAATAGTCAAAACCTGCTAAAAGACACTATGCCGTGTAGCCTAATCCTAGAAGAGCTGAAGAGGGTTTATGTGGAATGAAATTGTTCTGTTTGTCATACCGTGTTACTAATGATAAAGATGATTCTGTTTAAGACACACCTTTTCACACTTACACTGCATGCACACAAATACTTGTGGTGGGAGGAGCACTTGTCACCTTCTCGGGGTTCCTACTGTGGATCATGACAGCAAACGTTGCTGTCGTGTGAACTAAGAACAGCGCCCATTGACACTATCTTGTAAACTAGGAATATTTGGTTTCATTGTGCACTGAGGGGCTTGGTACACAGTATTGATTGCTGACTCGAGATGGTAGGTGCACAGTTTTGTTACATTAACATGTGTAAAGGGAAATGGCGGTTGATAGTACTTGTTACCAGTTAGATATCTGATTGACAAATTATTCACAAAGCGTTAAGTTTAAATGATAGTGATATGAAGCCTGCTTGTACAGATATTTGGCTCTTGTATTATTGACAGTTGTAGTATGACTGATGTTTGCTGCTACAACAGACACCATGCAGAGGGAACATTGTCATATCTTCGGGCCAACCTACAGCTGAACCTCGTCTACTGTCTCTGGCATTTCGAGAGGCACTTCTCTGATATCCTACACACGGTTGGTTAGTGGAACAAGGTAATGAACATAATAGGTTACATGCTTCCTGATAAATGAATGGAACAAATTGTCTACTGAATGACCACTGATCCTATGAATGGAACAAATTGTCTACCGATTGTGTAACTGCTAGCAGCATGAATATGTTTAAAAACCACGTTGACACATATCTCGGGAGGGCATGTTACACATAGATGAACATTGCTGGACGCTCGATAAGCCAATGGCTTCCTTGTCCACTTGCCATCTGGGTCTTTGGCTTAGATGGCAAATCTTGTTAAATCTTGATGTGCTGTCATTGTCGTTTTAGATGTTTTCATGTGGGCTAGTAGTTGCGTATGTTTGTGTGCTGAATCAATCCCCTAGGAAGGTGGAATATTATATGGGATAGCAGCTGTCACACCATCATTGTTTCATAGAGGTAATCTTCTCTATTAATGCGACAATGGAGGGGGGTACCAATTAAGAATATGCTAACAACTAAATTGAGTTTACTACAATGACAATATTTTATTTACACTACAGTACTAATAACATATTCCAAACATTAAACCAACTGACAATGAAACACTTTACTCTTCTTGTCTCACAGACATAGTCCTTGGCACACCCCAAACTTTATACAGCTAACAGTAACACTTGACTACCACAGCACTATGTGACAGACTCCCTGGCCAGTTACGACACTGCCTGATTACATACAAGCTACTCCTAGGCAATCATTCCTGCCTACAACAACTCTCTGAGTCTCCTCTCTACCTAAGCTTATATTACCTTTTGACAGACTCCAGGAAAGACGAAGACCGAAGGGTATCATCCAATCCCTGCCAACCTCTGGATCACCCCTATCTAACTCTAAATGATTTGAATTGATAACTGGGTTTCTGTCGGGAGAAGGTTTAAGGCTGTAATGTCTTGTTGATGAAATTGGTGACTCAAAAGAATCGGTGGTTATTAATGCTGCATTAGGATTAGTGACCACCAGGATTATCCACCACATACATCTGATAAAGGTTCCAGTCATCACCCCTTCACAGTCCCTCAAGGGAAGTGATGTTGACCATCTGCATGTTACATCACCAACACACCCGTCTATGTAATCTGTGTCATTCATATATGCATAATTAAATAACCCCTACCATAATGGGACCACTAGCTAAATAAGTGAATTGACATGGGTAGTACATTGTTTCACTGTTTTTAAATTTTTTAAATTTGCTGCTTTCCATGTTCAGTAAAACAATTTTCCAGTTAACAACAATTACCCAAAGCTGAATAACGTTGTCATGGTGACATGTTTTAATCACATATTTAGAAAAAAATGTACTAAAATTTATGATGATAATTATTTGTGGGGTAAAAACTTTTAGTTTTGTGCTGCTAAATCAATACTTGTAACTCCTGTAAGCCAGTTACTTCCAGCTACAAAACTGATTTGCATACACAGCTTATTGCATAAACTTGGTTTTTGAATGATAAATCTATTCCTGTCCTACATGTTTTTGAAGTTGTGAGTAATAACAATACTTCTATAGCCTAAATTCTCAGGACCCCGAGCTCAAAGGGGTTAAGTTTGAAATCATCAACCGCATAAAGTCATCGTCACAGCGAGGTACTGTCGAGGATTCATGGTGGAATTGCAATTTCGCCAAAAATATGTCTTGAGTATTTTACAGAAGATATGTATAGTTTCAGATGATTTTCAGTGATGGTGAGTTCATCCTAGATCCTAGGTGCAGCTACAGAGAAAATGCACTTGCTCAGGTTAAGCTTAGTTTTACGAAGAAAAAGTTGATGTGAGATAGGTGATCTGAGCCCACATCAGTCTTTGGTACTTTGTTCATGATCTGATCTTCATGTTGCAGATCGTCAGTGATGTGGACGAGTGTCTGCCTCCGTCTGTGCTGAGTTGGACGACATCTGACGAAGGAAGATCGGCATCTCAACATGCGCCCCCTACTAAGACTTATCTGTCAGCGATTCTTTGGCGAGTTCACATGTACATCACATGGAATCCCATGTCTTCTACCAAAGAATGTTCATTACAAGTTCAATGCTTAAAAACAATGCTGGACATGAATACTTGTCTGGATTCAAACTACCTTCCATTGGCTGCTGAGTGGCTTGACAGAACGTCTGGCTGTGTTTTAGATGATCAAATTGGTGAATTTGTCAATATTTTCTTAGAGAAAGACCCAGATATGTTGGATGGGGACAAAGGTAGCGGGGATGAGACTGCGATGGAATGGACACATACCAGGGCTGGGTCCAATTATGTAATTGTAATTGTAATTGATTACAGCAAAATTGTGCAATTGTAATTGATTATGGTTTCAACATTTTGCTGTAATTGTAATTGTTTTATTTTGTATAATTGAAAAAAAAGTCAAGTAAATCAATTACAGTATGCTTTATACCTGAACGAATTGTCACTAAAAATATAATTTAAGTCTCACATGAGTTGAAAATCAAGACTAATAATAACACCTGCTTATATATTTATATTTAAGTTACAGTTAAGTTAAGTTAAGTATACACTGTCTGGTGGGTACTGGTCCATGGTGCTAGTGGTGGGTAGCCTTAGCAATTAGCCTTTTCAGTAAGTTGGTAACAGCCAGGAAGCAATAAACAATGCAGACATTGTCAGACAAAGGCTAAGCTGGTATTCAAACAACATGGAATGGAAAGACCTGTAGCCTGATATTGCTTCAGAAAATATCAGCTCTGTGAAACATTGCAGAGTTAGTAAGCCAATTACACCCCTTGTGTTGTGGAGGAATGGAGACAGGTCAGGTGGCAAGGACCATTTATATGGCCTCTCTCCCCATTCCCAACACAAAGCAAAGGGCAGACCAATTACGAATGTTAGCTTAGAGCAGGAGCTACAACCTCAAAGTAAACACATCATACCCTATTATTAGTATTTTCCGAAGAAAAATGTAAGAATTGCACACATAAAAATGTCTATAAAACTAGAAAGGATGCTTAGAGAAGAACTACAAATAAATATTGTATTATGGCCTGTGGGATTTTGTCCAATTTTCATATTTTGTGATTTTGTCTGTAAAGAATATTTCCTGTAGGATTATGTCTGGATCCTGCATTGTATTTTGATATAAAGAAAATATGTTTTAAACTGCTATCTTTTTATTTAGTATAATTCAAAGTCACAATTCAACAAAATGTAAAAACATTACCGTTATATTTATTTATAAATTGTGTACAAAATATTGAAATTCAGTGATTTTGTGAATATATTTGGTTCCGCATAATGTAATTGAAATTGAAACAGTGTAATTGTAATTGATTTGGACATTTATGACTGTAATTGTAATTGAAATAAAAAATTAAATGTAATTGTAATTGATATAATTTTGTGTAATTGGACCCAGCCCTGACACATACAGAGCATGAGTGAGGAGAGATTGACAAAGAGAGCATGGAAAACAAGAATTTGGCAGAAGAAGAAAAGGAAGACCAAAATTAAGATGGAGAGTCAGTGCTAAGAGAGATCTCGAAAGGGCAGAGGTGAGCAGTCGATAGTGGGAGACAATTGCAGAAGATTACATTTTATGGAGACGACTCGTTGAGAGGGTAGAACAGACTAAGTGATGTGCCCCCCTGCAAGGGACCGAGGGGGAAGAAGAAGAAAGACCCAAACACTTTTTTAATTTGTCATGATCATTTCTAGTCACCAGTTTTGTGTATATGAATCTACTAAAACCAAGAACATATATGCACAAAGCTGTGACGTCACTGGAATGTGTGTAAACATGCTTTAGTGCGGCTTGGTTTCAACAAGCTACAATATAAAAGTAACCAGATTTCACCAGATAACTAGTTACTCAGAGAAAGAAATATTAAGCCTCAACAGTTGTTGGAATGTTATTGTGTTGTAGTAGTCTAAATTGTTTTGTAAATAAAAACTAAATGTGTTATTTCGAGAAAGAAACTTGCCATGCCTTGGTTTGTCCAGCCTTGATCTGCTGACATCAAGACTCAGTCTCCTGCGAGGACAATATTTTTTTGAGCACTGCAAATGAGATTTTGTTTTCATCTTGTGTGTTTAAGAAAATTTTGTTTTCATCTTGTGTGTTGATGTGTGTGCAGTTCATGAAGTTGCTGCTGGTCAATGTTCACACCAAGGTTGAGCACATCTACATGGGCCCCATCAACACGGAGCTCGCTGAGGCCATGTTTGAGTGCGACCCAGACGTAAAGTATGCAAAGGTTACCTTTTAAAATCTCTAACTGGAAATATGTACACCCGGTGTAATTTGAAAACCTAAATTCTTTATTTTTAGATAAGATGAGACTGCTACTTTGGATAGTCACATGAACACATTTGTTTAAGTGGGGACACAAGATAATCACATGAACAGATTTGTTTAAGTGGGGACACAAGATAATCACATCAACATATTTGTTTAAATGGGGACACAAGATAATCACATCAGCAGAATAATTTTTTTTTTAATCTTGGAATCGTGCAGTATTTTCTCTAGAACAAAATCTGAAGAAGGAGAAGAATTTGTGATCATTGCAAAAATGTAACTCGGTTATGATAACTGAACTGAAACTATGTTCCTGAACTGATTGCTATTAATAACTTTATTGTGCAATAGGCATATTTTGGTAATGTAGACTAAATGTATTGAATGGTATTGTCTTCACTGATGTCTAGTGTACTTTCTTCACAGCATTACATCTGGGTCATATTCCTTTCGTAGGGTCCCCTAATGGTGCACACTACAAAGGGTCCCCTAATGGTGCACACTACAAAGGGTCCCTTAATGGTGCACACTACAAAGGATCCCCTAATGGTGCACACTACAAAGGATCCCCTAATTGTGCACACTACAAAGGATCCCCTAATGGTGCACACTACAAAGCTATATCCAACAGAGGACGCCACCAGTTTCCATGTATTTGGCCACATCATCAGCGGAATGCTCCACGCCAACCAGGAAATAAGGATCTTGGAAGAGAACTTCTCTGTGCAGGATGAAGAGGATTTGTGACATGGCCAAATTGGTCGATTGTGAATTGGTGAGGCGAGGTAAGAGCAGGACTAGTAGATTGGTGTTGTCAAAATGTCTTCCTCAACTGATTTAGCTGCCAAAAATATGCCCAAAACGGAAATGCGTCTATCTACTCCAGTATAGCTGTAAAAATGTTTGCTGAAATTGTTTTGCCACGTTTTTACAGGATCTGGTCAGAAATAATTTGTTAGTTTGTCCAGTTATTTAATGAAAAAACTAACTATTGCTTTTGCACAAACAAGCTAACATGTCATTGTCAATGCTAGATATGTTTGTTTTCAGAAAATGAGCCTGAAAAAAAAATTGAGGGATGACCTTTAATATTAAAAATTGAAGTTTTCATATGAAATTTATTAGAAATTAAACCATTTTGATATTTGTGCTTGTGGGAAATTAGAATATTAACGCTGTGGTATTTTTAATAGAATACTTAATAATGCTTTGCCTTTAAATGCAGCAAACAGTAGTGAAACTGAGGGAACACCCTTGTTGAATGTTAGTTGTGTGCAGGTATCAGATTGAAGTGAATCAAGTACCCGTTGGAAACTGTATTGAAGCTGATTGAAGGCATAGACCAGCCCATAGTGAAGACTGCCACACTGACTGAGGCATCCTGTAACGACGAGGTACATGTTACCATAGTCTTTGAATGGTTACACATTTGTGTTTCCATTATAGACAGAATGTTTTGATTGACTTTTTAACAATTTTAACTTTGTCTGTTTCTAAAGTGAGACGTGTCAGTAAAAATTGTGCGAACTGTAGTGAACTTTGGAAAATTACCTTTAATCATGCTTAGAACTCTATCAATTAATTTAATCATCCTTGGAACTCCCTCAATTAATTTAATCATCCTTAGAACTCCCTCAATTATTTTAATCATCTTAGAACTAATTCAATTAATTTAGTCATCCTAAGAACTACCTCAATTAATTTAGGCCATTGTGAATCTGGTTTGTTCATATTCAAATATGTAGCGTGTGAATAGTTCAAGTGATATCTGCAATCAGTTTAATAAAAGAGTGCGCACCTTTGTTAAGATCATTGAAAGAATTGGCTTTGTTCATTAGATTGGTTAACTTGCAAATGTGTGAATTATGTATGTCTTGTGGCAGTGGCCATGTTTGTTAGCTTGACGGACCTATAGTTGCTAGACAAACAGTCACATGATGGATCCATCTATTGTAGAAATAAGATTACAGTGATTGCTGAGCCATTGGAGAAGGGGCTTGTGGAGGACATCGAGAATAATGTTGTAATGATTACACGACCGAGGAAATGACTTGGAGAATTCTTCCATTCTAAGTACAACTGGTATCTCCTCGCTGCTCTTTCCATCTGGGCCTTTGGCCTCGACTTTACGGGTCCAAACATCCTCGTGGATGACACATTGCCTTCACAGGTACAGCAGCTGTGATGTGTGGGATTATTGTTTTAGAGAAAGCAGCTGCAATTGTTCAGCCTTATTAATTACCCTTGCAAGTGGTTTATAGATGCTTAGAAATATTTCAGTTATAGTACTTTTTTTGTAAATATATTACATTTTTTTTTTCAGAACCTTTTGAACCATATCACCAGATTTTATTCTATTTTATTTACTTAACGCATTAAATCTGAAGACAGTTATATATAAAGATGTATCTTATTTTTGGGGGATGCTTTCAAATTGTGAATCTGCAAATTGAGCAGTAAAATTTAGCTGAATATTTTATTTATCAAACGTTTAATATAAAGCACCTTAATATATGTGTTCCACAGTCCTTTGCTCTGATAATGACTTGTACATTTATTATCATGTTCATGATATCATTTTCATGATATCATGCATAATGATTCTGGTTTGTGTACCTCTGAGCTCTGATCCCTATAGAAGTGGACAAGTCATTACTGGGTTCTGTACAGGAAAGTATTGTCCCACCTTCTGGCAATAACAGTTCACTAGTTATGACACAGTATACACTAGGTGTGTGGACATGTCCCACCTTCTGGCAATAACAGTTCACTGGTTATGACACAGTATACACTAGGTGTGTCGACATGTCCCACCTTCTGGCAATAACAGTTCACTAGTTATGACACAGTATACACTAGGTGTGTGGACATGCCCCACCTTCTGGCAATAACAGTTCACTAGTTATGGCACAGTAAACACTAGGTGTGTGGACATGTCCCACCTTCTGGCAATAACAGTTCACTAGTTATGACACAGTATACACTAGGTGTGTGGACATGCCCCACCTTCTGGCAATAACAGTTCACTAGTTATGACACAGTATACACTAGGTGTGTGGACATGTCCCACCTTCTGGCAATAACAGTTAACTAGTTATGGCATAGTATACACTAGGTGTGTGGACATGCCCCATCTTCTTGCAATAACAGTTCACTAGTTATGGCACAGTATACACTAGGTGTGTGGACATGTCCCACCTTCTGGCAATAACAGTTCACTAGTTCTGGCACAGTATACACTAAGTGTGCGGACATGCCCCACCTTCTGGCAATAACAGTTCACTAGTTATGGCACAGTATACACTAGGTGTGTGGACATGCCCCACCTTCTGGCAATAACAGTTCACTAGTTCTGGCACAGTATACACTAAGTGTGTGGACATGTCCCACCTTCTGGCAATAACAGTTCACTAGTTCTGGCACAGTATACACTAAGTGTGCGGACATGCCCCACCTTCTGGCAATAACAGTTCACTAGTTATGGCACAGTATACACTAGGTGTGTGGACATGTCCCACCTTCTGGCAATAACAGTTCACTAGTTCTGGCACAGTATACACTAAGTGTGCGGACATGCCCCACCTTCTGGCAATAACAGTTCACTAGTTATGGCACAGTATACACTAGGTGTGCGGACATGCCCCACCTTCTGGCAATAACAGTTCACTAGTTATGGCACAGTATACACTAGGTGTGCGGACATGCCCCACCTTCTGGCAATAACAGTTCATTTGTTGTGGCACAGTATTCACTAGGTGTGCGGACATGCCCCACCTTCTGGCAATAACAGTTCACTAGTTATGGCACAGTATACACTAGGTGTGTGGACATGTCCCACCTTCTGGCAATAACAGTTCACTGGTTATGGCACAGTATACACTAGGTGTGCAGACATGCCCCACCTTCTGGCAATAACAGTTCACTGGTTATGGCACAGTATACACTAGGTGTGCAGACATGCCCCACCTTCTGGCAATAACAGTTCACAAGTTACGGCACAGTATTCACTAGGTGTGCAGACATGCCCCACCTTCTGGCAATAACATTTCACTAGTTATGCACAGTATACACTAGGTGTGCAGACATGCCCCACCTTCTGGCAATAACAGTTCACTAGTTATGGCACAGTATACACTAGGTGTGCAGACATGCCCCACCTTCTGGCAATAACAGTTCACTAGTTATGCACAGTATACACTAGGTGTGTGGGCATGCCCCACTTTCTGGCAATAACAGTTCACTAGTTATGACACAGTATACATTAGGTGTGTGGACATGCCCCACTTTCTGGCAATAACAGTTCACTAGTTATGACACAGTATACACTAGGTGTGTGGACATGTCCCACCTTCTGGCAATAACAGTTCACTAGTTATGACACAGTATACACTAGGTGTGTTGACATGCCCCACCTTCTGGCAACAACAGTTCACTAGTTATAACACAGTATACACTAGGTGTGCAGACATGCCCCACCTTCTATCAATAACAGTTCACTAGTTGTGACACAGTATGCACTAGGTGTGTGGACATGTCCCACCTTCTGGCAATAACTGTTCACTAGTTATGACACAGTATACACTAGGTGTGCAGACATGCCCCACCTTCTGGCAATAACAGTTCACTAGTTATGGCACAGTATACACTAGGTGTGTGGACATGCCCCACCTTCTGGCAATAACAGTTCACTAGTTCTGGCACAGTATACACTAAGTGTGCGGACATGCCCCACCTTCTGGCAATAACAGTTCATTTGTTGTGGCACAGTATTCACTAGGTGTGCGGACATGCCCCACCTTCTGGCAATAACAGTTCACTAGTTATGGCACAGTATACACTAGGTGTGTGGACATGTCCCACCTTCTGGCAATAACAGTTCACTAGTTATGGCACAGTATACACTAGGTGTGTGGACATGCCCCACCTTCTGGCAATAACAGTTCACTAGTTATGGCACAGTATACACTAGGTGTGCGGACATGCCCCACCTTCTGGCAATAACAGTTCACTAGTTATGGCACAGTATACACTAGGTGTGTGGACATGCCCCACCTTCTGGCAATAACAGTTCACTGGTTATGACACAGTATACACTAGGTGTGTGGACATGCCCCACCTTCTGGCAATAACAGTTCACTGGATATGGCTCAGTATACACTAGGTGTGCAGACATGCCCCACCTTCTGGCAATAACAGTTCACTGGTTATGGCACAGTATACACTAGGTGTGCAGACATCCCCCACCTTCTGGCAATAACAGTTCACAAGTTACGGCACAGTATACACTAGGTGTGCAGACATGCCCCCCCTTCTGGCAATAACATTTCACTAGTTATGCACAGTATACACTAGGTGTACAGACATGCCCCACCTTCTGGCAATAACAGTTCACTAGTTATGGCACAGTATACACTAGGTGTGCAGACATGCCCCACCTTCTGGCAATAACAGTTCACTAGTTATGCACAGTATACACTAGGTCTGCAGACATGCCCTACCTTCTGGCAATAACAGTTCACTAGTTATGGCACAGTATACACTAGGTGTGCAGACATGCCCCACCTTCTGGCAATAACAGTTCACTAGTTATGACACAGTATACACTAGGTGTGCAGACATGCCCCACCTTCTGGCAATAACAGTTCACTAGTTATGGCACAGTATACACTAGGTGTGCAGACATGTTCCACCTTCTGGCAATAACAGTTCACTAGTTATGACACAGTATACACTAGGTGTGCAGACATGCCCCACCTTCTGGCAATAACAGTTCACTAGTTATGACACAGTATACACTAGGTGTGCAGACATGTTCCACCTTCTGGCAATAACAGTTCACTAGTTATGACACAGTATACACTAGGTGTGCAGACATGCCCCACCTTCTGGCAATAACAGTTCACTAGTTATGACACAGTATACACTAGGTGTGCAGACATGTTCCACCTTCTGGCAATAACAGTTCACTAGTCATGACACAGTATACACTAGGTGTGTGGACATGCCCTACCTTCTGGCAATAACAGTTCACTAGTTATGACACAGTATACACTAGGTGTGTGGACATGTTCCACCTTCTGGCAATAACAGTTCACTAGTTATGACACAGTATACACTAGGTGTGCAGACATGCCCCACCTTCTGGCAATAACAGTTCACTAGTTATGACACAGTATACACTAGGTGTGCAGACATGCCCCACCTTCTGGCAATAACAGTTCACTAGTTATGACACAGTATACACTAGGTGTGCGGACATGCCCCACCTTCTGGCAATAACAGTTCACTAGTTATGACACAGTATACACTAGGTGTGCAGACATGCCCCACCTTCCCCTACGTTTTTTTACAGTAAACTGCAGTTTATTGAAGTCAGCTATACTACGGGATAAAAAACTTGACAACAACAGCAATCTATCACATTTAGAAAGAAAAATGAAGTGGCCATTCATGATTGTTGACATATTCGTACTAAGAGTACTAAGGGGGGGGTTAAAGCCTGCGTAGTATTTTGTTTATGTTGGTCGCATGCAAAATATGCCCAACGTTGTTTCATGCAGCGCCTCACTGTTTGTAAATTCACAACTTTGTGAAAACAAGCATCAATGTGACACCGTGTAGTTGTTGGGACAATACAACGCTTTAACTTCATAATCAGATATAATTTTTTGTAAACATTATTATGGCCGTTCATATTGACAAGTACATTTGTTAATCAAGTTGCAGTAGTGTTAATTATCATTATCGTATTGTCACATTAGTTGAAGTTGCTATATGCATCCTGAACAATGACATATTGATGTCATAGGATACCTAGCTCACAATAGGCCTATGTACCTTTAACCCTATTAGTGGGGTGCTGGACTGGTTTTTGGGGCTATCCGTAAAGCACATCACAGTATTTTGTAGATCCCCACCCTCACGGTTTGTATCACGGGCCTGTACACCCCCCTCAAACAACGTTCATTTTGAGAAAGACCCCCCCCACACACATACCTTATTATGCATACATTTAATTTTCATCAAGTTGGTAGACTTTTCGTGCAACATTACATACTTCACTGATGCATGGTAGAGTCTAAAACTAGCAGAGCAATCAATGCTTCAGTCTGACATTGACAGGGAGACGAGCACACAAAACACTTTTTTAAAGTTTTAATAGAAAACGCTTACCCAGACACCCCCACCTACTGAATGAGACATACTTTATGGATGGCCCCTTACTAGCTAGATGCTGGATATTGCCTTGTGGGATGTTTGTCTGAATAAATCTGTGCAGTCTAAGCGTGTCTGGTTTTGGTCATGACACATATCATATTAAGTTTTATGGCTATTTTACCGCTCTAGCAAATTAAGTTTTAGTGTGCATGTGTGGCATACACACGCTGGAGAGACTGCCCCAGTCTATAAGACTACAGACAGTGACACGCCACACATACACACACTGGAGAGACTGCCCCAGACTATAAGACTACAGACAGTGACATGCCACACATACATACACTGGAGAGAACGACCCAGTCTATAAGACTACAGACAGTGACACGTCACACATACATACACTGGAGAGACCGAACCAGTCTATAAGACTACAGACAGTGACATGCCACACATACACACACTGGAGAGACTGCCCCAGTATATGATACTACAGACAGTGACATGCCACACATGCACACACTGGAGAGACCGCCCCAGTCTATAAGACTACAGACAGTGACATGCCACACATACACACACTGGAGAGACCGCCCCAGTCTATAAGACTACAGACAGTGACATGCCACACATACACACTCTAGAGAGACCGTCCCAGTCTATAAGACTATAGACAGTGACACGCCACATATACATACACTGGAGAGACCACCCCAGTCTATAAGACTATAGACAGTGACACGCCACACATACACACACTGGAGAGACCGCCCCAGTATATAAGACTACAGACAGTGACACGCCACACATACACACACTAGAGAGACCGCCCCAGTATATAAGACTACATACAGTGACACGCCACACATACACACACTAGAGAGACCGTCCCAGTCTATAAGACTATAGACAGTGACACGCCACACATACACACACTGGAGAGACCGCCCCAGTCTATAAGACTACAGACAGTGACACGCCACACATACACACACTGGAGAGACCGACCCAGTCTATAAGACTACAGACAGTGACATGCCACACATACACACACTGGAGAGACCACCCCAGTCTATAAGACTACAGACAGTGACATGCCACACATACACACACTGGAGAGACCGACCCAGTCTATAAGACTATAGACAGTGACATGCCACACATACACACACTGGAGAGACCGACCCAGTCTATAAGACTACAGACAATGACAGCCACACATACACACACTGGAGAGACCACCCCAGTCTATAAGACTACAGACAGTGACATGCCACACATACACACACTGAAGAGACCGCCCCAGTCTATAAGACTACAGACAGTGACATGCCACACATACACACACTGGAGAGACCGACCCAGTCTATAAGACTATAGACAGTGACATGCCACACATACACACACTGGAGAGACCGACCCAGTCTATAAGACTATAGACAGTGACATGCCACACATGCACACACTGGAGAGACCACCCCAGTCTATAAGACTACAGACCGTGACATGCCACACATACACACACTGAAGAGACCGCCCCAGTATATAAGACTACAGACAGTGACATGCCACACATACACACACTGGAGAGACCGACCCAGTCTATAAGACTACAGACAGTGACACGCCACACATACACACACTGGAGAGACCGACCCAGTCTATAAGACTACAGACAGTGACATGCCACACATACACACACTGGAGAGACCACCCCAGTCTATAAGACTACAGACAGTGACATGCCACACATACACACACTGGAGAGACCGACCCAGTCTATAAGACTACATACAATGACAGCCACACATACACACACTGGAGAGACCACCCCAGTCTATAAGACTACAGACAGTGACATGCCACACATACACACACTGAAGAGACCGCCCCAGTCTATAAGACTACAGACAGTGACATGCCACACATACACACACTGGAGAGACCGACCCAGTCTATAAAACTATAGACAGTGACATGCCACACATGCACACACTGGAGAGACCGCCCCAGTCTATAAGACTACAGACAGTGACACACCACACATACACACACTGGAGAGACCGCCCCAGTCTATGAGACTACAGACAGTGACATGCCACACATGCACACACTGGAGAGACCGCCCCAGTCTATAAGACTACAGACAGTGACACACCACACATACATACACTGGAGAGACCGACCCAGTCTATGAGACAATAGACAGTGGCATGCCACACATGCACACACTGGAGAGACTGCCCCAGTCTATGAGACTACAGACAGTGACATGCCACACACTCACACACTGGAGAGACCGCCCCAGTCTATAAGACTACAGACAGTGACATGCCACACATACACACACTGGAGAGACCACCCCAGTCTATAAGACTACAGACAGTGACATGCCACACATACACACTCTAGAGAGACCGTCCCAGTTTATAAGACTATAGACAGTGACACACCACATATACATACACTGGAGAGACCACCCCAGTCTATAAGACTATAGACAGTGACACGCCACACATACACACACTGGAGAGACCGCCCCAGTATATAAGACTACAGACAGTGACACGCCACACATACACACACTAGAGAGACCGCCCCAGTATATAAGACTGCATACAGTGACACGCCACACATACACACACTAGAGAGACCGTCCCAGTCTATAAGACTATAGACAGTGAGACGCCACACATACACACACTGGAGAGACCGCCCCAGTATATAAGACTACAGACAGTGACATGCCACACATACACACACTGGAGAGACCGACCCAGTCTATAAGACTACAGACAATGACAGCCACACATACACACACTGGAGAGACCACCCCAGTCTATAAGACTACAGACAGTGACATGCCACACATACACACACTGGAGAGACCGACCCAGTCTATAAGACTACAGACAGTGACATGCCACACATACACACACTGGAGAGACCGACCCAGTCTATAAGACTACAGACAGTGACATGCCACACATACACACACTGGAGAGACCACCCCAGTCTATAAGACTACAGACAGTGACATGCCACACATACACACACTGGAGAGACCGACCCAGTCTATAAGACTACAGACAGTGACATGCCACACATACACACACTGGAGAGACCGACCCAGTCTATAAGACTACAGACAGTGACATGCCACACATACACACACTGGAGAGACCGCCCCAGTCTATAAGACTACAGACAGTGACATGCCACACATACACACACTGGAGAGACCGACCCAGTCTATAAGACTACAGACAGTGACATGCCACACATACACACACTGGAGAGACCACCCCAGTCTATAAGACTACAGACAGTGACATGCCACACATACACACACTGAAGAGACCGACCCAGTATATAAGACTACAGACAGTGACATGCCACACATACACACACTGGAGAGACCGACCCAGTCTATAAGACTACAGACAGTGACATGCCACACATACACACACTGGAGAGACCACCCCAGTCTATAAGACTACAGACAGTGACATGCCACACATACACACACTGAAGAGACCGACCCAGTCTATAAGACTACAGACAGTGACATGCCACACATACACACACTGGAGAGACCGACCCAGTCTATAAGACTATTTACAGTTGAATGCCACACATACACACACTGGAGAGACCGACCCAGTCTATAAGACTATAGACAGTGACATGCCACACATACACACACTGGAGAGACCACCCAGTCTATAAGACTACAGACAGTGACATGCCACACATACACACACTGGAGAGACCGCCCCAGTCTATAAGACTACAGACAGTGACATGCCACACATACACACACTGGAGAGACCGCCCAGTCTATAAGACTACAGACAGTGACATGCCACACATACACACACTGGAGAGACCGCCCCAGTCTATAAGACTACAGACAGTGACATGCCACACATACACACACTGGAGAGACCGACCCAGTCTATAAGACTACAGACAGTGACATGCCACACATACACACACTGGAGAGACCGCCCAGTCTATGAGACTACAGACAGTGACATGCCACACATACACACACTAGAGAGACCGCCCCAGTCTATAAGACTACAGACAGTGACACGCCACACATACACACACTGGAGAGACCGCCCCAGTCTATAAGACTACAGACAGTGACATGCCACACATACACACACTGGAGAGACCGACCCAGTCTATAAGACTACAGACAGTGACATGCCACACATACACACACTGGAGAGACCACCCCAGTCTATAAGACTACAGACAGTGACATGCCACACATACACACACTGGAGAGACCGCCCCAGTCTATAAGACTACAGACAGTGACATGCCACACATACACACACTGGAGAGACCGACCCAGTCTATAAGACTACAGACAGTGACATGCCACACATACACACACTGGAGAGACCGCCCCAGTCTATAAGACTATAGACAGTGACACGCCACACATACACACACTGGAGAGACCACCCCAGTCTATAAGACTACAGACAGTGACATGCCACACATACACACTGGAGAGACCGCCCCAGTCTATAAGACTACAGACAGTGACACGCCACACATACACACACTGGAGAGACCGCCCCAGTCTATAAGACTACAGACAGTGACATGCCACACATACACACACTGGAGAGACCGCCCCAGTCTATAAGACTACAGACAGTGACATGCCACACATACACACACTGGAGAGACCGACCCAGTCTATAAGACTACAGACAGTGACATGCCACACATACACACACTGGAGAGACCACCCCAGTCTATAAGACTACAGACAGTGACATGCCACACATACACACACTGGAGAGACCGACCCAGTCTATAAGACTATAGACAGTGACATGCCACACATACACACACTGGAGAGACCGCCCCAGTCTATAAGACTATAGACAGTGACATGCCACACATACACACACTGGAGAGACCGCCCCAGTCTATAAGACTACAGACAGTGACATGCCACACATACACACACTGGAGAGACCGCCCCAGTCTATAAGACTACAGACAGTGACATGCCACACATACACACACTGGAGAGACCGACCCAGTCTATAAGACTATAGACAGTGACATGCCACACATACACACACTGGAGAGACCGCCCAGTCTATAAGACTACAGACAGTGACATGCCACACATACACACACTGGAGAGACCGACCCAGTCTATAAGACTACAGACAGTGACATGCCACACATACACACACTGGAGAGACCGACCCAGTCTATAAGACTACAGACAGTGACATGCCACACATACACACACTGGAGAGACCGACCAGTCTATAAGACTATACAGTGACATGCCACACATACACACACTGGAGAGACCACCCAGTCTATAAGACTACAGACAGTGACATGCCACACATACACACACTGGAGAGACCGCCCCAGTCTATAAGACTACAGACAGTGACATGCCACACATACACACACTGGAGAGACCGACCCAGTCTATAAGACTATAGACAGTGACATGCCACACATACACACACTGGAGAGACCGACCCAGTCTATAAGACTACAGACAGTGACATGCCACACATACACACACTGGAGAGACCGACCCAGTCTATAAGACTACAGACAGTGACATGCCACACATACACACACTGGAGAGACCGCCCCAGTCTATAAGACTACAGACAGTGACATGCCACACATACACACACTGGAGAGACCGACCCAGTCTATAAGACTACAGACAGTGACATGCCACACATACACACACTGGAGAGACCGACCCAGTCTATAAGACTACAGACAGTGACATGCCACACATACACACACTGGAGAGACCGCCCCAGTCTATAAGACTACAGACAGTGACATGCCACACATACACACACTGGAGAGACCACCCCAGTCTATAAGACTACAGACAGTGACATGCCACACATACACACACTGGAGAGACCGCCCCAGTCTATAAGACTACAGACAGTGACATGCCACATATACACACACTGGAGAGACCACCCCAGTCTATAAGACTACAGACAGTGACATGCCACACATACACACACTGGAGAGACCGCCCAGTCTATAAGACTACAGACAGTGACATGCCACACATACACACACTGGAGAGACCGCCCCAGTCTATAAGACTACAGACAGTGACACGCCACACATACACACACTGGAGAGACCGCCCCAGTCTATAAGACTACAGACAGTGACATGCCACACATACACACACTGGAGAGACCGCCCAGTATATAAGACTACAGACAGTGACACGCCACACATACACACACTGGAGAGACCGACCCAGTCTATAAGACTACAGACAGTGACACGCCACACATACACACACTGGAGAGACCGCCCCAGTCTATAAGACTACAGACAGTGACATGCCACACATACACACACTGGAGAGACCGACCCAGTCTATAAGACTACAGACAGTGACATGCCACACATACACACACTGGAGAGACCGACCCCAGTCTATAAGACTACAGACAGTGACATGCCACACATACACACACTGGAGAGACCACCCAGTCTATAAGACTACAGACAGTGACATGCCACACATACACACACTGAGAGACCGCCCCAGTCTATAAGACTACAGACAGTGACATGCCACACATACACACACTGGAGAGACCGACCCAGTCTATAAGACTACAGACAGTGACATGCCACACATACACACACTGGAGAGACCGACCCAGTCTATAAGACTACAGACAGTGACATGCCACACATACACACACTGGAGAGACCGCCCCAGTCTATAAGACTACAGACAGTGACACACCACACATACACACACTGGAGAGACCGACCCAGTCTATAAGACTACAGACAGTGACATGCCACACATACACACACTGGAGAGACCGCCCCAGTCTATAAGACTACAGACAGTGACATGCCACACATACACACACTGGAGAGACCACCCCAGTCTATAAGACTACAGACAGTGACATGCCACACATACACACACTGGAGAGACCGACCCCAGTCTATAAGACTACAGACAGTGACATGCCACACATACACACACTGGAGAGACCACCCAGTCTATAAGACTACAGACAGTGACATGCCACACATACACACACTGGAGAGACCGACCCCAGTCTATAAGACTACAGACAGTGACATGCCACACATACACACACTGGAGAGACCGACCCCAGTCTATAAGACTACAGACAGTGACACGCCACACATACACACACTGGAGAGACCGACCCAGTCTATAAGACTACAGACAGTGACATGCCACACATACACACACTGGAGAGACCGCCCAGTCTATAAGACTACAGACAGTGACATGCCACACATACACACACTGGAGAGACCGACCCAGTCTATAAGACTACAGACAGTGACATGCCACACATACACACACTGGAGAGACCACCCAGTCTATAAGACTACAGACAGTGACATGCCACACATACACACACTGGAGAGACCGACCCAGTCTATAAGACTATAGACAGTGACATGCCACACATACACACACTGGAGAGACCGACCCAGTCTATAAGACTATAGACAGTGACATGCCACACATACACACACTGGAGAGACCACCCCAGTCTATAAGACTACAGACAGTGACATGCCACACATACACACACTGGAGAGACCGACCCAGTCTATAAGACTACAGACAGTGACATGCCACACATACACACACTGGAGAGACCACCCAGTCTATAAGACTACAGACAGTGACATGCCACACATACACACACTGGAGAGACCGACCCAGTCTATAAGACTACAGACAGTGACATGCCACACATACACACACTGGAGAGACCGACCCAGTCTATAAGACTACAGACAGTGACATGCCACACATACACACACTGGAGAGACCGACCCAGTCTATAAGACTACAGACAGTGACATGCCACACATACACACACTGGAGAGACCGACCCAGTCTATAAGACTACAGACAGTGACATGCCACACATACACACACTGGAGAGACCGACCCAGTCTATAAGACTACAGACAGTGACATGCCACACATACACACACTGGAGAGACCGCCCCAGTCTATAAGACTACAGACAGTGACATGCCACACATACACACACTGGAGAGACCGACCCAGTCTATAAGACTACAGACAGTGACATGCCACACATACACACACTGGAGAGACCGCCCCAGTCTATAAGACTACAGACAGTGACATGCCACACATACACACACTGGAGAGACCACCCCAGTCTATAAGACTACAGACAGTGACATGCCACACATACACACACTGGAGAGACCGCCCCAGTCTATAAGACTACAGACAGTGACATGCCACACATACACACACTGGAGAGACCGACCCAGTCTATAAGACTACAGACAGTGACATGCCACACATACACACACTGGAGAGACCGCCCAGTCTATAAGACTACAGACAGTGACATGCCACACATACACACACTGGAGAGACCGCCCCAGTCTATAAGACTACAGACAGTGACATGCCACACATACACACACTGGAGAGACCGACCCAGTCTATAAGACTACAGACAGTGACATGCCACACATACACACACTGGAGAGACCACCCCAGTCTATAAGACTACAGACAGTGACACGCCACACATACACACACTGGAGAGACCGCCCCAGTCTATAAGACTACAGACAGTGACATGCCACACATACACACACTGAGAGACCGCCCCAGTCTATAAGACTACAGACAGTGACATGCCACACATACACACACTGGAGAGACCGACCCAGTCTATAAGACTATAGACAGTGACATGCCACACATACACACACTGGAGAGACCGACCCAGTCTATAAGACTACAGACAGTGACATGCCACACATACACACACTGGAGAGACCGACCCAGTCTATAAGACTACAGACAGTGACATGCCACACATACACACACTGGAGAGACCGACCCAGTATATAAGACTACAGACAGTGACATGCCACACATACACACACTGGAGAGACCGACCCAGTCTATAAGACTACAGACAGTGACATGCCACACATACACACACTGGAGAGACCGACCCAGTCTATAAGACTACAGACAGTGACATGCCACACATACACACACTGGAGAGACCACCCCAGTCTATAAGACTACAGACAGTGACATGCCACACATACACACACTGGAGAGACCGACCCAGTCTATAAGACTACAGACAGTGACATGCCACACATACACACACTGGAGAGACCACCCAGTCTATAAGACTACAGACAGTGACATGCCACACATACACACACTGGAGAGACCGACCCAGTCTATAAGACTACAGACAGTGACATGCCACACATACACACACACTGGAGAGACCGCCCCAGTCTATAAGACTACAGACAGTGACATGCCACACATACACACACTGGAGAGACCGACCCAGTCTATAAGACTATAGACAGTGACATGCCACACATACACACACTGGAGAGACCGACCCAGTCTATAAGACTACAGACAGTGACATGCCACACATACACACACTGGAGAGACCACCCCAGTCTATAAGACTACAGACAGTGACATGCCACACATACACACACTGGAGAGACCGACCCAGTCTATAAGACTACAGACAGTGACATGCCACACATACACACACTGGAGAGACCGACCCAGTCTATAAGACTACAGACAGTGACATGCCACACATACACACACTGGAGAGACCACCCAGTCTATAAGACTACAGACAGTGACATGCCACACATACACACACTGGAGAGACCACCCAGTCTATAAGACTACAGACAGTGACATGCCACACATACACACACTGGAGAGACCGACCCAGTCTATAAGACTACAGACAGTGACATGCCACACATACACACACTGGAGACCGACCCACAGTGACATGCCACACATACACACACTAAGACTGACATAAGACTACAGACAGTGACATGCCACATCATACACACACTGGAGAGACCGACCCCAGTCTATAAGACTATAAGACTACAGACAGTGACATGCCACACATACACACACTGACACCCAGTCTATAAGACTACAGACAGTGACATGCCACACATACACACACTGAGAGACCGACCCAGTCTATAAGACTACAGACAGTGACATGCCACACATACACACACTGGAGAGACCGACCCAGTCTATAAGACACAGACAGTGACATGCCACACACACACACTGGAGAGACCGACCCAGTGACTACAGAGAGACCGACCCAGTCTATAAGACTATTTACAGTGACATGCCACACATACACACACTGGAGAGACCGACCCAGTCTATAAGACTACAGACAGTGACATGCCACACATACACACACTGGAGAGACCGACCCAGTCTATAAGACTACAGACAGTGACATGCCACACATACACACACTGGAGAGACCGACCCAGTCTATAAGACTACAGACAGTGACATGCCACACATACACACACTGGAGAGACCGACCCAGTCTATAAGACTACAGACAGTGACATGCCACACATACACACACTGGAGAGACCGACCCAGTCTATAAGACTACAGACAGTGACATGCCACACATACACACACTGGAGAGACCGACCCAGTCTATAAGACTACAGACAGTGACATGCCACACATACACACACTGGAGAGACCGACCCAGTCTATAAGACTACAGACAGTGACATGCCACACATACACACACTGGAGAGACCGACCCAGTCTATAAGACTACAGACAGTGACATGCCACACATACACACACTGGAGAGACCGACCCAGTCTATAAGACTACAGACAGTGACATGCCACACATACACACACTGGAGAGACCGACCCAGTCTATAAGACTACAGACAGTGACATGCCACACATACACACACTGGAGAGACCGACCCAGTCTATAAGACTACAGACAGTGACATGCCACACATACACACACTGGAGAGACCGACCCAGTCTATAAGACTACAGACAGTGACATGCCACACATACACACACTGGAGAGACCGACCCAGTCTATAAGACTACAGACAGTGACATGCCACACATACACACACTGGAGAGACCGACCCAGTCTATAAGACTACAGACAGTGACATGCCACACATACACACACTGGAGAGACCGACCCAGTCTATAAGACTACAGACAGTGACATGCCACACATACACACACTGGAGAGACCGACCCAGTCTATAAGACTACAGACAGTGACATGCCACACATACACACACTGGAGAGACCGACCCAGTCTATAAGACTACAGACAGTGACATGCCACACATACACACACTGGAGAGACCGACCCAGTCTATAAGACTACAGACAGTGACATGCCACACATACACACACTGGAGAGACCGACCCAGTCTATAAGACTACAGACAGTGACATGCCACACATACACACACTGGAGAGACCGACCCAGTCTATAAGACTACAGACAGTGACATGCCACACATACACACACTGGAGAGACCGACCCAGTCTATAAGACTACAGACAGTGACATGCCACACATACACACACTGGAGAGACCGACCCAGTCTATAAGACTACAGACAGTGACATGCCACACATACACACACTGGAGAGACCGACCCAGTCTATAAGACTACAGACAGTGACATGCCACACATACACACACTGGAGAGACCGACCCAGTCTATAAGACTACAGACAGTGACATGCCACACATACACACACTGGAGAGACCGACCCAGTCTATAAGACTACAGACAGTGACATGCCACACATACACACACTGGAGAGACCGACCCAGTCTATAAGACTACAGACAGTGACATGCCACACATACACACACTGGAGAGACCGACCCAGTCTATAAGACTACAGACAGTGACATGCCACACATACACACACTGGAGAGACCGACCCAGTCTATAAGACTACAGACAGTGACATGCCACACATACACACACTGGAGAGACCGACCCAGTCTATAAGACTACAGACAGTGACATGCCACACATACACACACTGGAGAGACCGACCCAGTCTATAAGACTACAGACAGTGACATGCCACACATACACACACTGGAGAGACCGACCCAGTCTATAAGACTACAGACAGTGACATGCCACACATACACACACTGGAGAGACCGACCCAGTCTATAAGACTACAGACAGTGACATGCCACACATACACACACTGGAGAGACCGACCCAGTCTATAAGACTACAGACAGTGACATGCCACACATACACACACTGGAGAGACCGACCCAGTCTATAAGACTACAGACAGTGACATGCCACACATACACACACTGGAGAGACCGACCCAGTCTATAAGACTACAGACAGTGACATGCCACACATACACACACTGGAGAGACCGACCCAGTCTATAAGACTACAGACAGTGACATGCCACACATACACACACTGGAGAGACCGACCCAGTCTATAAGACTACAGACAGTGACATGCCACACATACACACACTGGAGAGACCGACCCAGTCTATAAGACTACAGACAGTGACATGCCACACATACACACACTGGAGAGACCGACCCAGTCTATAAGACTACAGACAGTGACATGCCACACATACACACACTGGAGAGACCGACCCAGTCTATAAGACTACAGACAGTGACATGCCACACATACACACACTGGAGAGACCGACCCAGTCTATAAGACTACAGACAGTGACATGCCACACATACACACACTGGAGAGACCGACCCAGTCTATAAGACTACAGACAGTGACATGCCACACATACACACACTGGAGAGACCGACCCAGTCTATAAGACTACAGACAGTGACATGCCACACATACACACACTGGAGAGACCGACCCAGTCTATAAGACTACAGACAGTGACATGCCACACATACACACACTGGAGAGACCGACCCAGTCTATAAGACTACAGACAGTGACATGCCACACATACACACACTGGAGAGACCGACCCAGTCTATAAGACTACAGACAGTGACATGCCACACATACACACACTGGAGAGACCGACCCAGTCTATAAGACTACAGACAGTGACATGCCACACATACACACACTGGAGAGACCGACCCAGTCTATAAGACTACAGACAGTGACATGCCACACATACACACACTGGAGAGACCGACCCAGTCTATAAGACTACAGACAGTGACATGCCACACATACACACACTGGAGAGACCGACCCAGTCTATAAGACTACAGACAGTGACATGCCACACATACACACACTGGAGAGACCGACCCAGTCTATAAGACTACAGACAGTGACATGCCACACATACACACACTGGAGAGACCGACCCAGTCTATAAGACTACAGACAGTGACATGCCACACATACACACACTGGAGAGACCGACCCAGTCTATAAGACTACAGACAGTGACATGCCACACATACACACACTGGAGAGACCGACCCAGTCTATAAGACTACAGACAGTGACATGCCACACATACACACACTGGAGAGACCGACCCAGTCTATAAGACTACAGACAGTGACATGCCACACATACACACACTGGAGAGACCGACCCAGTCTATAAGACTACAGACAGTGACATGCCACACATACACACACTGGAGAGACCGACCCAGTCTATAAGACTACAGACAGTGACATGCCACACATACACACACTGGAGAGACCGACCCAGTCTATAAGACTACAGACAGTGACATGCCACACATACACACACTGGAGAGACCGACCCAGTCTATAAGACTACAGACAGTGACATGCCACACATACACACACTGGAGAGACCGACCCAGTCTATAAGACTACAGACAGTGACATGCCACACATACACACACTGGAGAGACCGACCCAGTCTATAAGACTACAGACAGTGACATGCCACACATACACACACTGGAGAGACCGACCCAGTCTATAAGACTACAGACAGTGACATGCCACACATACACACACTGGAGAGACCGACCCAGTCTATAAGACTACAGACAGTGACATGCCACACATACACACACTGGAGAGACCGACCCAGTCTATAAGACTACAGACAGTGACATGCCACACATACACACACTGGAGAGACCGACCCAGTCTATAAGACTACAGACAGTGACATGCCACACATACACACACTGGAGAGACCGACCCAGTCTATAAGACTACAGACAGTGACATGCCACACATACACACACTGGAGAGACCGACCCAGTCTATAAGACTACAGACAGTGACATGCCACACATACACACACTGGAGAGACCGACCCAGTCTATAAGACTACAGACAGTGACATGCCACACATACACACACTGGAGAGACCGACCCAGTCTATAAGACTACAGACAGTGACATGCCACACATACACACACTGGAGAGACCGACCCAGTCTATAAGACTACAGACAGTGACATGCCACACATACACACACTGGAGAGACCGACCCAGTCTATAAGACTACAGACAGTGACATGCCACACATACACACACTGGAGAGACCGACCCAGTCTATAAGACTACAGACAGTGACATGCCACACATACACACACTGGAGAGACCGACCCAGTCTATAAGACTACAGACAGTGACATGCCACACATACACACACTGGAGAGACCGACCCAGTCTATAAGACTACAGACAGTGACATGCCACACATACACACACTGGAGAGACCGACCCAGTCTATAAGACTACAGACAGTGACATGCCACACATACACACACTGGAGAGACCGACCCAGTCTATAAGACTACAGACAGTGACATGCCACACATACACACACTGGAGAGACCGACCCAGTCTATAAGACTACAGACAGTGACATGCCACACATACACACACTGGAGAGACCGACCCAGTCTATAAGACTACAGACAGTGACATGCCACACATACACACACTGGAGAGACCGACCCAGTCTATAAGACTACAGACAGTGACATGCCACACATACACACACTGGAGAGACCGACCCAGTCTATAAGACTACAGACAGTGACATGCCACACATACACACACTGGAGAGACCGACCCAGTCTATAAGACTACAGACAGTGACATGCCACACATACACACACTGGAGAGACCGACCCAGTCTATAAGACTACAGACAGTGACATGCCACACATACACACACTGGAGAGACCGACCCCAGTCTATAAGACTACAGACAGTGACATGCCACACATACACACACTGGAGAGACCGACCCAGTCTATAGACTACAGACAGTGACATGCCACACATACACACACTGGAGAGACCGACCCAGTCTATAAGACTACAGACAGTGACATGCCACACACATACACACACTGGAGAGACCGACCCAGTCTATAAGACTACAGACAGTGACATGCCACACATACACACACTGGAGAGACCGACCCAGTCTATAAGACTACAGACAGTGACATGCCACACATACACACACTGGAGAGACCGACCCAGTCTATAAGACTACAGACAGTGACATGCCACACATACACACACTGAGAGACCGACCCAGTCTATAAGACTACAGACAGTGACATGCCACACATACACACACTGGAGAGACCGACCCCAGTCTATAAGACTACAGACAGTGACATGCCACACATACACACACTGGAGAGACCGACCCAGTCTATAAGACTACAGACAGTGACATGCCACACATACACACACTGGAGAGACCGACCCAGTCTATAAGACTACAGACAGTGACATGCCACACATACACACACTGGAGAGACCGACCCAGTCTATAAGACTACAGACAGTGACATGCCACACATACACACACTGGAGAGACCGACCCAGTCTATAAGACTACAGACAGTGACATGCCACACATACACACACTGGAGAGACCGACCCAGTCTATAAGACTACAGACAGTGACATGCCACACATACACACACTGGAGAGACCGACCCAGTCTATAAGACTACAGACAGTGACATGCCACACATACACACACTGGAGAGACCGACCCAGTCTATAAGACTACAGACAGTGACATGCCACACATACACACACTGGAGAGACCGACCCAGTCTATAAGACTACAGACAGTGACATGCCACACATACACACACTGGAGAGACCGACCCAGTCTATAAGACTACAGACAGTGACATGCCACACATACACACACTGGAGAGACCGACCCAGTCTATAAGACTACAGACAGTGACATGCCACACATACACACACTGGAGAGACCGACCCAGTCTATAAGACTACAGACAGTGACATGCCACACATACACACACTGGAGAGACCGACCCAGTCTATAAGACTACAGACAGTGACATGCCACACATACACACACTGGAGAGACCGACCCAGTCTATAAGACTACAGACAGTGACATGCCACACATACACACACTGGAGAGACCGACCCAGTCTATAAGACTACAGACAGTGACATGCCACACATACACACACTGGAGAGACCGACCCAGTCTATAAGACTACAGACAGTGACATGCCACACATACACACACTGGAGAGACCGACCCAGTCTATAAGACTACAGACAGTGACATGCCACACATACACACACTGGAGAGACCGACCCAGTCTATAAGACTACAGACAGTGACATGCCACACATACACACACTGGAGAGACCGACCCAGTCTATAAGACTACAGACAGTGACATGCCACACATACACACACTGGAGAGACCGACCCAGTCTATAAGACTACAGACAGTGACATGCCACACATACACACACTGGAGAGACCGACCCCAGTCTATAAGACTACAGACAGTGACATGCCACACATACACACACTGGAGAGACCGACCCAGTCTATAAGACTACAGACAGTGACATGCCACACATACACACACTGGAGAGACCGACCCAGTCTATAAGACTACAGACAGTGACATGCCACACATACACACACTGGAGAGACCGACCCAGTCTATAAGACTACAGACAGTGACATGCCACACATACACACACACTGGAGAGACCGACCCCAGTCTATAAGACTACAGACAGTGACATGCCACACATACACACACTGGAGAGACCGACCCAGTCTATAAGACTACAGACAGTGACATGCCACACATACACACACTGGAGAGACCGACCCAGTCTATAAGACTACAGACAGTGACATGCCACACATACACACACTGGAGAGACCGACCCAGTCTATAAGACTACAGACAGTGACATGCCACACATACACACACTGGAGAGACCGACCCAGTCTATAAGACTACAGACAGTGACATGCCACACATACACACACTGGAGAGACCGACCCAGTCTATAAGACTACAGACAGTGACATGCCACACATACACACACTGGAGAGACCGACCCAGTCTATAAGACTACAGACAGTGACATGCCACACATACACACACTGGAGAGACCGACCCAGTCTATAAGACTACAGACAGTGACATGCCACACATACACACACTGGAGAGACCGACCCAGTCTATAAGACTACAGACAGTGACATGCCACACATACACACACTGGAGAGACCGACCCAGTCTATAAGACTACAGACAGTGACATGCCACACATACACACACTGGAGAGACCGACCCAGTCTATAAGACTACAGACAGTGACATGCCACACATACACACACTGGAGAGACCGACCCAGTCTATAAGACTACAGACAGTGACATGCCACACATACACACACTGGAGAGACCGACCCAGTCTATAAGACTACAGACAGTGACATGCCACACATACACACACTGGAGAGACCGACCCAGTCTATAAGACTACAGACAGTGACATGCCACACATACACACACTGGAGAGACCGACCCAGTCTATAAGACTACAGACAGTGACATGCCACACATACACACACTGGAGAGACCGACCCAGTCTATAAGACTACAGACAGTGACATGCCACACATACACACACTGGAGAGACCGACCCAGTCTATAAGACTACAGACAGTGACATGCCACACATACACACACTGGAGAGACCGACCCAGTCTATAAGACTACAGACAGTGACATGCCACACATACACACACTGGAGAGACCGACCCCCAGTCTATAAGACTACAGACAGTGACATGCCACACATACACACACTGGAGAGACCGACCCAGTCTATAAGACTACAGACAGTGACATGCCACACATACACACACTGGAGAGACCGACCCAGTCTATAAGACTACAGACAGTGACATGCCACACATACACACACTGGAGAGACCGCCCCAGTCTATAAGACTACAGACAGTGACACGCCACACATACACACACTGGAGAGACCGACCCAGTCTATAAGACTACAGACAGTGACATGCCACACATACACACACTGGAGAGACCGACCCAGTCTATAAGACTATAGACAGTGACATGCCACACATACACACACTGGAGAGACCGACCCAGTCTATAAGACTACAGACAGTGACATGCCACACATACACACACTGGAGAGACCGACCCAGTCTATAAGACTACAGACAGTGACATGCCACACATACACACACTGGAGAGACCGCCCCAGTATATAAGACTACAGACAGTGACATGCCACACATACACACACTGGAGAGACCGACCCAGTATATAAGACTACAGACAGTGACATGCCACACATACACACACTGGAGAGACCGACCCAGTCTATAAGACTACAGACAGTGACATGCCACACATACACACACTGGAGAGACCGACCCAGTCTATAAGACTACAGACAGTGACATGCCACACATACACACACTGGAGAGACCGACCCAGTCTATAAGACTACAGACAGTGACATGCCACACATACACACACTGGAGAGACCGACCCAGTCTATAAGACTACAGACAGTGACATGCCACACATACACACACTGGAGAGACCGACCCAGTCTATAAGACTACAGACAGTGACATGCCACACATACACACACTGGAGAGACCGACCCAGTCTATAAGACTACAGACAGTGACATGCCACACATACACACACTGGAGAGACCGACCCCAGTCTATAAGACTACAGACAGTGACATGCCACACATACACACACTGGAGAGACCGACCCAGTCTATAAGACTACAGACAGTGACATGCCACACATACACACACTGGAGAGACCGACCCAGTCTATAAGACTACAGACAGTGACATGCCACACATACACACACTGGAGAGACCGACCCCAGTCTATAAGACTACAGACAGTGACATGCCACACATACACACACTGGAGAGACCGACCCAGTCTATAAGACTACAGACAGTGACATGCCACACATACACACACTGGAGAGACCGACCCAGTCTATAAGACTACAGACAGTGACATGCCACACATACACACACTGGAGAGACCGACCCAGTCTATAAGACTACAGACAGTGACATGCCACACATACACACACTGGAGAGACCGACCCAGTCTATAAGACTACAGACAGTGACATGCCACACATACACACACTGGAGAGACCGACCCAGTCTATAAGACTACAGACAGTGACATGCCACACATACACACACTGGAGAGACCGACCCAGTCTATAAGACTACAGACAGTGACATGCCACACATACACACACTGGAGAGACCGACCCAGTCTATAAGACTACAGACAGTGACATGCCACACATACACACACTGGAGAGACCGACCCAGTCTATAAGACTACAGACAGTGACATGCCACACATACACACACTGGAGAGACCGACCCAGTCTATAAGACTACAGACAGTGACATGCCACACATACACACACTGGAGAGACCGACCCAGTCTATAAGACTACAGACAGTGACATGCCACACATACACACACTGGAGAGACCGACCCAGTCTATAAGACTACAGACAGTGACATGCCACACATACACACACTGGAGAGACCGACCCAGTCTATAAGACTACAGACAGTGACATGCCACACATACACACACTGGAGAGACCGACCCAGTCTATAAGACTACAGACAGTGACATGCCACACATACACACACTGGAGAGACCGACCCAGTCTATAAGACTACAGACAGTGACATGCCACACATACACACACTGGAGAGACCGACCCAGTCTATAAGACTACAGACAGTGACATGCCACACATACACACACTGGAGAGACCGACCCAGTCTATAAGACTACAGACAGTGACATGCCACACATACACACACTGGAGAGACCGACCCAGTCTATAAGACTACAGACAGTGACATGCCACACATACACACACTGGAGAGACCGACCCAGTCTATAAGACTACAGACAGTGACATGCCACACATACACACACTGGAGAGACCGACCCAGTCTATAAGACTACAGACAGTGACATGCCACACATACACACACTGGAGAGACCGACCCCAGTCTATAAGACTACAGACAGTGACATGCCACACATACACACACTGGAGAGACCGACCCAGTCTATAAGACTACAGACAGTGACATGCCACACATACACACACTGGAGAGACCGACCCAGTCTATAAGACTACAGACAGTGACATGCCACACATACACACACTGGAGAGACCGACCCAGTCTATAAGACTACAGACAGTGACATGCCACACATACACACACTGGAGAGACCGACCCAGTCTATAAGACTACAGACAGTGACATGCCACACATACACACACTGGAGAGACCGACCCAGTCTATAAGACTACAGACAGTGACATGCCACACATACACACACTGGAGAGACCGACCCAGTCTATAAGACTACAGACAGTGACATGCCACACATACACACACTGGAGAGACCGACCCAGTCTATAAGACTACAGACAGTGACATGCCACACATACACACACTGGAGAGACCGACCCAGTCTATAAGACTACAGACAGTGACATGCCACACATACACACACTGGAGAGACCGACCCAGTCTATAAGACTACAGACAGTGACATGCCACACATACACACACTGGAGAGACCGACCCAGTCTATAAGACTACAGACAGTGACATGCCACACATACACACACTGGAGAGACCGACCCAGTCTATAAGACTACAGACAGTGACATGCCACACATACACACACTGGAGAGACCGACCCAGTCTATAAGACTACAGACAGTGACATGCCACACATACACACACTGGAGAGACCGACCCAGTCTATAAGACTACAGACAGTGACATGCCACACATACACACACTGGAGAGACCGACCCAGTCTATAAGACTACAGACAGTGACATGCCACACATACACACACTGGAGAGACCGACCCAGTCTATAAGACTACAGACAGTGACATGCCACACATACACACACTGGAGAGACCGACCCAGTCTATAAGACTACAGACAGTGACATGCCACACATACACACACTGGAGAGACCGACCCAGTCTATAAGACTACAGACAGTGACATGCCACACATACACACACTGGAGAGACCGACCCAGTCTATAAGACTACAGACAGTGACATGCCACACATACACACACTGGAGAGACCGACCCAGTCTATAAGACTACAGACAGTGACATGCCACACATACACACACTGGAGAGACCGACCCAGTCTATAAGACTACAGACAGTGACATGCCACACATACACACACTGGAGAGACCGACCCAGTCTATAAGACTACAGACAGTGACATGCCACACATACACACACTGGAGAGACCGACCCAGTCTATAAGACTACAGACAGTGACATGCCACACATACACACACTGGAGAGACCGACCCAGTCTATAAGACTACAGACAGTGACATGCCACACATACACACACTGGAGAGACCGACCCAGTCTATAAGACTACAGACAGTGACATGCCACACATACACACACTGGAGAGACCGACCCAGTCTATAAGACTACAGACAGTGACATGCCACACATACACACACTGGAGAGACCGACCCAGTCTATAAGACTACAGACAGTGACATGCCACACATACACACACTGGAGAGACCGACCCAGTCTATAAGACTACAGACAGTGACATGCCACACATACACACACTGGAGAGACCGACCCAGTCTATAAGACTACAGACAGTGACATGCCACACATACACACACTGGAGAGACCGACCCAGTCTATAAGACTACAGACAGTGACATGCCACACATACACACACTGGAGAGACCGACCCAGTCTATAAGACTACAGACAGTGACATGCCACACATACACACACTGGAGAGACCGACCCAGTCTATAAGACTACAGACAGTGACATGCCACACATACACACACTGGAGAGACCGACCCAGTCTATAAGACTACAGACAGTGACATGCCACACATACACACACTGGAGAGACCGACCCAGTCTATAAGACTACAGACAGTGACATGCCACACATACACACACTGGAGAGACCGACCCAGTCTATAAGACTACAGACAGTGACATGCCACACATACACACACTGGAGAGACCGACCCAGTCTATAAGACTACAGACAGTGACATGCCACACATACACACACTGGAGAGACCGACCCAGTCTATAAGACTACAGACAGTGACATGCCACACATACACACACTGGAGAGACCGACCCAGTCTATAAGACTACAGACAGTGACATGCCACACATACACACACTGGAGAGACCGACCCAGTCTATAAGACTACAGACAGTGACATGCCACACATACACACACTGGAGAGACCGACCCAGTCTATAAGACTACAGACAGTGACATGCCACACATACACACACTGGAGAGACCGACCCAGTCTATAAGACTACAGACAGTGACATGCCACACATACACACACTGGAGAGACCGACCCAGTCTATAAGACTACAGACAGTGACATGCCACACATACACACACTGGAGAGACCGACCCAGTCTATAAGACTACAGACAGTGACATGCCACACATACACACACTGGAGAGACCGACCCAGTCTATAAGACTACAGACAGTGACATGCCACACATACACACACTGGAGAGACCGACCCAGTCTATAAGACTACAGACAGTGACATGCCACACATACACACACTGGAGAGACCGACCCCAGTCTATAAGACTACAGACAGTGACATGCCACACATACACACACTGGAGAGACCGACCCAGTCTATAAGACTACAGACAGTGACATGCCACACATACACACACTGGAGAGACCGACCCAGTCTATAAGACTACAGACAGTGACATGCCACACATACACACACTGGAGAGACCGACCCAGTCTATAAGACTACAGACAGTGACATGCCACACATACACACACTGGAGAGACCGACCCAGTCTATAAGACTACAGACAGTGACATGCCACACATACACACACTGGAGAGACCGACCCAGTCTATAAGACTACAGACAGTGACATGCCACACATACACACACTGGAGAGACCGACCCAGTCTATAAGACTACAGACAGTGACATGCCACACATACACACACTGGAGAGACCGACCCAGTCTATAAGACTACAGACAGTGACATGCCACACATACACACACTGGAGAGACCGACCCAGTCTATAAGACTACAGACAGTGACATGCCACACATACACACACTGGAGAGACCGACCCAGTCTATAAGACTACAGACAGTGACATGCCACACATACACACACTGGAGAGACCGACCCAGTCTATAAGACTACAGACAGTGACATGCCACACATACACACACTGGAGAGACCGACCCAGTCTATAAGACTACAGACAGTGACATGCCACACATACACACACTGGAGAGACCGACCCAGTCTATAAGACTACAGACAGTGACATGCCACACATACACACACTGGAGAGACCGACCCAGTCTATAAGACTACAGACAGTGACATGCCACACATACACACACTGGAGAGACCGACCCAGTCTATAAGACTACAGACAGTGACATGCCACACATACACACACTGGAGAGACCGACCCAGTCTATAAGACTACAGACAGTGACATGCCACACATACACACACTGGAGAGACCGACCCCAGTCTATAAGACTACAGACAGTGACATGCCACACATACACACACTGGAGAGACCGACCCAGTCTATAAGACTACAGACAGTGACATGCCACACATACACACACTGGAGAGACCGACCCAGTCTATAAGACTACAGACAGTGACATGCCACACATACACACACTGGAGAGACCGACCCAGTCTATAAGACTACAGACAGTGACATGCCACACATACACACACTGGAGAGACCGACCCAGTCTATAAGACTACAGACAGTGACATGCCACACATACACACACTGGAGAGACCGACCCAGTCTATAAGACTACAGACAGTGACATGCCACACATACACACACTGGAGAGACCGACCCAGTCTATAAGACTACAGACAGTGACATGCCACACATACACACACTGGAGAGACCGACCCAGTCTATAAGACTACAGACAGTGACATGCCACACATACACACACTGGAGAGACCGACCCAGTCTATAAGACTACAGACAGTGACATGCCACACATACACACACTGGAGAGACCGACCCAGTCTATAAGACTACAGACAGTGACATGCCACACATACACACACTGGAGAGACCGACCCAGTCTATAAGACTACAGACAGTGACATGCCACACATACACACACTGGAGAGACCGACCCAGTCTATAAGACTACAGACAGTGACATGCCACACATACACACACTGGAGAGACCGACCCAGTCTATAAGACTACAGACAGTGACATGCCACACATACACACACTGGAGAGACCGACCCAGTCTATAAGACTACAGACAGTGACATGCCACACATACACACACTGGAGAGACCGACCCAGTCTATAAGACTACAGACAGTGACATGCCACACATACACACACTGGAGAGACCGACCCAGTCTATAAGACTACAGACAGTGACATGCCACACATACACACACTGGAGAGACCGACCCAGTCTATAAGACTACAGACAGTGACATGCCACACATACACACACTGGAGAGACCGACCCAGTCTATAAGACTACAGACAGTGACATGCCACACATACACACACTGGAGAGACCGACCCAGTCTATAAGACTACAGACAGTGACATGCCACACATACACACACTGGAGAGACCGACCCCAGTCTATAAGACTACAGACAGTGACATGCCACACATACACACACTGGAGAGACCGACCCAGTCTATAAGACTACAGACAGTGACATGCCACACATACACACACTGGAGAGACCGACCCAGTCTATAAGACTACAGACAGTGACATGCCACACATACACACACTGGAGAGACCGACCCAGTCTATAAGACTACAGACAGTGACATGCCACACATACACACACTGGAGAGACCGACCCCAGTCTATAAGACTACAGACAGTGACATGCCACACATACACACACTGGAGAGACCGACCCAGTCTATAAGACTACAGACAGTGACATGCCACACATACACACACTGGAGAGACCGACCCAGTCTATAAGACTACAGACAGTGACATGCCACACATACACACACTGGAGAGACCGACCCAGTCTATAAGACTACAGACAGTGACATGCCACACATACACACACTGGAGAGACCGACCCAGTCTATAAGACTACAGACAGTGACATGCCACACATACACACACTGGAGAGACCGACCCAGTCTATAAGACTACAGACAGTGACATGCCACACATACACACACTGGAGAGACCGACCCAGTCTATAAGACTACAGACAGTGACATGCCACACATACACACACTGGAGAGACCGACCCAGTCTATAAGACTACAGACAGTGACATGCCACACATACACACACTGGAGAGACCGACCCAGTCTATAAGACTACAGACAGTGACATGCCACACATACACACACTGGAGAGACCGACCCAGTCTATAAGACTACAGACAGTGACATGCCACACATACACACACTGGAGAGACCGACCCAGTCTATAAGACTACAGACAGTGACATGCCACACATACACACACTGGAGAGACCGACCCAGTCTATAAGACTACAGACAGTGACATGCCACACATACACACACTGGAGAGACCGACCCAGTCTATAAGACTACAGACAGTGACATGCCACACATACACACACTGGGAGAGACCGACCCAGTCTATAAGACTACAGACAGTGACATGCCACACATACACACACTGGAGAGACCGACCCAGTCTATAAGACTACAGACAGTGACATGCCACACATACACACACTGGAGAGACCGACCCAGTCTATAAGACTACAGACAGTGACATGCCACACATACACACACTGGAGAGACCGACCCAGTCTATAAGACTACAGACAGTGACATGCCACACATACACACACTGGAGAGACCGACCCAGTCTATAAGACTACAGACAGTGACATGCCACACATACACACACTGGAGAGACCGACCCAGTCTATAAGACTACAGACAGTGACATGCCACACATACACACACTGGAGAGACCGACCCAGTCTATAAGACTACAGACAGTGACATGCCACACATACACACACTGGAGAGACCGACCCAGTCTATAAGACTACAGACAGTGACATGCCACACATACACACACTGGAGAGACCGACCCAGTCTATAAGACTACAGACAGTGACATGCCACACATACACACACTGGAGAGACCGACCCAGTCTATAAGACTACAGACAGTGACATGCCACACATACACACACTGGAGAGACCGACCCAGTCTATAAGACTACAGACAGTGACATGCCACACATACACACACTGGAGAGACCGACCCAGTCTATAAGACTACAGACAGTGACATGCCACACATACACACACTGGAGAGACCGACCCAGTCTATAAGACTACAGACAGTGACATGCCACACATACACACACTGGAGAGACCGACCCAGTCTATAAGACTACAGACAGTGACATGCCACACATACACACACTGGAGAGACCGACCCAGTCTATAAGACTACAGACAGTGACATGCCACACATACACACACTGGAGAGACCGACCCAGTCTATAAGACTACAGACAGTGACATGCCACACATACACACACTGGAGAGACCGACCCAGTCTATAAGACTACAGACAGTGACATGCCACACATACACACACTGGAGAGACCGACCCAGTCTATAAGACTACAGACAGTGACATGCCACACATACACACACTGGAGAGACCGACCCAGTCTATAAGACTACAGACAGTGACATGCCACACATACACACACTGGAGAGACCGACCCAGTCTATAAGACTACAGACAGTGACATGCCACACATACACACACTGGAGAGACCGACCCAGTCTATAAGACTACAGACAGTGACATGCCACACATACACACACTGGAGAGACCGACCCCAGTCTATAAGACTACAGACAGTGACATGCCACACATACACACACTGGAGAGACCGACCCAGTCTATAAGACTACAGACAGTGACATGCCACACATACACACACTGGAGAGACCGACCCAGTCTATAAGACTACAGACAGTGACATGCCACACATACACACACTGGAGAGACCGACCCAGTCTATAAGACTACAGACAGTGACATGCCACACATACACACACTGGAGAGACCGACCCAGTCTATAAGACTACAGACAGTGACATGCCACACATACACACACTGGAGAGACCGACCCAGTCTATAAGACTACAGACAGTGACATGCCACACATACACACACTGGAGAGACCGACCCAGTCTATAAGACTACAGACAGTGACATGCCACACATACACACACTGGAGAGACCGACCCAGTCTATAAGACTACAGACAGTGACATGCCACACATACACACACTGGAGAGACCGACCCAGTCTATAAGACTACAGACAGTGACATGCCACACATACACACACTGGAGAGACCGACCCAGTCTATAAGACTACAGACAGTGACATGCCACACATACACACACTGGAGAGACCGACCCAGTCTATAAGACTACAGACAGTGACATGCCACACATACACACACTGGAGAGACCGACCCAGTCTATAAGACTACAGACAGTGACATGCCACACATACACACACTGGAGAGACCGACCCAGTCTATAAGACTACAGACAGTGACATGCCACACATACACACACTGGAGAGACCGACCCAGTCTATAAGACTACAGACAGTGACATGCCACACATACACACACTGGAGAGACCGACCCAGTCTATAAGACTACAGACAGTGACATGCCACACATACACACACTGGAGAGACCGACCCAGTCTATAAGACTACAGACAGTGACATGCCACACATACACACACTGGAGAGACCGACCCAGTCTATAAGACTACAGACAGTGACATGCCACACATACACACACTGGAGAGACCGACCCAGTCTATAAGACTACAGACAGTGACATGCCACACATACACACACTGGAGAGACCGACCCAGTCTATAAGACTACAGACAGTGACATGCCACACATACACACACTGGAGAGACCGACCCAGTCTATAAGACTACAGACAGTGACATGCCACACATACACACACTGGAGAGACCGACCCAGTCTATAAGACTACAGACAGTGACATGCCACACATACACACACTGGAGAGACCGACCCAGTCTATAAGACTACAGACAGTGACATGCCACACATACACACACTGGAGAGACCGACCCAGTCTATAAGACTACAGACAGTGACATGCCACACATACACACACTGGAGAGACCGACCCAGTCTATAAGACTACAGACAGTGACATGCCACACATACACACACTGGAGAGACCGACCCAGTCTATAAGACTACAGACAGTGACATGCCACACATACACACACTGGAGAGACCGACCCAGTCTATAAGACTACAGACAGTGACATGCCACACATACACACACTGGAGAGACCGACCCAGTCTATAAGACTACAGACAGTGACATGCCACACATACACACACTGGAGAGACCGACCCAGTCTATAAGACTACAGACAGTGACATGCCACACATACACACACTGGAGAGACCGACCCAGTCTATAAGACTACAGACAGTGACATGCCACACATACACACACTGGAGAGACCGACCCAGTCTATAAGACTACAGACAGTGACATGCCACACATACACACACTGGAGAGACCGACCCAGTCTATAAGACTACAGACAGTGACATGCCACACATACACACACTGGAGAGACCGACCCAGTCTATAAGACTACAGACAGTGACATGCCACACATACACACACTGGAGAGACCGACCCAGTCTATAAGACTACAGACAGTGACATGCCACACATACACACACTGGAGAGACCGACCCCAGTCTATAAGACTACAGACAGTGACATGCCACACATACACACACTGGAGAGACCGACCCAGTCTATAAGACTACAGACAGTGACATGCCACACATACACACACTGGAGAGACCGACCCAGTCTATAAGACTACAGACAGTGACATGCCACACATACACACACTGGAGAGACCGACCCAGTCTATAAGACTACAGACAGTGACATGCCACACATACACACACTGGAGAGACCGACCCAGTCTATAAGACTACAGACAGTGACATGCCACACATACACACACTGGAGAGACCGACCCAGTCTATAAGACTACAGACAGTGACATGCCACACATACACACACTGGAGAGACCGACCCAGTCTATAAGACTACAGACAGTGACATGCCACACATACACACACTGGAGAGACCGACCCAGTCTATAAGACTACAGACAGTGACATGCCACACATACACACACTGGAGAGACCGACCCAGTCTATAAGACTACAGACAGTGACATGCCACACATACACACACTGGAGAGACCGACCCAGTCTATAAGACTACAGACAGTGACATGCCACACATACACACACTGGAGAGACCGACCCAGTCTATAAGACTACAGACAGTGACATGCCACACATACACACACTGGAGAGACCGACCCAGTCTATAAGACTACAGACAGTGACATGCCACACATACACACACTGGAGAGACCGACCCAGTCTATAAGACTACAGACAGTGACATGCCACACATACACACACTGGAGAGACCGACCCAGTCTATAAGACTACAGACAGTGACATGCCACACATACACACACTGGAGAGACCGACCCAGTCTATAAGACTACAGACAGTGACATGCCACACATACACACACTGGAGAGACCGACCCAGTCTATAAGACTACAGACAGTGACATGCCACACATACACACACTGGAGAGACCGACCCCAGTCTATAAGACTACAGACAGTGACATGCCACACATACACACACTGGAGAGACCGACCCAGTCTATAAGACTACAGACAGTGACATGCCACACATACACACACTGGAGAGACCGACCCAGTCTATAAGACTACAGACAGTGACATGCCACACATACACACACTGGAGAGACCGACCCAGTCTATAAGACTACAGACAGTGACATGCCACACATACACACACTGGAGAGACCGACCCCAGTCTATAAGACTACAGACAGTGACATGCCACACATACACACACTGGAGAGACCGACCCAGTCTATAAGACTACAGACAGTGACATGCCACACATACACACACTGGAGAGACCGACCCAGTCTATAAGACTACAGACAGTGACATGCCACACATACACACACTGGAGAGACCGACCCAGTCTATAAGACTACAGACAGTGACATGCCACACATACACACACTGGAGAGACCGACCCAGTCTATAAGACTACAGACAGTGACATGCCACACATACACACACTGGAGAGACCACCCAGTCTATAAGACTACAGACAGTGACATGCCACACATACACACACTGGAGAGACCGACCCAGTCTATAAGACTACAGACAGTGACATGCCACACATACACACACTGGAGAGACCGACCCAGTCTATAAGACTACAGACAGTGACATGCCACACATACACACACTGGAGAGACCGACCCAGTCTATAAGACTACAGACAGTGACATGCCACACATACACACACTGGAGAGACCGACCCAGTCTATAAGACTACAGACAGTGACATGCCACACATACACACACTGGAGAGACCGACCCAGTCTATAAGACTACAGACAGTGACATGCCACACATACACACACTGGAGAGACCGACCCAGTCTATAAGACTACAGACAGTGACATGCCACACATACACACACTGGAGAGACCGACCCAGTCTATAAGACTACAGACAGTGACATGCCACACATACACACACTGGAGAGACCGACCCAGTCTATAAGACTACAGACAGTGACATGCCACACATACACACACTGGAGAGACCGACCCCAGTCTATAAGACTACAGACAGTGACATGCCACACATACACACACTGGAGAGACCGACCCAGTCTATAAGACTACAGACAGTGACATGCCACACATACACACACTGGAGAGACCGACCCAGTCTATAAGACTACAGACAGTGACATGCCACACATACACACACTGGAGAGACCGACCCAGTCTATAAGACTACAGACAGTGACATGCCACACATACACACACTGGAGAGACCGACCCAGTCTATAAGACTACAGACAGTGACATGCCACACATACACACACTGGAGAGACCACCCAGTCTATAAGACTACAGACAGTGACATGCCACACATACACACACTGGAGAGACCGACCCAGTCTATAAGACTACAGACAGTGACATGCCACACATACACACACTGGAGAGACCGACCCAGTCTATAAGACTACAGACAGTGACATGCCACACATACACACACTGGAGAGACCGACCCAGTCTATAAGACTACAGACAGTGACATGCCACACATACACACACTGGAGAGACCGACCCAGTCTATAAGACTACAGACAGTGACATGCCACACATACACACACTGGAGAGACCGACCCAGTCTATAAGACTACAGACAGTGACATGCCACACATACACACACTGGAGAGACCGACCCAGTCTATAAGACTACAGACAGTGACATGCCACACATACACACACTGGAGAGACCGACCCAGTCTATAAGACTACAGACAGTGACATGCCACACATACACACACTGGAGAGACCGACCCAGTCTATAAGACTACAGACAGTGACATGCCACACATACACACACTGGAGAGACCGACCCAGTCTATAAGACTACAGACAGTGACATGCCACACATACACACACTGGAGAGACCGACCCAGTCTATAAGACTACAGACAGTGACATGCCACACATACACACACTGGAGAGACCGACCCAGTCTATAAGACTACAGACAGTGACATGCCACACATACACACACTGGAGAGACCGACCCAGTCTATAAGACTACAGACAGTGACATGCCACACATACACACACTGGAGAGACCGACCCAGTCTATAAGACTACAGACAGTGACATGCCACACATACACACACTGGAGAGACCGACCCAGTCTATAAGACTACAGACAGTGACATGCCACACATACACACACTGGAGAGACCGACCCAGTCTATAAGACTACAGACAGTGACATGCCACACATACACACACTGGAGAGACCACCCAGTCTATAAGACTACAGACAGTGACATGCCACACATACACACACTGGAGAGACCGACCCAGTCTATAAGACTACAGACAGTGACATGCCACACATACACACACTGGAGAGACCGACCCAGTCTATAAGACTACAGACAGTGACATGCCACACATACACACACTGGAGAGACCGACCCAGTCTATAAGACTACAGACAGTGACATGCCACACATACACACACTGGAGAGACCGACCCAGTCTATAAGACTACAGACAGTGACATGCCACACATACACACACTGGAGAGACCGACCCAGTCTATAAGACTACAGACAGTGACATGCCACACATACACACACTGGAGAGACCGACCCAGTCTATAAGACTACAGACAGTGACATGCCACACATACACACACTGGAGAGACCGACCCCAGTCTATAAGACTACAGACAGTGACATGCCACACATACACACACTGGAGAGACCGACCCAGTCTATAAGACTACAGACAGTGACATGCCACACATACACACACTGGAGAGACCACCCAGTCTATAAGACTACAGACAGTGACATGCCACACATACACACACTGGAGAGACCGACCCAGTCTATAAGACTACAGACAGTGACATGCCACACATACACACACTGGAGAGACCGACCCAGTCTATAAGACTACAGACAGTGACATGCCACACATACACACACTGGAGAGACCGACCCAGTCTATAAGACTACAGACAGTGACATGCCACACATACACACACTGGAGAGACCGACCCAGTCTATAAGACTACAGACAGTGACATGCCACACATACACACACTGGAGAGACCGACCCAGTCTATAAGACTACAGACAGTGACATGCCACACATACACACACTGGAGAGACCGACCCAGTCTATAAGACTACAGACAGTGACATGCCACACATACACACACTGGAGAGACCGACCCAGTCTATAAGACTACAGACAGTGACATGCCACACATACACACACTGGAGAGACCGACCCAGTCTATAAGACTACAGACAGTGACATGCCACACATACACACACTGGAGAGACCGACCCAGTCTATAAGACTACAGACAGTGACATGCCACACATACACACACTGGAGAGACCGACCCAGTCTATAAGACTACAGACAGTGACATGCCACACATACACACACTGGAGAGACCGACCCAGTCTATAAGACTACAGACAGTGACATGCCACACATACACACACTGGAGAGACCGACCCCAGTCTATAAGACTACAGACAGTGACATGCCACACATACACACACTGGAGAGACCGACCCAGTCTATAAGACTACAGACAGTGACATGCCACACATACACACACTGGAGAGACCGACCCAGTCTATAAGACTACAGACAGTGACATGCCACACATACACACACTGGAGAGACCGACCCAGTCTATAAGACTACAGACAGTGACATGCCACACATACACACACTGGAGAGACCGACCCAGTCTATAAGACTACAGACAGTGACATGCCACACATACACACACTGGAGAGACCGACCCAGTCTATAAGACTACAGACAGTGACATGCCACACATACACACACTGGAGAGACCGACCCCAGTCTATAAGACTACAGACAGTGACATGCCACACATACACACACTGGAGAGACCGACCCAGTCTATAAGACTACAGACAGTGACATGCCACACATACACACACTGGAGAGACCGACCCAGTCTATAAGACTACAGACAGTGACATGCCACACATACACACACTGGAGAGACCGACCCAGTCTATAAGACTACAGACAGTGACATGCCACACATACACACACTGGAGAGACCACCCAGTCTATAAGACTACAGACAGTGACATGCCACACATACACACACTGGAGAGACCGACCCAGTCTATAAGACTACAGACAGTGACATGCCACACATACACACACTGGAGAGACCGACCCAGTCTATAAGACTACAGACAGTGACATGCCACACATACACACACTGGAGAGACCGACCCAGTCTATAAGACTACAGACAGTGACATGCCACACATACACACACTGGAGAGACCGACCCAGTCTATAAGACTACAGACAGTGACATGCCACACATACACACACTGGAGAGACCGACCCAGTCTATAAGACTACAGACAGTGACATGCCACACATACACACACTGGAGAGACCGACCCAGTCTATAAGACTACAGACAGTGACATGCCACACATACACACACTGGAGAGACCGACCCAGTCTATAAGACTACAGACAGTGACATGCCACACATACACACACTGGAGAGACCGACCCAGTCTATAAGACTACAGACAGTGACATGCCACACATACACACACTGGAGAGACCGACCCAGTCTATAAGACTACAGACAGTGACATGCCACACATACACACACTGGAGAGACCGACCCAGTCTATAAGACTACAGACAGTGACATGCCACACATACACACACTGGAGAGACCGACCCAGTCTATAAGACTACAGACAGTGACATGCCACACATACACACACTGGAGAGACCGACCCAGTCTATAAGACTACAGACAGTGACATGCCACACATACACACACTGGAGAGACCGACCCAGTCTATAAGACTACAGACAGTGACATGCCACACATACACACACTGGAGAGACCGACCCAGTCTATAAGACTACAGACAGTGACATGCCACACATACACACACTGGAGAGACCGACCCAGTCTATAAGACTACAGACAGTGACATGCCACACATACACACACTGGAGAGACCACCCAGTCTATAAGACTACAGACAGTGACATGCCACACATACACACACTGGAGAGACCGACCCCAGTCTATAAGACTACAGACAGTGACATGCCACACATACACACACTGGAGAGACCGACCCAGTCTATAAGACTACAGACAGTGACATGCCACACATACACACACTGGAGAGACCGACCCAGTCTATAAGACTACAGACAGTGACATGCCACACATACACACACTGGAGAGACCGACCCAGTCTATAAGACTACAGACAGTGACATGCCACACATACACACACTGGAGAGACCGACCCAGTCTATAAGACTACAGACAGTGACATGCCACACATACACACACTGGAGAGACCGACCCAGTCTATAAGACTACAGACAGTGACATGCCACACATACACACACTGGAGAGACCGACCCAGTCTATAAGACTACAGACAGTGACATGCCACACATACACACACTGGAGAGACCGACCCAGTCTATAAGACTACAGACAGTGACATGCCACACATACACACACTGGAGAGACCGACCCAGTCTATAAGACTACAGACAGTGACATGCCACACATACACACACTGGAGAGACCGACCCAGTCTATAAGACTACAGACAGTGACATGCCACACATACACACACTGGAGAGACCGACCCAGTCTATAAGACTACAGACAGTGACATGCCACACATACACACACTGGAGAGACCGACCCAGTCTATAAGACTACAGACAGTGACATGCCACACATACACACACTGGAGAGACCGACCCAGTCTATAAGACTACAGACAGTGACATGCCACACATACACACACTGGAGAGACCGACCCAGTCTATAAGACTACAGACAGTGACATGCCACACATACACACACTGGAGAGACCGACCCAGTCTATAAGACTACAGACAGTGACATGCCACACATACACACACTGGAGAGACCGACCCAGTCTATAAGACTACAGACAGTGACATGCCACACATACACACACTGGAGAGACCGACCCAGTCTATAAGACTACAGACAGTGACATGCCACACATACACACACTGGAGAGACCGACCCAGTCTATAAGACTACAGACAGTGACATGCCACACATACACACACTGGAGAGACCGACCCAGTCTATAAGACTACAGACAGTGACATGCCACACATACACACACTGGAGAGACCGACCCAGTCTATAAGACTACAGACAGTGACATGCCACACATACACACACTGGAGAGACCGACCCAGTCTATAAGACTACAGACAGTGACATGCCACACATACACACACTGGAGAGACCGACCCAGTCTATAAGACTACAGACAGTGACATGCCACACATACACACACTGGAGAGACCGACCCAGTCTATAAGACTACAGACAGTGACATGCCACACATACACACACTGGAGAGACCGACCCAGTCTATAAGACTACAGACAGTGACATGCCACACATACACACACTGGAGAGACCGACCCAGTCTATAAGACTACAGACAGTGACATGCCACACATACACACACTGGAGAGACCGACCCAGTCTATAAGACTACAGACAGTGACATGCCACACATACACACACTGGAGAGACCGACCCAGTCTATAAGACTACAGACAGTGACATGCCACACATACACACACTGGAGAGACCGACCCAGTCTATAAGACTACAGACAGTGACATGCCACACATACACACACTGGAGAGACCGACCCAGTCTATAAGACTACAGACAGTGACATGCCACACATACACACACTGGAGAGACCGACCCAGTCTATAAGACTACAGACAGTGACATGCCACACATACACACACTGGAGAGACCGACCCAGTCTATAAGACTACAGACAGTGACATGCCACACATACACACACTGGAGAGACCGACCCAGTCTATAAGACTACAGACAGTGACATGCCACACATACACACACTGGAGAGACCGACCCAGTCTATAAGACTACAGACAGTGACATGCCACACATACACACACTGGAGAGACCGACCCAGTCTATAAGACTACAGACAGTGACATGCCACACATACACACACTGGAGAGACCGACCCAGTCTATAAGACTACAGACAGTGACATGCCACACATACACACACTGGAGAGACCGACCCAGTCTATAAGACTACAGACAGTGACATGCCACACATACACACACTGGAGAGACCGACCCAGTCTATAAGACTACAGACAGTGACATGCCACACATACACACACTGGAGAGACCGACCCAGTCTATAAGACTACAGACAGTGACATGCCACACATACACACACTGGAGAGACCGACCCAGTCTATAAGACTACAGACAGTGACATGCCACACATACACACACTGGAGAGACCGACCCAGTCTATAAGACTACAGACAGTGACATGCCACACATACACACACTGGAGAGACCACCCAGTCTATAAGACTACAGACAGTGACATGCCACACATACACACACTGGAGAGACCGACCCAGTCTATAAGACTACAGACAGTGACATGCCACACATACACACACTGGAGAGACCGACCCAGTCTATAAGACTACAGACAGTGACATGCCACACATACACACACTGGAGAGACCGACCCAGTCTATAAGACTACAGACAGTGACATGCCACACATACACACACTGGAGAGACCGACCCAGTCTATAAGACTACAGACAGTGACATGCCACACATACACACACTGGAGAGACCGACCCAGTCTATAAGACTACAGACAGTGACATGCCACACATACACACACTGGAGAGACCGACCCAGTCTATAAGACTACAGACAGTGACATGCCACACATACACACACTGGAGAGACCGACCCAGTCTATAAGACTACAGACAGTGACATGCCACACATACACACACTGGAGAGACCGACCCAGTCTATAAGACTACAGACAGTGACATGCCACACATACACACACTGGAGAGACCGACCCAGTCTATAAGACTACAGACAGTGACATGCCACACATACACACACTGGAGAGACCGACCCAGTCTATAAGACTACAGACAGTGACATGCCACACATACACACACTGGAGAGACCACCCAGTCTATAAGACTACAGACAGTGACATGCCACACATACACACACTGGAGAGACCGACCCAGTCTATAAGACTACAGACAGTGACATGCCACACATACACACACTGGAGAGACCGACCCAGTCTATAAGACTACAGACAGTGACATGCCACACATACACACACTGGAGAGACCGACCCAGTCTATAAGACTACAGACAGTGACATGCCACACATACACACACTGGAGAGACCGACCCAGTCTATAAGACTACAGACAGTGACATGCCACACATACACACACTGGAGAGACCGACCCAGTCTATAAGACTACAGACAGTGACATGCCACACATACACACACTGGAGAGACCGACCCAGTCTATAAGACTACAGACAGTGACATGCCACACATACACACACTGGAGAGACCGACCCAGTCTATAAGACTACAGACAGTGACATGCCACACATACACACACTGGAGAGACCGACCCAGTCTATAAGACTACAGACAGTGACATGCCACACATACACACACTGGAGAGACCGACCCAGTCTATAAGACTACAGACAGTGACATGCCACACATACACACACTGGAGAGACCGACCCAGTCTATAAGACTACAGACAGTGACATGCCACACATACACACACTGGAGAGACCGACCCAGTCTATAAGACTACAGACAGTGACATGCCACACATACACACACTGGAGAGACCGACCCAGTCTATAAGACTACAGACAGTGACATGCCACACATACACACACTGGAGAGACCGACCCAGTCTATAAGACTACAGACAGTGACATGCCACACATACACACACTGGAGAGACCACCCAGTCTATAAGACTACAGACAGTGACATGCCACACATACACACACTGGAGAGACCGACCCAGTCTATAAGACTACAGACAGTGACATGCCACACATACACACACTGGAGAGACCACCCAGTCTATAAGACTACAGACAGTGACATGCCACACATACACACACTGGAGAGACCGACCCAGTCTATAAGACTACAGACAGTGACATGCCACACATACACACACTGGAGAGACCGACCCAGTCTATAAGACTACAGACAGTGACATGCCACACATACACACACTGGAGAGACCGACCCAGTCTATAAGACTACAGACAGTGACATGCCACACATACACACACTGGAGAGACCGACCCAGTCTATAAGACTACAGACAGTGACATGCCACACATACACACACTGGAGAGACCGACCCAGTCTATAAGACTACAGACAGTGACATGCCACACATACACACACTGGAGAGACCGACCCAGTCTATAAGACTACAGACAGTGACATGCCACACATACACACACTGGAGAGACCGACCCAGTCTATAAGACTACAGACAGTGACATGCCACACATACACACACTGGAGAGACCGACCCAGTCTATAAGACTACAGACAGTGACATGCCACACATACACACACTGGAGAGACCGACCCAGTCTATAAGACTACAGACAGTGACATGCCACACATACACACACTGGAGAGACCGACCCAGTCTATAAGACTACAGACAGTGACATGCCACACATACACACACTGGAGAGACCGACCCAGTCTATAAGACTACAGACAGTGACATGCCACACATACACACACTGGAGAGACCGACCCAGTCTATAAGACTACAGACAGTGACATGCCACACATACACACACTGGAGAGACCGACCCAGTCTATAAGACTACAGACAGTGACATGCCACACATACACACACTGGAGAGACCGACCCAGTCTATAAGACTACAGACAGTGACATGCCACACATACACACACTGGAGAGACCGACCCAGTCTATAAGACTACAGACAGTGACATGCCACACATACACACACTGGAGAGACCGACCCAGTCTATAAGACTACAGACAGTGACATGCCACACATACACACACTGGAGAGACCGACCCAGTCTATAAGACTACAGACAGTGACATGCCACACATACACACACTGGAGAGACCGACCCAGTCTATAAGACTACAGACAGTGACATGCCACACATACACACACTGGAGAGACCGACCCAGTCTATAAGACTACAGACAGTGACATGCCACACATACACACACTGGAGAGACCGACCCAGTCTATAAGACTACAGACAGTGACATGCCACACATACACACACTGGAGAGACCGACCCAGTCTATAAGACTACAGACAGTGACATGCCACACATACACACACTGGAGAGACCGACCCAGTCTATAAGACTACAGACAGTGACATGCCACACATACACACACTGGAGAGACCGACCCAGTCTATAAGACTACAGACAGTGACATGCCACACATACACACACTGGAGAGACCGACCCAGTCTATAAGACTACAGACAGTGACATGCCACACATACACACACTGGAGAGACCGACCCAGTCTATAAGACTACAGACAGTGACATGCCACACATACACACACTGGAGAGACCGACCCAGTCTATAAGACTACAGACAGTGACATGCCACACATACACACACTGGAGAGACCGACCCAGTCTATAAGACTACAGACAGTGACATGCCACACATACACACACTGGAGAGACCGACCCAGTCTATAAGACTACAGACAGTGACATGCCACACATACACACACTGGAGAGACCGACCCAGTCTATAAGACTACAGACAGTGACATGCCACACATACACACACTGGAGAGACCGACCCAGTCTATAAGACTACAGACAGTGACATGCCACACATACACACACTGGAGAGACCACCCAGTCTATAAGACTACAGACAGTGACATGCCACACATACACACACTGGAGAGACCGACCCAGTCTATAAGACTACAGACAGTGACATGCCACACATACACACACTGGAGAGACCGACCCAGTCTATAAGACTACAGACAGTGACATGCCACACATACACACACTGGAGAGACCGACCCAGTCTATAAGACTACAGACAGTGACATGCCACACATACACACACTGGAGAGACCGACCCCAGTCTATAAGACTACAGACAGTGACATGCCACACATACACACACTGGAGAGACCGACCCAGTCTATAAGACTACAGACAGTGACATGCCACACATACACACACTGGAGAGACCGACCCAGTCTATAAGACTACAGACAGTGACATGCCACACATACACACACTGGAGAGACCGACCCAGTCTATAAGACTACAGACAGTGACATGCCACACATACACACACTGGAGAGACCACCCAGTCTATAAGACTACAGACAGTGACATGCCACACATACACACACTGGAGAGACCGACCCAGTCTATAAGACTACAGACAGTGACATGCCACACATACACACACTGGAGAGACCGACCCAGTCTATAAGACTACAGACAGTGACATGCCACACATACACACACTGGAGAGACCGACCCAGTCTATAAGACTACAGACAGTGACATGCCACACATACACACACTGGAGAGACCGACCCAGTCTATAAGACTACAGACAGTGACATGCCACACATACACACACTGGAGAGACCGACCCAGTCTATAAGACTACAGACAGTGACATGCCACACATACACACACTGGAGAGACCGACCCAGTCTATAAGACTACAGACAGTGACATGCCACACATACACACACTGGAGAGACCGACCCAGTCTATAAGACTACAGACAGTGACATGCCACACATACACACACTGGAGAGACCGACCCAGTCTATAAGACTACAGACAGTGACATGCCACACATACACACACTGGAGAGACCGACCCAGTCTATAAGACTACAGACAGTGACATGCCACACATACACACACTGGAGAGACCGACCCAGTCTATAAGACTACAGACAGTGACATGCCACACATACACACACTGGAGAGACCGACCCAGTCTATAAGACTACAGACAGTGACATGCCACACATACACACACTGGAGAGACCGACCCAGTCTATAAGACTACAGACAGTGACATGCCACACATACACACACTGGAGAGACCGACCCCAGTCTATAAGACTACAGACAGTGACATGCCACACATACACACACTGGAGAGACCGACCCAGTCTATAAGACTACAGACAGTGACATGCCACACATACACACACTGGAGAGACCGACCCCAGTCTATAAGACTACAGACAGTGACATGCCACACATACACACACTGGAGAGACCGACCCAGTCTATAAGACTACAGACAGTGACATGCCACACATACACACACTGGAGAGACCGACCCAGTCTATAAGACTACAGACAGTGACATGCCACACATACACACACTGGAGAGACCGACCCAGTCTATAAGACTACAGACAGTGACATGCCACACATACACACACTGGAGAGACCGACCCAGTCTATAAGACTACAGACAGTGACATGCCACACATACACACACTGGAGAGACCGACCCAGTCTATAAGACTACAGACAGTGACATGCCACACATACACACACTGGAGAGACCGACCCAGTCTATAAGACTACAGACAGTGACATGCCACACATACACACACTGGAGAGACCGACCCAGTCTATAAGACTACAGACAGTGACATGCCACACATACACACACTGGAGAGACCGACCCAGTCTATAAGACTACAGACAGTGACATGCCACACATACACACACTGGAGAGACCGACCCAGTCTATAAAACTATAGTCAGTGACATGCACACACTGGAGAGACTGCCCCAGTCTATAAGACTACAGACAGTGACACACTACACATACACACACTGGAGAGACCGCCCCAGTCTATGAGAATACAGACAGTGACATGCCACACATGCACACACTGGAGAGACCGCCCCAGTATATAAGACTACATACAGTGACACGCCACACATACACACACTAGAGAGACCGTCCCAGTCTATAAGACTAAAGACAGTGCCACGCCACACATACACACACTGGAGAGACCGCCCCAGTCTATAACACTACAGACAGTTAAAGGCCACACATACACACACTGGAGAGACCGACCCAGTCTATAAGACTACAGACAGTGACATTCCACACATACACACACTGGAGAGACCACCCCAGTCTATAAGACTACAGACAGTGACATGCCACACATACACACACTGGAGAGACCGACCCAGTATATAAGACTACAGACAGTGACATGCCACACATACACACACTGGAGAGACCGACCCAGTCTATAAGACTACAGACAGTGACATGCCACACATACACACACTGGAGAGACCGACCCAGTCTATAAGACTACAGACAGTGACATGCCACACATACACACACTGGAGAGACCGACCCAGTCTATAAGACTACAGACAGTGACATGCCACACATACACACACTGGAGAGACCGACCCAGTCTATAAGACTACAGACAGTGACATGCCACACATACACACACTGGAGAGACCGACCCAGTCTATAAGACTACAGACAGTGACATGCCACACATACACACACTGGAGAGACCGACCCAGTCTATAAGACTACAGACAGTGACATGCCACACATACACACACTGGAGAGACCGACCCAGTCTATAAGACTACAGACAGTGACATGCCACACATACACACACTGGAGAGACCGACCCAGTCTATAAGACTACAGACAGTGACATGCCACACATACACACACTGGAGAGACCGACCCAGTCTATAAGACTACAGACAGTGACATGCCACACATACACACACTGGAGAGACCACCCAGTCTATAAGACTACAGACAGTGACATGCCACACATACACACACTGGAGAGACCGACCCAGTCTATAAGACTACAGACAGTGACATGCCACACATACACACACTGGAGAGACCACCCAGTCTATAAGACTACAGACAGTGACATGCCACACATACACACACTGGAGAGACCGACCCAGTCTATAAGACTACAGACAGTGACATGCCACACATACACACACTGGAGAGACCGACCCAGTCTATAAGACTACAGACAGTGACATGCCACACATACACACACTGGAGAGACCGACCCAGTCTATAAGACTACAGACAGTGACATGCCACACATACACACACTGGAGAGACCGACCCAGTCTATAAGACTACAGACAGTGACATGCCACACATACACACACTGGAGAGACCGACCCAGTCTATAAGACTACAGACAGTGACATGCCACACATACACACACTGGAGAGACCGACCCAGTCTATAAGACTACAGACAGTGACATGCCACACATACACACACTGGAGAGACCGACCCAGTCTATAAGACTACAGACAGTGACATGCCACACATACACACACTGGAGAGACCGACCCAGTCTATAAGACTACAGACAGTGACATGCCACACATACACACACTGGAGAGACCGACCCAGTCTATAAGACTACAGACAGTGACATGCCACACATACACACACTGGAGAGACCGACCCAGTCTATAAGACTACAGACAGTGCCACACATACACACATGCCACACATACACACACACTGGAGAGACCGACCCAGTCTATAAGACTACAGACAGTGACATGCCACACATACACACACTGGAGAGACCGACCCAGTCTATAAGACTACAGACAGTGACATGCCACACATACACACACTGGAGAGACCGACCCAGTCTATAAGACTACAGACAGTGACATGCCACACATACACACACTGGAGAGACCGACCCAGTCTATAAGACTACAGACAGTGACATGCCACACATACACACACTGGAGAGACCGACCCAGTCTATAAGACTACAGACAGTGACATGCCACACATACACACACTGGAGAGACCGACCCCAGTCTATAAGACTACAGACAGTGACATGCCACACATACACACACTGGAGAGACCGACCCAGTCTATAAGACTACAGACAGTGACATGCCACACATACACACACTGGAGAGACCGACCCAGTCTATAAGACTACAGACAGTGACATGCCACACATACACACACTGGAGAGACCGACCCAGTCTATAAGACTACAGACAGTGACATGCCACACATACACACACTGGAGAGACCGACCCAGTCTATAAGACTACAGACAGTGACATGCCACACATACACACACTGGAGAGACCGACCCAGTCTATAAGACTACAGACAGTGACATGCCACACATACACACACTGGAGAGACCGACCCCAGTCTATAAGACTACAGACAGTGACATGCCACACATACACACACTGGAGAGACCGACCCAGTCTATAAGACTACAGACAGTGACATGCCACACATACACACACTGGAGAGACCGACCCAGTCTATAAGACTACAGACAGTGACATGCCACACATACACACACTGGAGAGACCGACCCAGTCTATAAGACTACAGACAGTGACATGCCACACATACACACACTGGAGAGACCGACCCAGTCTATAAGACTACAGACAGTGACATGCCACACATACACACACTGGAGAGACCGACCCAGTCTATAAGACTACAGACAGTGACATGCCACACATACACACACTGGAGAGACCGACCCAGTCTATAAGACTACAGACAGTGACATGCCACACATACACACACTGGAGAGACCGACCCAGTCTATAAGACTACAGACAGTGACATGCCACACATACACACACTGGAGAGACCGACCCAGTCTATAAGACTACAGACAGTGACATGCCACACATACACACACTGGAGAGACCGACCCAGTCTATAAGACTACAGACAGTGACATGCCACACATACACACACTGGAGAGACCGACCCAGTCTATAAGACTACAGACAGTGACATGCCACACATACACACACTGGAGAGACCGACCCAGTCTATAAGACTACAGACAGTGACATGCCACACATACACACACTGGAGAGACCGACCCAGTCTATAAGACTACAGACAGTGACATGCCACACATACACACACTGGAGAGACCGACCCAGTCTATAAGACTACAGACAGTGACATGCCACACATACACACACTGGAGAGACCGACCCAGTCTATAAGACTACAGACAGTGACATGCCACACATACACACACTGGAGAGACCGACCCAGTCTATAAGACTACAGACAGTGACATGCCACACATACACACACTGGAGAGACCGACCCAGTCTATAAGACTACAGACAGTGACATGCCACACATACACACACTGGAGAGACCGACCCAGTCTATAAGACTACAGACAGTGACATGCCACACATACACACACTGGAGAGACCGACCCAGTCTATAAGACTACAGACAGTGACATGCCACACATACACACACTGGAGAGACCGACCCAGTCTATAAGACTACAGACAGTGACATGCCACACATACACACACTGGAGAGACCGACCCCAGTCTATAAGACTACAGACAGTGACATGCCACACATACACACACTGGAGAGACCGACCCAGTCTATAAGACTACAGACAGTGACATGCCACACATACACACACTGGAGAGACCGACCCAGTCTATAAGACTACAGACAGTGACACGCCACACATACACACACTGGAGAGACCGACCCAGTCTATAAGACTACAGACAGTGACATGCCACACATACACACACTGGAGAGACCGACCCAGTCTATAAGACTACAGACAGTGACATGCCACACATACACACACTGGAGAGACCGACCCAGTCTATAAGACTACAGACAGTGACATGCCACACATACACACACTGGAGAGACCGACCCAGTCTATAAGACTACAGACAGTGACATGCCACACATACACACACTGGAGAGACCGACCCCAGTCTATAAGACTACAGACAGTGACATGCCACACATACACACACTGGAGAGACCACCCAGTCTATAAGACTACAGACAGTGACATGCCACACATACACACACTGGAGAGACCGACCCAGTCTATAAGACTACAGACAGTGACATGCCACACATACACACACTGGAGAGACCGACCCAGTCTATAAGACTACAGACAGTGACATGCCACACATACACACACTGGAGAGACCGACCCAGTCTATAAGACTACAGACAGTGACATGCCACACATACACACACTGGAGAGACCGACCCAGTCTATAAGACTACAGACAGTGACATGCCACACATACACACACTGGAGAGACCGACCCAGTCTATAAGACTACAGACAGTGACATGCCACACATACACACACTGGAGAGACCGACCCAGTCTATAAGACTACAGACAGTGACATGCCACACATACACACACTGGAGAGACCGACCCAGTCTATAAGACTACAGACAGTGACATGCCACACATACACACACTGGAGAGACCGACCCAGTCTATAAGACTACAGACAGTGACATGCCACACATACACACACTGGAGAGACCGACCCAGTCTATAAGACTACAGACAGTGACATGCCACACATACACACACTGGAGAGACCGACCCAGTCTATAAGACTACAGACAGTGACATGCCACACATACACACACTGGAGAGACCGACCCAGTCTATAAGACTACAGACAGTGACATGCCACACATACACACACTGGAGAGACCGACCCAGTCTATAAGACTACAGACAGTGACATGCCACACATACACACACTGGAGAGACCGACCCAGTCTATAAGACTACAGACAGTGACATGCCACACATACACACACTGGAGAGACCGACCCAGTCTATAAGACTACAGACAGTGACATGCCACACATACACACACTGGAGAGACCGACCCAGTCTATAAGACTACAGACAGTGACATGCCACACATACACACACTGGAGAGACCGACCCAGTCTATAAGACTACAGACAGTGACATGCCACACATACACACACTGGAGAGACCGACCCAGTCTATAAGACTACAGACAGTGACATGCCACACATACACACACTGGAGAGACCGACCCAGTCTATAAGACTACAGACAGTGACATGCCACACATACACACACTGGAGAGACCGACCCAGTCTATAAGACTACAGACAGTGACATGCCACACATACACACACTGGAGAGACCTATAAGACCCAGTCTACAGACACACACACATAAGACTACAGACAGTGACATGCCACACATACACACACTGGAGAGACCGACCCAGTCTATAAGACTACAGACAGTGACATGCCACACATACACACACTGGAGAGACCGACCCAGTCTATAAGACTACAGACAGTGACATGCCACACATACACACACTGGAGAGACCGACCCAGTCTATAAGACTACAGACAGTGACATGCCACACATACACACACTGGAGAGACCGACCCAGTCTATAAGACTACAGACAGTGACATGCCACACATACACACACTGGAGAGACCGACCCAGTCTATAAGACTACAGACAGTGACATGCCACACATACACACACTGGAGAGACCGACCCAGTCTATAAGACTACAGACAGTGACATGCCACACATACACACACTGGAGAGACCGACCCAGTCTATAAGACTACAGACAGTGACATGCCACACATACACACACTGGAGAGACCACCCAGTCTATAAGACTACAGACAGTGACATGCCACACATACACACACTGGAGAGACCGACCCAGTCTATAAGACTACAGACAGTGACATGCCACACATACACACACTGGAGAGACCGACCCAGTCTATAAGACTACAGACAGTGACATGCCACACATACACACACTGGAGAGACCGACCCAGTCTATAAGACTACAGACAGTGACATGCCACACATACACACACTGGAGAGACCGACCCAGTCTATAAGACTACAGACAGTGACATGCCACACATACACACACTGGAGAGACCGACCCAGTCTATAAGACTACAGACAGTGACATGCCACACATACACACACTGGAGAGACCGACCCAGTCTATAAGACTACAGACAGTGACATGCCACACATACACACACTGGAGAGACCACCCCAGTCTATAAGACTACAGACAGTGACATGCCACACATACACACACTGAAGAGACCGACCCAGTATATAAGACTACAGACAGTGACACGCCACACATACACACACTGGAGAGACCGACCCAGTCTATAAGACTACAGACAGTGACATGCCACACATACACACACTGGAGAGACCGACCCAGTCTATAAGACTACAGACAGTGACATGCCACACATACACACACTGGAGAGACCGACCCAGTCTATAAGACTACAGACAGTGACATGCCACACATACACACACTGGAGAGACCGACCCAGTCTATAAGACTACAGACAGTGACATGCCACACATACACACACTGGAGAGACCGACCCAGTCTATAAGACTACAGACAGTGACATGCCACACATACACACACTGGAGAGACCGACCCAGTCTATAAGACTACAGACAGTGACATGCCACACATACACACACTGGAGAGACCGACCCAGTCTATAAGACTACAGACAGTGACATGCCACACATACACACACTGGAGAGACCGACCCAGTCTATAAGACTACAGACAGTGACATGCCACACATACACACACTGGAGAGACCGACCCAGTCTATAAGACTACAGACAGTGACATGCCACACATACACACACTGGAGAGACCGACCCAGTCTATAAGACTACAGACAGTGACATGCCACACATACACACACTGGAGAGACCGACCCAGTCTATAAGACTACAGACAGTGACATGCCACACATACACACACTGGAGAGACCACCCAGTCTATAAGACTACAGACAGTGACATGCCACACATACACACACTGGAGAGACCGACCCAGTCTATAAGACTACAGACAGTGACATGCCACACATACACACACTGGAGAGACCGACCCAGTCTATAAGACTACAGACAGTGACATGCCACACATACACACACTGGAGAGACCGACCCAGTCTATAAGACTACAGACAGTGACATGCCACACATACACACACTGGAGAGACCGACCCAGTCTATAAGACTACAGACAGTGACATGCCACACATACACACACTGGAGAGACCGACCCAGTCTATAAGACTACAGACAGTGACATGCCACACATACACACACTGGAGAGACCGACCCAGTCTATAAGACTACAGACAGTGACATGCCACACATACACACACTGGAGAGACCGACCCAGTCTATAAGACTACAGACAGTGACATGCCACACATACACACACTGGAGAGACCGACCCAGTCTATAAGACTACAGACAGTGACATGCCACACATACACACACTGGAGAGACCGACCCAGTCTATAAGACTACAGACAGTGACATGCCACACATACACACACTGGAGAGACCCACCCAGTCTATAAGACTACAGACAGTGACATGCCACACATACACACACTGGAGAGACCGACCCAGTCTATAAGACTACAGACAGTGACATGCCACACATACACACACTGGAGAGACCGACCCAGTCTATAAGACTACAGACAATGACAGCCACACATACACACACTGGAGAGACCACCCCAGTCTATAAGACTACAGACAGTGACATGCCACACATACACACACTGTAGAGACCGCCCCAGTCTATAAGACTACAGACAGTGACATGCCACACATACACACACTGGAGAGACCGACCCAGTCTATAAGACTATAGACAGTGACATGCCACACATACACACACAGGAGAGACCGACCCAGTCTATAAGACTACAGACAGTGACATGCCACACATACACACACTGGAGAGACCGCCCCAGTCTATAAGACTACAGACAGTGACATGCCACACATACACACACTGGAGAGACCGACCCAGTCTATAAGACTACAGACAGTGACATGCCACACATACACACACTGGAGAGACCGACCCAGTCTATAAGACGCAGAGACAGTGACATGCCACACATACACACACTGGAGAGACCACCCAGTCTATAAGACTACAGACAGTGACATGCCACACATACACACACTGGAAGAGACCTGACCCAGTCTATAAGACTACAGACAGTGACATGCCACACATACACACACTGGAGAGACCGACCCAGTCTATAAGACTACAGACAGTGACATACCACACATACACACACTGGAGAGACCGACCCAGTCTATAAGACTACAGACAGTGACATGCCACACATACACACACTGGAGAGACCGACCCCAGTCTATAAGACTACAGACAGTGACATGCCACACATACACACACACTGGAGAGACCGACCCAGTCTATAAGACTACAGACAGTGACATGCCACACATACACACACTGGAGAGACCGACCCAGTCTATAAGACTACAGACAGTGACATGCCACACATACACACACTGGAGAGACCGACCCAGTCTATAAGACTACAGACAGTGACATGCCACACATACACACACTGGAGAGACCGACCCAGTCTATAAGACTACAGACAGTGACATGCCACACATACACACACTGGAGAGACCGGACCCAGTCTATAAGACTACGAGACAGTGACATGCCACACATACACACACTGGAGAGACCGACCCAGTCTATAAGACTACAGACAGTGACATGCCACACATACACACACTGGAGAGACCGACCCAGTCTATAAGACTACAGACAGTGACATGCCACACATACACACACTGGAGAGACCGCCCCAGTCTATAAGACTACAGACAGTGACATGCCACACATACACACACTGGAGAGACCGGGACCCAGTCTATAAGACTACAGACAGTGACATGCCACACATACACACACTGGAGAGACCGACCCAGTCTATAAGACTACAGACAGTGACATGCCACACATACACACACTGGAGAGACCGACCCAGTCTATAAGACTACAGACAGTGAGCATGCCACACATACACACACTGGAGAGACCGCCCCAGTCTATAAGACTACAGACAGTGACATGCCACACATACACACACTGAGAGACCACACCCAGTCTATAAGACTACAGACAGTGACATGCCACACATACACACACTGGAGAGACCGACCCAGTCTATAAGACTACAGACAGTGACATGCCACACATACACACACTGGAGAGATTCGACCCAGTCTATAAGACTACAGACAGTGACATGCCACACATACACACACTGGAGAGACCGACCCAGTCTATAAGACTACAGACAGTGACATGCCACACATACACACACTGGAGAGACCGACCCAGTCTATAAGATACAGACAGTGACATGCCACACATACACACACTGGAGAGACCGACCCAGTCTATAAGACTACAGACAATGACAGCCACACATACACACACTGGAGAGACCACCCAGTCTATAAGACTACAGACAGTGACATGCCACACATACACACACTGAAGAGACCGCCCCAGTATATAAGACTACAGACAGTGACATGCCACACATACACACACTGGAGAGACCGACCCAGTCTATAAGACTACAGACAGTGACATGCCACACATACACACACTGGAGAGACCGACCCAGTCTATAAGACTACAGACAGTGACATGCCACACATACACACACTGGAGAGACCGACCCAGTCTATAAGACTACAGACAGTGACATGCCACACATACACACACTGGAGAGACCGACCCAGTCTATAAGACTACAGACAGTGACATGCCCACACATACACACACTGGAGAGACCGACCCAGTCTATAAGACTACAGACAGTGACATGCCACACATACACACACTGGAGAGACCGACCCAGTCTATAAGACTACAGACAGTGACGGTGCCACACATACACACACTGGAGAGACCGCCCCAGTCTATAAGACTACAGACAGCGACATGCCACACCTTATACACACACTGGAGAGACCGACCCAGTCTATAAGACTATAGACAGTGACATGCCACACATACACACACTGGAGAGACCAACCCAGTCTATAAGACTACAGACAGTGACATGCCACACATACACACATAGACAGTGGAGAGACCGACCCAGTCTATAAGACTACAGACAGTGACATGCCACACATACACACACTGGAGAGACCGACCCAGTCTATAAGACTACAGACAGTGACATGCCACACATACACACACTGGAGAGTCCGCCCCAGTCTATAAGACTACAGACAGTGACATGCCACACATACACACACTGGAGAGACCGACCCAGTCTATAAGACTATAGACAGTGACATGCCACACATACACACACTGGAGAGACCGACCCAGTCTATAAGACTACATGGGGACAGTGACACTGCCACACATACACACACTGGAGAGACCGACCCAGTCTATAAGACTACAGACAGTGACATGCCACACATACACACACTGAAGAGACCGACCCCAGTCTATAAGACTGTACAGACAGTGACATGCCACACATACACACACTGGAGAGACCGACCCAGTCTATAAGACAATATAGACAGTGACATGCCACACATACACACACTGGAGAGACCGACCCAGTCTATAAGACTACAGACAGTGACATGCCACACATACACACACTGGAGAGACCGACCCAGTCTATAAGACTACAGACAGTGACATGCCACACATACACACACTGGAGAGACCGACCCAGTCTATAAGACTACAGACAGTGACATGCCACACATACACACACTGGAGAGACCGACCCAGTCTATAAGACTACAGACAGTGACATGCCACACCTACACACACTGGAGAGACCGACCCAGTCTATAAGACTACAGACAATGACAGCCACACATACACACACTGGAGAGATCCGACCCAGTCTATAAGACTACAGACAGTGACATGCCACACATACACACACTGAAGAGACCGCCCCAGTCTATAAGACTACAGACAGTGACATGCCACACATACACACACTGGAGAGACCGACCCAGTCTATAAGACTACAGACAGTGACATGCTGGGCACACATACACACACTGGAGAGACCGACCCAGTCTATAAGACTACAGACAGTGACATGCCACACATACACACACTGGAGAGACCAGACCCAGTCTATAAGACTACAGACAGTGACATGCCACACATACACACACTGGAGAGACCGACCCAGTCTATAAGACTACAGACAGTGACATGCCACACATACACACACTGGAGAGACCGACCCAGTCTATAAGACTACAGACAGTGACATGCCACACATACACACACTGGAGAGACCGACCCAGTCTATAAGACTACAGACAGTGACATGCCACACATACACACACTGGAGAGACCGCCCCAGTCTATAAGACTACAGACAGTGACATGCCACACATACACACACTGGAGAGACCGACCCAGTCTATAAGACTACAGACAGTGACATGCCACACATACACACACTGGAGAGACCGACCCAGTCTATAAGACTATAGACAGTGACATGCCACACATACACACACTGGAGAGACCGCCCCAGTCTATAAGACTACAGACAGTGACATGCCACACATTACACACACTGGAGAGACCGACCCAGTCTATAAGACTACAGACAGTGACATGCCACACATACACACACTGGAGAGACCGACCCCCAGTCTATAAGACTACAGACAGTGACATGCCACACATACACACACTGGAGAAGACCGACCCAGTCTATAAGACTACAGACAGTGACATGCCACACATACACACACTGGAGAGACCGACCCCAGTCTATAAGACTACAGACAGTGACATGCCACACATACACACACTGGAGAGACCGACCCAGTCTATAAGACTACAGACAGTGACATGCCACACATACACACACTGGAGAGACCACCCCAGTCTATAAGACTACAGACAGTGACATGCCACACATACACACACTGGAGAGACCGACCCCAGTCTATAAGACTACAGACAGTGACATGCCACACATGCACACACTGGAGAGACCGACCCAGTCTATAAGACTACAGACAGTGACATGCCACACATACACACACTGGAGAGACCGACCCCAGTCTATAAGACTACAGACAGTGACATGCCACACATACACACACTGGAGAGACACTTCCCAGTCTATAAGACTACAGACAGTGACATGCCACACATACACACACTGGAGAGACCGACCCAGTCTATAAGACTACAGACAGTGACATGCCACACATACACACACTGGAGAGACCACCCCCAGTCTATAAGACTACAGACAGTGACATGCCACACATACACACACTGGAGAGACCGACCCAGTCTATAAGACTACCTACAGACAGTGACATGCCACACATACACACACTGGAGAGACCGACCCCAGTCTATATAAGACTACAGACAGTGACATGCCACACATACACACACACACACTGGAGAGACCGACCCAGTCTATAAGACTACAGACAGTGACATGCCACACATACACACACTGGAGAGACCTAGCCCCAGTCTATAAGACTACAGACAGTGACATGCCACACATACACACACTGGAGAGACCGACCCCAGTCTATAAGACTACAGACAGTGACATGCCACACATACACACACTGGAGAGACCGACCCAGTCTATAAGACTATAGACAGTGACATGCCACACATACACACACTGGAGAGACCGACCCAGTCTATAAGACTACAGACAGTGACATGCCACACATACACACACTGAAGAGACCGCCCCAGTCTATAAGACTACAGACAGTGACATGCCACACATACACACACTGGAGAGACCGACCCAGTCTATAAGACTACAGACAGTGACATGCCACACACATACACACACTGGAGAGACCGACCCAGTCTATAAGACTACAGACAGTGACATGCCACACATACACACACTGGAGAGACCGACCCAGTCTATAAGACCCACAGACAGTGACATGCCACACATACACACACTGGAGAGACCGACCCAGTCTATAAGACTACAGACAGTGACATGCCACACATACACACACTGGAGAGACCGCCCAGTCTATAAGACTACAGACAGTGACATGCCACACATACACACACTGGAGAACCACCCCAGTCTATAAGACTACAGACAGTGACATGCCACACATACACACACTGGAGAGACCGACCCAGTCTATAAGACTACAGACAATGACATGCCACACATACACACACTGGAGAGACCCGACCCAGTCTATAAGACTACAGACAGTGACATGCCACACATACACACACTGAAGAGACCGCCCCAGTCTATAAGACTACAGACAGTGACATGCCACACATACACACACTGGAGAGACCGACCCAGTCCCCCATAAAACTACAGACAGTGACATGCCACACATACACACACTGGAGAGACCGACCCAGTCTATAAGACTACAGACAGTGACATGCCACACATACACACACTGGAGAGACCGACCCAGTATATAAGACTACAGACAGTGACATGCCACACATACACACACTGGAGAGACCGACCCAGTCTATAAGACTACAGACAGTGACATGCCACACATACACACACTGGAGAGACCGACCCAGTCTATAAGACTACAGACAGTGACATGCCACACATACACACACTGGAGAGACCGACCCCAGTCTATAAGACTACAGACAGTGACATGCCACACACACACACACTCTGGAGAGACCGACCCAGTCTATAAGACTACAGACAGTGACATGCCACACATACACACAGTGGAGAGACCGACCCAGTCTATAAGACTACAGACAGGGACATGCCACACATACACACACTGGAGAGACCGACCCAGTCTATAAGACTACAGACAGTGACATGCCACACATACACACACTGGAGAGACCGCCCCAGTCTATAAGACTATAGACAGTGACATGCCACACATACACACACTGGAGAGACCGACCCAGTCTATAAGACTACAGACAGTGACACGCCACACATACACACACTGGAGAGACCGACCCAGTCTATAAGACTACAGACAGTGACATGCCACACATACACAAGACTGGAGAGACCGACCCAGTCTATAAGACTACAGACAGTGACATGCCACACATACACACACTGGAGAGGACCTGCCCCAGTCTATAAGACTACAGACAGTGACATGCCACACATACACACACTGGAGAGACCGACCCAGTCTATAAGACTATAGACAGTGACATGCCACACATATACACACACAGGAGAGACCGACCCAGTCTATAAGACTATAGACAGTGACATGCCACACATACACACACTGGAGAGACCGACCCAGTCTATAAGACTACAGACAGTGACATGCCACACATACACACACTGGAGAGACCGCCCCAGTCTATAAGACTACAGACAGTGACATGCCACACATACACACACTGGAGAGACCGCCCCAGTCTATAAGACTATAGACAGTGACATGCCACACATACACACACTGGAGAGACCGACCCAGTCTATAAGACTACAGACAGTGACATGCCACACATACACACACTGGAGAAGACCGACCCCAGTCTATAAGACTACAGACAGTGACATTCCACACATACACACACTGGAGAGACCCTACTATTTAAGAGTACCCAGTCTATAAGACTATAGACAGTGACATGCCACACATACACACACTGGAGAGACCGACCCAGTCTATAAGACTACAGACAGTGACATGCCACACATACACACACTGGAGAGACCGTACCCAGTCTATAAGACTATAGACAGTGACATGCCACACATACACACACTGGAGAGACCCACCAGTCTATAAGACTGATATAGACAGTGACACTCCACACATACACACACTGGAGAGACTGTCCCAGTCTATAAGACTACAGACAGTGACACGCCACACATACACACACTGGAGAGACCGACCCAGTCTATAAGACTACAGACAGTGACACGCCACACATACACACACTGGAGAGACCGCCCCAGTCTATAAGACTACACACAGTGACATGCCACACATACACACACTGGAGAGACCGACCCAGTCTATAAGACTACAGACAGTGACACGCCACACATACACACACTGGAGAGACCGACCCAGTCTATAAGACTACAGACAGTGACATGCCACACATACACACACTGGAGAGACCACCCCAGTCTATAAGACTACAGACAGTGACATGCCACACATACACACACTGACCCAGTGGAGAGACCGATACCACCCCAGTCTATAAGACTACAGACAGTGACATGCCACACATACACACACTGGAGAGACCGCCCCAGTCTATAAGACTACAGACAGTGACATGCCACACATACACACACTGGAGAGACCGACCCAGTCTATAAGACTACAGACAGTGACACGCCACACATACACACACTGGAGAGACCACCCAGTCTATAAGACTACAGACAGTGACATGCCACACATACACACACTGGAGAGACCGACCCAGTCTATAAGACTACAGACAGTGACATGCCACACATACACACACTGGAGAGACCGACCCAGTCTATAAGACTACAGACAGTGACATGCCACACATACACACACTGGAGAGACCGACCCAGTCTATAAGACTACAGACAGTGACAAGCCACACATACACACACTGGAGAGACCGACCCAGTCTATAAGACTACAGACAGTGACATGCCACACATACACACACTGGAGAGACCGACCCAGTCTATAAGACTACAGACAGTGACATGCCACACATACACACACTGGAGAGACCGACCCAGTCTATAAGACTACAGACAGTGACATGCCACACATACACACACTGGAGAGACCACCCCAGTCTATAAGACTACAGACAGTGACATGCCACACATACACACACTGAAGAGACCGCCCCAGTATATAAGACTACAGACAGTGACATGCCACACATACACACACTGGAGAGACCGACCCAGTCTATAAGACTACAGACAGTGACACGCCACACATACACACACTGGAGAGACCGACCCAGTCTATAAGACTACAGACAGTGACACGCCACACATACACACACTGGAGAGACCGACCCAGTCTATAAGACTACAGACAGTGACATGCCACACATACACACACTGGAGAGACCGACCCAGTCTATAAGACTACAGACAGTGACATGCCACACATACACACACTGGAGAGACCGACCCAGTCTATAAGACTACAGACAGTGACATGCCACACATACACACACTGGAGAGACCGACCCAGTCTATAAGACTACAGACAGTGACATGCCACACATACACACACTGGAGAGACCGACCCAGTCTATAAGACTACAGACAGTGACATGCCACACATACACACACTGGAGAGACCGACCCAGTCTATAAGACTACAGACAGTGACATGCCACACATACACACACTGGAGAGACCAACCCAGTCTATAAGACTACAGACAGTGACATGCCACACATACACACACTGGAGAGACCTACCCAGTCTATAAGACTACAGACAGTGACATGCCACACATACACACACTGGAGAGACCGACCCAGTCTATAAGACTACAGACAGTGACATGCCACACATACACACACTGGAGAGACCACCCCAGTCTATAAGACTACAGACAGTGACATGCCACACATACACACACTGGAGAGACCGACCCAGTCTATAAGACTACAGACAGTGACATGCCACACATACACACACTGGAGAGACCGACCCAGTCTATAAGACTACAGACAGTGACATGCCACACATACACACACTGGAGAGACCGACCCAGTCTATAAGACTACAGACAGTGACATGCCACACATACACACACTGGAGAGACCGACCCAGTCTATAAGTCTACAGACAGTGACATGCCACACATACACACACTGGAGAGACCGACCCAGTCTATAAGACTACAGACAGTGACATGCCACACATACACACACTGGAGAGACCGACCCAGTCTATAAGACTACAGACAGTGACATGCCACACATACACACAATGGAGAGACCGACCCAGTCTATAAGACTACAGACAGTGACATGCCACACATACACACACTGGAGAGACCGACCCAGTCTATAAGACTAAAGACAGTGACATGCCACACATACACACACTGGAGAGACCGACCCAGTCTATAAGACTACAGACAGTGACATGCCACACATACACACACTGGAGAGACCAACCCAGTCTATAAGACTACAGACAGTGACATGCCACACATACACACACTGGAGAGACCGCCCCAGTCTATAAGACTACAGACAGTGACATGCCACACATACACACACTGGAGAGACCGACCCAGTCTATAAGACTACAGACAGTGACATGCCACACATACACACACTGGAGAGACCGCCCCAGTCTATAAGACTACAGACAGTGACATGCCACACATACACACACTGGAGAGACCGACCCAGTCTATAAGACTACAGACAGTGACACGCCACACATACACACACTGGAGAGACCGACCCAGTCTATAAGACTACAGACAGTGACATGCCACACATACACACACTGGAGAGACCGACCCAGTCTATAAGACTATAGACAGTGACACGCCACACATACACACACTGGAGAGACCGACCCAGTCTATAAGACTACAGACAGTGACATGCCACACATACACACACTGGAGAGACCGACCCCAGTCTATAAGACTACAGACAGTGACATGCCACACATACACACACTGCAGAGACCGACCCAGTCTATAAGACTACAGACAGTGACATGCCACACATACACACACTGGAGAGACCGACCCAGTCTATAAGACTATAGACAGTGACATGCCACACATACACACACTGGAGAGACCGACCCAGTCTATAAGACTACAGACAGTGACATGCCACACATACACACACTGGAGAGACCGACCCAGTCTATAAGACTACAGACAGTGACATGCCACACATACACACACTGGAGAGACCGACCCAGTCTATAAGACTACAGACAGTGACATGCCACACATACACACACTGGAGAGACCGACCCCAGTCTATAAGACTACAGACAGTGACATGCCACACATACACACACTGGAGAGACCACCCCAGTCTATAAGACTACAGACAGTGACATGCCACACATACACACACTGGAGAGACCGACCCAGTCTATAAGACTATAGACAGTGACATGCCACACATACACACACTGGAGAGACCGACCCAGTCTATAAGACTACAGACAATGACAGCCACACATACACACACTGGAGAGACCTCCCCAGTCTATAAGACTACAGACAGTGACATGCCACACATACACACACTGAGAGACCGCCCCAGTCTATAAGACTACAGACAGTGACATGCCACACATACACACACTGGAGAGACCGACCCAGGCTATAAGACTACAGACAGTGACACGCCACACATACACACACTGGAGAGACCGACCCAGTCTATAAGACTACAGACAGTGACATGCCACACATACACACACTGGAGAGACCGACCCAGTCTATAAGACTACAGACAGTGACATGCCACACATACACACACTGAAGAGACCGCCCCAGTCTATAAGACTACAGACAGTGACATGCCACACATACACACACTGGAGAGACCGACCAGTCTATAAGACTATAGACAGTGACATGCCACACATACACACACAGGAGAGACCGGCCCAGTCTATAAGACTATAGACAGTGACATGCCACACATACACACACTGGAGAGACCACCCCAGTCTATAAGACTACAGACAGTGACATGCCACACATACACACACTGGAGAGACCGACCCAGTCTATAAGACTACAGACAGTGACATGCCACACATACACACACTGGAGAGACCGACCCAGTCTATAAGACTACAGACAGTGACATGCCACACATACACACACTGGAGAGACCGACCCAGTCTATAAGACTACAGACAGTGACATGCCACACATACACACACTGGAGAGACCACCCCAGTCTATAAGACTACATACAGTGACATGCCACACATACACACACTGGAGAGACCGACCCAGTCTATAAGACTATAGACAGTGACATGCCACACATACACACACTGGAGAGACCGACCCAGTCTATAAGACTACAAACAATGACAGCCACACATACACACACTGGAGAGACCACCCCAGTCTATAAGACTACAGACAGTGACATGCCACACATACACACACTTAAGAGACCACCCAGTCTATAAGACTACAGACAGTGACATGCCACACATACACACACTGGAGAGACCGACCCAGTCTATAAGACTATAGACAGTGACATGCCACACATACACACACTGGAGAGACCGACCCAGTCTATGAGACTACAGACAGTGACATGCCACACATACACACACTGGAGAGACCGACCCAGTCTATAAGACTACAGACAATGACAGCCACACATACACACACTGGAGAGACCACCCCAGTCTATAAGACTACAGACAGTGACATGCCACACATACACACACTGGAGAGACCGACCCAGTCTATAAAACTATAGGCAGTGACATGCCACACATACACACACTGGAGAGACCAACCCAGTCTATAAGACTACAGACAGTGACATGCCACGCCACACATAAACACACTGGAGAGACCGCCCCAGTCTATAAGACTACAGACAGTGACATGCCACACCTACACACACTGGAGAGACCGACCCAGTCTATAAGACTACAGACAGTGACATGCCACACATACACACACTGGAGAGACCGACCCAGTCTATAAGACTACAGACAATGACAGCCACACATACACACACTGGAGAGACCAACCCAGTCTATAAGACTACAGACAGTGACATGCCACACATACACACACTGGAGAGACCGACCCAGTCTATAAGACTACAGACAGTGACATGCCACACATACACACACTGGAGAGACCGACCCAGTCTATAAGACTATAGACAGTGACATGCCACACATGCACACACTGGATAGACCACCCCAGTCTATAAGACTACAGACAGTGACATTCCACACATACACACACTGGAGAGACCACCCCAGTCTATCAGCCTACAGACAGTGACATGCCACACATACACACACTGGAGAGACCGACCCAGTATATAAGACTATAGACAGTGACATGCCACACATACACACACTGGAGAGACCACCCCAGTCTATAAGACTACAGACAGTGACATGCCACACATACACACACTGGAGAGACTGCCCCAGTCTATAAAACTATAGACAGTGACATGCCACACATACACACACTGGAGAGACCACCCCAGTCTATAAGACTACAGACAGTGACACGCCACACATACACACACTGGAGAGACCACCCAGTCTATAAGACTACAGACAGTGACATGCCACACATACACACACTGGAGAGACCAGACCCAGTCTATAAGACTATAGACAGTGACATGCCACACATGCACACACTGGAGAGACCACCCCAGTCTATAAGACTACAGACCGTGACATGCCACACATACACACACTGAAGAGACCGCCCCAGTATATAAGACTACAGACAGTGACATGCCACACATACACACACTGGAGAGACCAACCCAGTCTATAAGACTACAGACAGTGACACGCCACACATACACACACTGGAGACCGACCCAGTCTATAAGACTACAGACAGTGACATGCCACGCATACACACACTGGAGAGACCACCCCAGTCTATAAGACTACATACAGTGACATGCCACACATACACACACTGGAGAGACCGACCCAGTCTATAAGACTACAGACAATGACAGCCACACATACACACACTAGAGAGACAAACCCAGTCTATAAGACTACAGACAGTGACATGCCACACATACACACACTGGAGAGACCAACCCAGTCTATAAGACTACAGACAGTGACATGCCACACATACACACACTGGAGAGACCGACCCAGTCTATAAGACTAAAGACAGTGACATGCCACACATGCACACACTGGAGAGACCACCCCAGTCTATAAGACTACAGACCGTGACATGCCACACATACACACACTGAAGAGACCGCCCCAGTCTATAAGACTACAGACAGTGACATGCCACACATACACACACTGGAGAGACCACCCAGTCTATAAGACTACAGACAGTGACATGCCACACATACACACACTGGAGAGACCACCCCAGTCTATAAGACTACAGACAGTGACATGCCACACATACACACACTGGAGAGACCGACCCAGTCTATAAGACTACAGACAGTGACATGCCACACATACACACACTGGAGAGACCGACCCAGTCTATAAGACTACAGACAGTGACATGCCACACATACACACACACACTGGAGAGACCGACCCCAGTCTATAAGACTATAGACAGTGACATGCCACACATACACACACTGGAGAGACCGACCCAGTCTATAAGACTACAGACAGTGACATGCCACACATACACACACTGGAGAGACCGCCCCAGTCTATAAGACTACAGACAGTGACATGCCACACATACACACACATGGAGAGACCGACCCAGTCTATAAGACTACAGACAGTGACATGCCACACATACACACACTGGAGAGACCGACCCAGTCTATAAGACTACAGACAGTGACATGCCACACATACACACACTGGAGAGACCGACCCAGTCTATAAGACTACAGACAGTGACATGCCACACATACACACACTGGAGAGACCACCCCAGTCTATAAGACTACAGACAGTGACATGCCACACATACACACACTGGAGAGACCGACCCAGTCTATAAGACTACAGACAGTGACATGCCACACATACACACACTGGAGAGACCGACCCAGTCTATAAGACTACAGACAGTGACATGCCACACATACACACACTGGAGAGACCGACCCAGTCTATAAGACTACAGACAGTGACATGCCACACATACACACACTGTAGAGACCGCCCCAGTCTATAAGACTACAGACAGTGACATGCCACACATACACACACTGGAGAGACCGACCCAGTCTATAAGACTACAGACAGTGACACGCCACACATACACACACTGGAGAGACCGACCCAGTCTATAAGACTACAGACAGTGACATGCCACACATACACACACTGGAGAGACCGACCCAGTCTATAAGACTACAGACAGTGACATGCCACACATACACACACTGGAGAGACCGACCCAGTCTATAAGACTACAGACAGTGACATGCCACACATACACACACTGGAGAGACCGACCCAGTCTATAAGACTAAAGACAGTGACATGCCACACATACACACACTGGAGAGACCGACCCAGTCTATAAGACTACAGACAGTGACATGCCACACATACACACACTGAAGAGACCGCCCCAGTCTATAAGACTACAGACAGTGACATGCCACACATACACACACTGGAGAGACCGACCCAGTCTATAAGACTATAGACAGTGACATGCCACACATACACACACAGGAGAGACCGACCCAGTCTATAAGACTATAGACAGTGACATGCCACACATGCACACACTGGAGAGACCAACCCAGTCTATAAGACTACAGACAGTGACATGCCACACATACACACACTGAAGAGACCGCCCCAGTCTATAAGACTACAGACAGTGACATGCCACACATACACACACTGGAGAGACCGACCCAGTCTATAAGACTACAGACAGTGACATGCCACACATACACACACTGGAGAGACCGACCCAGTCTATAAGACTACAGACAGTGACATGCCACACATACACACACTGGAGAGACCACCCCAGTCTATAAGACTACAGACAGTGACATGCCACACATACACACACTGGAGAGACCGCCCCAGTCTATAAGACTACAGACAGTGACATGCCACACATACACACACTGGAGAGACTGACCCAGTCTATAAGACTACAGACAGTGACAGCCACACATACACACACTGGAGAGACCGACCCCAGTCTATAAGACTACAGACAGTGACATGCCACACATACACACACTGGAGAGACCACCCAGTCTATAAGACTACAGACAGTGACATGCCACACATACACACACTGGAGAGACCGACCCAGTCTATAAGACTACAGACAGTGACATGCCACACATACACACACTGGAGAGACCGACCCAGTCTATAAGACTACAGACAGTGACATGCCACACATACACACACTGGAGAGACCTCCCCAGTCTATAAGACTACAGACAGTGACATGCCACACATACACACACTGGAGAGACCGCCCCAGTCTATAAGACTACAGACAGTGACACGCCACACATACACACACTGGAGAGACCGACCCAGTCTATAAGACTACAGACAGTGACATGCCACACATACACACACTGGAGAGACCGACCCAGTCTATAAGACTACAGACAGTGACATGCCACAAATACACACACTGGAGAGACCGACCCAGTCTATAAGACTACAGACAGTGACATGCCACACATACACACACTGAAGAGACCGACCCAGTCTATAAGACTACAGACAGTGACATCCACACATACACACACTGGAGAGACCGACCCAGTCTATAAGACTATAGACAGTGACATGCCACACATACACACACAGGAGAGACCGCCCCAGTCTATAAGACTACAGACAGTGACATGCCACACATGCACACACTGGAGAGACCACCCCAGTCTATAAGACTACAGACAGTGACATGCCACACATACACACACTGGAGAGACCGCCCCAGTATATAAGATTACAGACAGTGACATGCCACACATACACACACTGGAGAGACCGACCCAGTCTATAAGACTACAGACAGTGACATTCCACACATACACACACTGGAGAGACCGACCCAGTCTATAAGACTACAGACAATGACAGCCACACATACACACACTGGAGAGACCACCCCAGTCTGTAAGACTACAGACAGTGACATGCCACACATACACACACTGAAGAGACCGCCCCAGTATATAAGACTACAGACAGTGACATGCCACACATACACACACTGGAGAGACCGACCCAGGCTACAAGACTACAGACAGTGACACGCCACACATACCCACACTGGAGAGACCGACCCAGTCTATAAGACTACAGACAGTGACACGCCACACATACACACTGGAGAGACCGACCCAGTCTATAAGACTACATACAGTGACATGCCACACATACACACACTGGAGAGACCGACCCAGTCTATAAGACTACAGACAGTGACATGCCACACACTCACACACTGGAGAGACCGACCCAGTCTATTAGACTACAGACAGTGACATGCCACACATACACACACTGGAGAGACCGACCCAGTCTATAAGACTACAGACAGTGACATGCCACACATACACACACTGGAGAGACCACCCCAGTCTATAAGACTACAGACAGTGACATGCCACACATACACACACTGGAGAGACCGACCCAGTCTATAAGACTACAGACAGTGACATGCCACACATACACACACTGGAGAGACCGACCCAGTCTATAAGACTACAGACAGTGACATTCCACACATACACACACTGGAGAGACCGACCCAGTCTATAAGACTACAGACAGTGACATGCCACACATACACACACTGGAGAGACCGACCCAGTCTATAAGACTACATACAGTGACATGCCACACATACACACACTGGAGAGACCGACCCAGTCTATAAGACTATAGACAGTGACATGCCACACATACACACACTGGAGAGACCGACCCAGTCTATAAGACTACAGACAGTGACACGCCACACATACACACACTGGAGAGACCGACCCAGTCTATAAGACTACAGACAGTGACATGCCACACATACACACACTTAAGAGACCACCCCAGTCTATAAGACTACAGACAGTGACATGCCACACATACACACACTGGAGAGACCGACCAGTCTATAAGACTATAGACAGTGACATGCCACACATACACACACTGGAGAGACCGACCCAGTCTATAAGACTACAGACAGTGACATGCCACACATACACACACTGGAGAGACCTACCCAGTCTATAAGACTACAGACAGTGACATGCCACACATACACACACTGAAGAGACCGCCCCAGTCTATAAGACTACAGACAGTGACATGCCACACATACACACACTGGAGAGACCGACCCAGTCTATAAGACTACAGACAGTGACATGCCACACATACACACACTGGAGAGACCGACCCAGTCTATAAGACTACAGACAGTGACAGGCCACACATACACACACTGGAGAGACCACCCAGTCTATAAGACTACATACAGTGACATGCCACACATACACACACTGGAGAGACCATCCCAGTCTATAAGACTAAAGACAGTGACATGCCACACATACACACACTGGAGAGACCACCCCAGTCTATAAGACTACAGACAGTGACATGCCACACATACACACACTGTAGAGACCGACCCAGTCTATAAGACTATAGACAGTGACATGCCACACATACACACACTGGAGAGACCGACCCAGTCTATAAGACTATAGACAGTGACATGCCACACATACACACACTGGAGAGACCGACCCAGTCTATAAGACTACAGACAGTGACATGCCACACATACACACACTGGAGAGACCGACCCCAGTCTATAAGACTATAGACAGTGACATGCCACACATACACACACTGGAGAGACCGACCCAGTCTATAAGACTACAGACAGTGACACGCCACACATACACACACTGGAGAGACCGACCCAGTCTATAAGACTACAGACAGTGACATGCCACACATACACACACTGGAGAGACCGCCCCTGTCTATACGACTATAGTGTGTGATTGTGGACACAGCGCGTCACACACTGGAGAGACCACCCCAGTCTATAAGACTACAGACAGTGACATGCCACACATACACACACTGGAGAGACCGACCCAGTCTATAAGACTACAGACAGTGACAGCCACACATACACACACTGGAGAGACCACCCCAGTCTATAAGCCTACAGACAGTGACATGCCACACATACACACACTGGAGAGACCGACCCAGTATATAAGACTAGAGACAGTGACATGCCACACATACACACACTGGAGAGACCGACCCAGTCTATAAGACTACAGACAGTGACATGCCACACATACACACACTGGAGAGACCGACCCAGTCTATAAGACTACAGACAGTGACATGCCACACATACACACACTGGAGAGACCACCCCAGTCTATAAGACTACAGACAGTGACATGCCACACATACACACACTGGAGAGACCGACCCAGTCTATAAGACTACAGACAGTGACATGCCACACATACACACACTGGAGAGACCTACCCAGTCTATAAGACTACAGACAGTGACATGCCACACATACACACACTGGAGAGACCACCCCAGTCTATAAGACTACAGACAGTGACATGCCACACATACACACACTGGAGAGACCGACCCAGTCTATAAGACTATAGACAGTGACATGCCACACATACACACACTGGAGAGACCGACCCAGTCTATAAGACTATAGACAGTGACATGCCACACATACACACACTGGAGAGACCACCCCAGTCTATAAGACTACAGACAGTGACATGCCACACATACACACACTGAAGAGACCGCCCCAGTATATAAGACTACAGACAGTGACATGCCACACATACACACACTGGAGAGACCGACCCAGTCTATAAGACTACAGACAGTGACATGCCACACATACACACACTGGAGAGACCGCCCCAGTCTATAAGACTACAGACAGTGACATGCCACACATACACACACTGGAGAGACCGACCCAGTCTATAAGACTACAGACAGTGACATGCCACACATACACACACTGGAGAGACCGACCCAGTCTATAAGACTATAGACAGTGACATTCCACACATACACACACTGGAGAGACCGACCCAGTCTATAAGACTACAAACAATGACAGCCACACATACACACACTGGAGAGACCAACCCAGTCTATAAGACTACAGACAGTGACATGCCACACATACACACACTGGAGAGACCGACCCAGTCTATAAGACTACAGACAGTGACATGCCACACATACACACACTGGAGAGACCGCCCCAGTCTATAAGACTACAGACAGTGACATTCCACACATACACACACTGGAGAGACCGACCCAGTCTATAAGACTATAGACAGTGACATGCCACACATACACACACTGGAGAGACCGACCCAGTCTATAAGACTATAGACAGTGACATGCCACATATGCACACACTGGAGAGACCACCCCAGTCTATAAGACTACAGACAGTGACATGCCACACATACACACACTGGAGAGACCACCCAGTCTATAAGACTATAGACAGTGACATGCCACACATACACACACTGGAGAGACCGCCCCAGTCTATAAGACTACAGACAGTGACAAGCCACACATACACACACTGGAGAGACCGACCCAGTCTATAAGACTACAGACAGTGACATGCCACACATACACACACTGGAGAGACCGACCCAGTCTATAAGACTACAGACAGTGACATGCCACACATACACACACTGGAGAGACCGACCCAGTCTATAAGACTACAGACAGTGACATGCCACACATACACACACTGGAGAGACCGACCCAGTCTATAAGACTACAGACAGTGACATGCCACACATACACACACTGGAGAGACCGACCCAGTCTATAAGACTACAGACAGTGACATGCCACACATACACACACTGGAGAGACCGACCCAGTCTATAAGACTACAGACAATGACAGCCACACATACACACACTGGAGAGACCAACCCAGTCTATAAGACTACAGACAGTGACATGCCACACATACACACACTGGAGAGACCGACCCAGTCTATAAGACTACAGACAGTGACATGCCACACATACACACACACTGGAGAGACCGACCCAGTCTATAAGACTACAGACAGTGACATGCCACACATACACACACTGGAGAGACACCCAGTCTATAAGACTACAGACAGTGACATGCCACACATACACACACTGGAGAGACCGACCCAGTCTATAAGACTACAGACAGTGACATGCCACACATACACACACTGGAGAGACCACCCCAGTCTATAAGACTACATACAGTGACATGCCACACATACACACACTGGAGAGACCGACCCAGTCTATAAGACTACAGACAATGACAGCCACACATACACACACAGGAGAGACCGACCCAGTCTATAAGACTACAGACAGTGACATGCCACACATACACACACTGGAGAGACCGGCCCAGTCTATAAGACTATAGACAGTGACATGCCACACATACACACACAGGAGAGACCGACCCAGTCTATAAGACTATAGACAGTGACATGCCACACATGCACACACTGGAGAGACCACCCCAGTCTATAAGACTACAGACCGTGACATGCCACACATACACACACTGAAGAGACCGCCCCAGTATATAAGACTACAGACAGTGACATGCCACACATACACACACTGGAGAGACCGACCCAGTCTATAAGACTACAGACAGTGACACGCCACACATACACACACTGAAGAGACCGACCCAGTCTATAAGACTACATACAGTGACATGCCACACATACACACACTGGAGAGACCACCCCAGTCTATAAGACTATAGACAGTGACATGCCACACATACACACACTGGAGAGACCGACCCAGTCTATAAGACTACAAACAATGACAGCCACACATACACACACTGGAGAGACCACCCCAGTCTATAAGACTACAGACAGTGACATGCCACACATACACACACTTAAGAGACCACCCCAGTCTATAAGACTACAGACAGTGACATGCCACACATACACACACTGGAGAGACCGACCCAGTCTATAAGACTATAGACAGTGACATGCCACACATACACACACTGGAGAGACCGACCCAGTCTATAAGACTACAGACAATGACAGCCACACATTCACACACTGGAGAGACCTACCCAGTCTGTAAGACTACAGACAGTGACATGCCACACATACACACACTGAAGAGACCGACCCAGGATATAAGACTACAGACAGTGACATGCCACACATACACACACTGGAGAGACCGACCCAGTCTATAAGACTACAGACAGTGACACGCCACACATACACACACTGGAGAGACCGACCCAGTCTATAAGACTACAGACAGTGACATGCCACACATACACACACTGGAGAGACCACCCCAGTCTATAAGACTACATACAGTGACATGCCACACATACACACACTGGAGAGACCGACCCAGTCTATAAGACTACAGACAATGACAGCCACACATACACACACTGGAGAGACCAACCCAGTCTATAAGACTACAGACAGTGACATGCCACACATACACACACTGTAGAGACCGCCCAGTCTATAAGACTACAGACAGTGACATGCCACACATACACACACAGGAGAGACCGACCCAGTCTATAAGACTATAGACAGTGACATGCCACACATACACACACTGGAGAGACCGACCCAGTCTATAAGACTACAGACAGTGACATGCCACACATACACACACATGGAGAGACAGACCCAGTCTATAAGACTACAGACAGTGACATGCCACACATACACACACTGGAGAGACCGACCCAGTCTATAAGACTACAGACAGTGACATGCCACACATACACACACTGGAGAGACCGACCCAGTCTATAAGACTACAGACAGTGACATGCCACACATACACACACTGGAGAGACCACCCCAGTCTATAAGACTACAGACAGTGACATGCCACACATACACACACTGGAGAGACCGACCCAGTCTATAAGACTACAGACAGTGACATGCCACACATACACACACTGGAGAGACCAACCCAGTCTATAAGACTACAGACAGTGACATGCCACACATACACACACTGGAGAGACCGACCCAGTCTATAAGACTACAGACAGTGACATGCCACACATACACACACTGGAGAGACCGACCCAGTCTATAAGACTACAGACAGTGACATGCCACACATACACACACTGGAGAGACCGACCCCAGTCTATAAGACTACAGACAGTGACATGCCACACATACACACACTGGAGAGACCGACCCCAGTCTATAAGACTACATACAGTGACATGCCACACATACACACACTGGAGAGACCACCCAGTCTATAAGACTACAGACAGTGACATGCCACACATACACACACTGGAGAGACCGACCCAGTCTATAAGACTACAGACAGTGACATGCCACACATACACACACTGGAGAGACCGACCCAGTCTATAAGACTATAGACAGTGACATGCCACACATACACACACTGGAGAGACCACCCCAGTCTATAAGACTACAGACAGTGACATGCCACACATACACACACTGGAGAGACCGCCCCAGTCTATAAGACTACAGACAGTGACATGCCACACATACACACACTGGAGAGACCGACCCAGTCTATAAGACTACAGACAGTGACACGCCACACATACACACACTGGAGAGACCGACCCAGTCTATAAGACTACAGACAGTGACATGCCACACATACACACACTGGAGAGACCGACCCAGTCTATAAGACTACAGACAGTGACATGCCACACATACACACACTGGAGAGACCACCCAGTCTATAAGACTATAGACAGTGACATGCCACACATACACACACTGGAGAGACCGACCCAGTCTATAAGACTACAGACAATGACAGCCACACATACACACACTGGAGAGACCACCCCAGTCTATAAGACTACAGACAGTGACATGCCACACATACACACACTGGAGAGACCTCCCCAGTCTGTAAGACTACAGACAGTGACATGCCACACATACACACACTGAAGACACCGCCCCAGTATATAAGACTACAGACAGTGACATGCCACACATACACACACTGGAGAGACCGACCCAGTCTATAAGACTACAGACAGTGACACGCCACACATACACACACTGGAGAGACCGACCCAGTCTATAAGACTACAGACAGTGACATGCCACACATACACACACTGGAGAGACCACCCCAGTCTATAAGACTACATACAGTGACATGCCACACATACACACACTGGAGAGACCGACCCAGTCTATAGGACTATAGACAGTGACATGCCACACATACACACACTGGAGAGACCGCCCCAGTCTATAAGACTAAAGACAGTGACATGCCACACATACACACACTGGAGAGACCGACCCAGTCTATAATACTACAGAAAATTACCTTCCACACATACACACACTGGAGAGACCTCCCCAGTCTGTAAGACTACAGACAGTGACATGCCACACATACACACACTGGAGAGACCGACCCAGTCTATAAGACTACAGACAGTGACACGCCACACATACACACACTGGAGAGACCCGACCCAGTCTATAAGACTACAGACAGTGACATGCCACACATACACACACTGGAGAGACCACCCCAATCTATAAGACTACATACAGTGACATGCCACACATACACACACTGGAGAGACCGACCCAGTCTATAAGACTACAGACAGTGACATGCCACACATACACACACTGGAGAGACCGACCCAGTCTATAAGACTACAAACAATGACAGCCACACATACACACACTGGAGAGACCGACCCAGTCTATAAGACTAAAGACAGTGACATGCCACACATACACACACTGGCGAGACCGAGAGACCCCCCCAGTCTATAAGACTACAGACAGTGACATGCCACACATACACACACTGGAGAGACCGACCCAGTCTATAAGACTACAGACAGTGACATGCCACACATACACACACTGGAGAGACCCACCCAGTCTATAAGACTACAGACAGTGACATGCCACACATACACACACTGGAGAGACCGACCCAGTCTATAAGACTACAGACAATGACATGCCACACATACACACACTGGAGAGACCAACCCAGTCTATAAAACTACAGACAGTGACATGCCACACATACACACACTGGAGAGACCGACCCAGTCTATAAGACTACAGACAGTGACATGCCACACATACACACACAGGAGAGACCGACCCAGTCTATAAGACTATAGACAGTGACATGCCACACATGCACACACTGGAGAGACCACCCCAGTCTATAAGACTACAGACAGTGACATGCCACACATACACACACTGAAGAGACCGCCCCAGTATATAAGACTACAGACAGTGACATGCCACACATACACACACTGGAGAGACCGACCCAGTCTATAAGACTACAGACAGTGACATGCCACACATACACACACTGAAGAGACCGACCCAGTCTATAAGACTACAGACAGTGACATGCCACACATACACACACTGGAGAGACCAACCCAGTCTATAAGACTACAGACAGTGACATGCCACACATACACACACTGGAGAGACCAACCCAGTCTATAAGACTACAGACAGTGACATGCCACACATACACACACTGGAGAGACCGCCCCAGTCTATGAGACTACAGACAGTGACATGCCACACATACACACACTGGAGAGACCACCCCAGTCTATAAGACTACAGACAGTGACATGCCACACATACACACACTGGAGAGACCTCCCCAGTCTGTAAGACTACAGACAGTGACATGCCACACATACACACACTGAGAGACCGACCCAGTCTATAAGACTACAGACAGTGACATGCCACACATACACACACTGGAGAGACCGACCCAGGCTATAAGACTACAGACAGTGACACGCCACACATACACACACTGGAGAGACCGACCCAGTCTATAAGACTACAGACAGTGACACGCCACACATACACACGCACTGGAGAGACCGACCCAGTCTATAAGACTACAGACAGTGACATGCCACACATACACACACTGGAAGAGACCGCCCCAGTCTATAAGACTACAGACAGTGACATGCCACACATACACACACTGGAGAGACCGGACCCAGTCTATAAGACTATAGACAGTGACATGCCACACATACACACACTGGAGAGACCGAGCCCAGTCTATAAGACTACAGACAGTGACATGCCACACATACACACACTGGAGAGACCGTCCCAGTCTATAAGACTACAGACAGTGACATGCCACACATACACACACTGGAGAGACCGACCCAGGCTATAAGACTACAGACAGTGACACGCCACACATACCCACACTGGAGAGACCGACCCAGTCTATAAGACTACAGACAGTGACATGCCACACATACACACACTGGAGAGACCGACCCAGTCTATAAGACTACAGACAGTGACATGCCACACATACACACACTGAAGAGACCGCCCCAGTCTATAAGACTACAGACAGTGACATGCCACACATACACACACTGGAGAGACCGACCCAGTCTATAAGACTACAGACAGTGACATGCCACACATACACACCCTGGAGAGACCGACCCAGTCTATAAGACTACAGACAGTGACATGCCACACATACACACACTGGAGAGACCACCCCAGTCTATAAGACTACAGACAGTGACATGCCACACATACACACACTGGAGAGACCGACCCAGTCTATAAGACTAAAGACAGTGACATGCCACACATACACACACTGGAGAGACCGCCCCAGTCTATAAGACTACAGACAGTGACATGCCACACATACACACACTGGAGAGACCACCCCACTCTATAAGACTACAGACACTGACATCCCACACATACACACACTGGAGAGACCACCCCCCTCTATAAGACTACAGACAGTGACATGCCACACATACACACACTGGAGAGACCGCCCCAGTCTATAAGACTACAGACAGTGACATGCCACACATACACACACTGGAGAGACCGACCCAGTCTATAAGACTACAGACAGTGACATGCCACACATACACACACTGGAGAGACCGCCCCAGTCTATAAGACTACAGACAGTGACATGCCACACATACACACACTGGAGAGACCACCCCAGTCTATAAGACTACAGACAGTGACATGCCACACATACACACACTGGAGAGACCGACCCAGTCTATAAGACTACAGACAGTGACATGCCACACATACACACACTGGAGAGACCGACCCAGTCTATAAGACTACAGACAGTGACACGCCACACATACACACACTGGAGAGACCGACCCAGTCTATAAGACTACAGACAGTGACATGCCACACATACACACACTGAAGAGACCGCCCCAGTCTATAAGACTACAGACAGTGACATGCCACACATACACACACTGGAGAGACCGACCCAGTCTATAAGACTATAGACAGTGACATGCCACACATACACACACTGGAGAGACCGACCCAGTCTATAAGACTACAGACAGTGACATGCCACACATACACACACTGGAGAGACCGACCCAGTCTATAAGACTACAGACAGTGACATGCCACACATACACACACTGAAGAGACCGCCCCAGTATATAAGACTACAGACAGTGACATGCCACACATACACACACTGGAGAGACCGACCCAGTCTATAAGACTACAGACAGTGACATGCCACACATACACACACTGGAGAGACCACCCCAGTCTATAAGACTACAGACAGTGACATGCCACACATACACACACTGAGAGACCACCCCAGTCTATAAGACTACAGACAGTGACATGCCACACATACACACACTGAAGAGACCACCCCAGTCTATAAGACTACAGACAGTGACATGCCATACATACACACACTGGAGAGACCCGACCCAGTCTATAAGACTATAGACAGATGACATGCCACACATACACACACTGGAGAGACCACCCCAGTCTATAAGACTACAGACAGTGACATGCCACACATACACACACTGGAGAGACCACCCCAGTCTATAAGACTACAGACCGTGACATGCCACACATACACACACTGAAGAGACCGCCCCAGTATATAAGACTACAGACAGTGACATGCCACACATACACACACTGGAGAGACCGACCCAGTCTATAAGACTACAGACAGTGACATGCCACACATACACACACTGGAGAGACCGACCCAGTCTATAAGACTACAGACAATGACAGCCACACATACACACACTGGAGAGACCACCCCAGTCTATAAGACTACAGACAGTGACATGCCACACATACACACACTGGAGAGACCGACCCAGTCTATAAGACTACAGACAGTGACATGCCACACATACACACACTGAAGAGACCGCCCAGTCTATAAGACTACAGACAGTGTACATGCCACACATACACACACTGGAGAGACCTACCCAGTCTATAAAACTATAGACAGTGACATGCCACACATACACAAACTGGAGAGACCGACCCAGTCTATAAGACTATAGACAGTGACATGCCACACATACACACACTGGAGAGACCACCCAGTCTATAAGACTACAGACAGTGACATGCCACACATACACACACTGGAGAGACCGACCCAGTCTATAAGACTAAAGACAGTGGCATGCAACACATACACACACTGGAGAGTCCGCCCAGTCTATGAGACTACAGACAGTGACATGCCTCACATACACACACTAGAGAGACCGCCCAGTCTATAAGACTATAGACAGTGACCCGCCACACATACACACACTGGAGAGACCGCCCCAGTCTATAAGTACTACAGACAGCGACACTCCACACATACACACACTGGAGAGACCGTCCCAGTCTATAAGACTTTAGACAGTGACACGCCACATATGCATACACTGGAGAGACCACCCCAGTCTATAAGACTACAGACAGTGACATGCCACACATACACAAGACTATAGACAGTGACACGCCACACATACACACACTGGAGAGACCGCCCCAGTCTATAAGACTACAGACAGTGACATGCCACACATACACACACTGGAGAGACCGACCCAGTCTATAAGACTACAGACAGTGACATGCCACACATACACACACTGGAGAGACCGACCCAGTCTATAAGACTAAAGACAGTGACATGCCACACATACACACACTGGAGAGACCGACCCAGTCTATAAGACTAAAGACAGTGACATGCCACACAAACACACACTGGAGAGACCGACCCAGTCTATAAGACTATAGACAGTGACATGCCACACATACACACACTGGAGAGACCGACCCAGTCTATAAGACTATAGACAGTGACATGCCACACATACACACACACTGGAGAGACCGACCCAGTCTATAAGACTACAGACAGTGACATGCCACACATACACACACTGGAGAGACAAACCCAGTCTATAAGACTACAGACAGTGACATGCCACACATACACACACTGGAGAGACCGACCCAGTCTATAAGACTATAGACAGTGACATGCCACACATACACACACTGGAGAGACCGACCCAGTCTATAAGACTACAGACAGTGACATGCCACACATACACACACTGGAGAGACCGACCCAGTCTATAAGACTACAGACAGTGACAGGCCACACATACACACACTGGAGAGACCGACCCAGTCTATAAGACTACAGACAGTGACATGCCACACATACACACACTGGAGAGACCGCCCCAGTCTATAAGACTACAGACAGTGACATGCCACACATACACACACTGGAGAGACCGACCCAGTCTATAAGACTACAGACAGTGACATGCCACACATACACACACTGGAGAGACCGACCCAGTCTATAAGACTACAGACAGTGACATGCCACACATACACACACTGAAGAGACCGCCCCAGTCTATAAGACTACAGACAATGACATGCCACACATACACACACTGGAGAGACCGCCCCAGTCTATAAGACTACAGACAGTGACATGCCACACATACACACACTGAGAGAGACCACCCCAGTCTATAAGACTACAGACAGTGACATGCCACACATACACACACTGGAGAGACCGACCCAGTCTATAAGACTACAGACAGTGACATGCCACACATACACACACTGGAGAGACCGACCCAGTCTATAAGACTACAGACAGTGACATGCCACACATACACACACTGGAGAGACCGACCCAGTCTGTAAGACTACAGACAGTGACATGCCACACATACACACACTGAAGAGACCGCCCCAGTATATAAGACTACAGACAGTGACATGCCACACATACACACACTGGAGAGACCGACCCAGGCTATAAGACTACAGACAGTGACATGCCACACATACACACACTGGAGAGACCGACCCAGTCTATAAGACTACAGACAGTGACATGCCACACATACACACACTGGAGAGACCGACCCAGTCTATAAGACTACAGACAGTGACATGCCACACATACACACACTGGAGAGACCGACCCAGTCTATAAGACTACAGACAGTGACATGCCACACATACACACACTGGAGAGACCGACCCAGTCTATAAGACTACAGACAGTGACATGCCACACATACACACACTGGAGAGACCGACCCAGTCTATAAGACTATAGACAGTGACATGCCACACATGCACACACTGGAGAGACCACCCCAGTCTATAAGACTACAGACCGTGACATGCCACACATACACACACTGAAGAGACCGCCCCAGTATATAAGACTACAGACAGTGACATGCCACACATACACACACTGGAGAGACCGACCCAGTCTATAAGACTACAGACAGTGACATGCCACACATACACACACTGGAGAGACCGACCCAGTCTATAAGACTACAGACAGTGACATGCCACACATACACACACTGGAGAGACCGACCCAGTCTATAAGACTACAGACAGTGACATGCCACACATACACACACTGGAGAGACCGCCCCAGTCTATAAGACTACAGACAGTGACATGCCACACATACACACACTGGAGAGACCGACCCAGTCTATAAGACTATAGACAGTGACATGCCACACATACACACACACTGGAGAGACCGACCCAGTCTATAAGACTACAGACAATGACAGCCACACATACACACACTGGAGAGACCACCCCAGTCTATAAGACTACAGACAGTGACATGCCACACATACACACACTGGAGAGACCGCCCCAGTATATAAGACTACAGACAGTGACATGCCACACATACACACACTGGAGAGACCGACCCAGTCTATAAGACTACAGACAGTGACACGCCACACATACACACACTGGAGAGACCACCCCAGTCTATAAGACTACAGACAATGACATGCTACACATACACACACTGGAGAGACTGACCCAGTCTATAAGACTACAGACAATGACAGCCACACATACACACACTGGAGAGACCACCCCAGTCTATAAGACTACAGACAGTGACATGCCACACATACACACACTGAAGAGACCGCCCCAGTATATAAGACTACAGACAGTGACATGCCACACATACACACACTGGAGAGACCTGACCCAGTCTATAAAACTATAGCAGTGACATGCCACACATACACAAACTGGAGAGACCGACCCAGTCTATAAGACTATAGACAGTGACATGCCACACATACACACACTGGAGAGACCACCCCAGTCTATAAGACTACAGACAGTGACATGCCACACATACACACACTGGAGAGACCGACCCAGTCTATAAGACTACAGACAGTGACATGCCACACATACACACACTGGAGAGACCGCCCCAGTCTATAAGACTACAGACAGTGACATGCCACACATACACACACTGGAGAGACCGACCCAGTCTATAAGACTACAGACAGTGACACGCCACACATACACACACTGGAGAGACCGACCCAGTCTATAAGACTATAGACAGTGACATGCCACACATACACACACTGGAGAGACCGACCCAGTCTATAAGACTACAGACAATGACAGCCACACATACACACACTGGAGAGACCACCCCAGTCTATAAGACTACAGACAGTGACATGCCACACATACACACACTGAAGACACATACACACACTGGAGAGACCGCCCCAGTCTATAAGACTACAGACAGGTACATGCCACACATACACACACTGGAGAGACCGACCCAGTCTATAAAACTATAGACAGTGACATGCCACACATACACAAACTGGAGAGACCGACCCAGTCTATAAGACTATAGACAGTGACATGCCACACATACACACACTGGAGAGACCGACCCAGTCTATAAGACTACAGACAGTGACATGCCACACATACACACACTGGAGAGACCGACCCAGTCTATAAGACTATAGACAGTGACATGCCACACATGCACACACTGGAGAGACCACCCCAGTCTATAAGACTACAGACCGTGACATGCCACACATACACACACTGAAGAGACCGCCCCAGTCTATAAGACTACAGACAGTGACATGCCACACATACACACACTGGAGAGACCGACCCAGTCTATAAGACTATAGACAGTGACATGCCACACATACACACACTGGAGAGACCACCCAGTCTATAAGACTACAGACAATGACAGCCACACATACACACACTGGAGAGACCACCCCAGTCTATAAGACTACAGACAGTGACATGCCACACATACACACACTGAAGAGACCACTCCAGTCTATAAGACTACAGACAGTGACATGCCACACATACACACACTGGAGAGACCGACCCAGTCTATAAGACTATAGACAGTGACATGCCACACATACACACACTGGAGAGACCGACCCAGTCTATAAGACTACAGACAATGACATGCCACATACATACACACACTGGAGAGACCACCCCAGTCTATAAGACTACAGACAGTGACATGCCACACATGCACACACTGGAGAGACCGACCCAGTCTATAAGACTACAGACAGTGACATGCCACACATACACACACTGGAGAGACTGCCCCAGTCTATAAGACTACAGACAGTGACATGCCACACATACACACACTGGAGAGACCGACCCAGTCTATAAGACTATAGACAGTGACATGCCACACATACACACACTGGAGAGACCGACCCAGTCTATAAGACTACAGACAATGACAGCCACACATACACACACTGGAGAGACCACCCCAGTCTATAAGACTACAGACAGTGACATGCCACACATACACACACTGGAGAGACCACCCCAGTCTATAAGACTACAGACAGTGACATGCCACACATACACACACTGGAGAGACCGACCCAGTCTATAAGACTATAGACAGTGACATGCCACACATACACACACTGGAGAGACCGACCCAGTCTATAAGACTACAGACAGTGACATGCCACACATACACACACTGGAGAGACCACCCCAGTCTATAAGACTACAGACAGTGACATGCCACACATACACACACTGGAGAGACCGCCCCAGTCTATAAGACTACAGACAGTGACATGCCACACATACACACACTGGAGAGACCGACCCAGTCTATAAGACTACAGACAGTGACATGCCACACATACACACACTGGAGAGACCGACCCAGTCTATAAGACTACAGACAGTGACATGCCACACATACACACACTGGAGAGACCACCCCAGTCTATAAGACTACAGACAGTGACATGCCACACATACACACACTGGAGAGACCGACCCAGTCTATAAGACTACAGACAGTGACATGCCACACATACACACACTGAAGAGACCGACCCAGTCTATAAGACTACAGACAGTGACATGCCACACATACACACACTGGAGAGACCGACCCAGTCTATAAGACTACAGACAGTGACATGCCACACATACACACACTGGAGAGACCGACCCAGTCTATAAGACTACAGACAGTGACATGCCACACATACACACACTGGAGAGACCACCCCAGTCTATAAGACTACAGACAGTGACATGCCACACATACACACACTGGAGAGACCGACCCAGTCTATAAGACTACAGACAGTGACATGCCACACATACACACACTGGAGAGACCGACCCAGTCTATAAGACTACAGACAGTGACATGCCACACATACACACACTGGAGAGACCGACCCAGTCTATAAGACTATAGACAGTGACATGCCACACATACACACACAGGAGAGACCGACCCAGTCTATAAGACTATAGACAGTGACATGCCACACATACACACACTGGAGAGACCGACCCAGTCTATAAGACTACAGACAGTGACATGCCACACATACACACACTGGAGAGACCGACCCAGTCTATAAGACTACAGACAGTGACACGCCACACATACACACACTGGAGAGACCGACCCAGTCTATAAGACTACAGACAGTGACATGCCACACATACACACACTGGAGAGACCGACCCAGTCTATAAGACTACAGACAGTGACATGCCACACATACACACACTGGAGAGACCACCCCAGTCTATAAGACTACAGACAGTGACATGCCACACATACACACACTGGAGAGACCGACCCAGTCTATAAGACTACAGACAGTGACATGCCACACATACACACACTGGAGAGACCGACCCAGTCTATAAGACTACAGACAGTGACATGCCACACATACACACACTGGAGAGACCGACCCAGTCTATAAGACTATAGACAGTGACATGCCACACATACACACACTGGAGAGACCAGCCCAGTCTATAAGACTACAGACAGTGACAAGCCACACATACACACACACTGGAGAGACCGACCCAGTCTATAAGACTACAGACAGTGACATGCCACACATACACACACTGGAGAGACCAACCCAGTCTATAAGACTACAGACAGTGACATGCCACACATACACACACTGGAGAGACCGGACCCCCAGTCTATAAGACTACAGACAGTGACATGCCACACATACACACACTGGAGAGACCGACCCAGTCTATAAGACTACAGACAGTGACATGCCACACATACACACACTGGAGAGACCGGACCCAGTCTATAAGACTACAGACAGTGACATGCCACACATACACACACTGAGAGACCGACCCAGTCTCATAAGACTACAGACAGTGACATGCCACACATACACACACTGGAGAGACCGACCCAGTCTATAAGACTACAGACAGTGACATGCCACACATACACACACTGAGAGACTGACCCAGTCTATAAGACTACAGACAGTGACATGCCACACATACACACACTGGAGAGACCGACCCAGTCTATAAGACTACAGACAGTGACATGCCACACATACACACACTGGAGAGACCGACCCAGTCTATAAGACTATAGACAGTGACATGCCACACATACACACACTGGAGAGACCACCCCAGTCTATAAGACTACAGACAGTGACATGCCACACATACACACACTGGAGAGACCGACCCAGTCTATAAGACTACAGACAGTGACATGCCACACATACACACAATGGAGAGACCGACCCAGTCTATAAGACTACAGACAGTGACATGCCACACATACACACACTGGAGAGACCGCCCCAGTCTATAAGACTACAGACAGTGACATGCCACACATACACACACTGGAGAGACCGCCCCAGTCTATAAGACTACAGACAGTGACATGCCACACATACACACACTGGAGAGACCGACCCAGTCTATAAGACTACAGACAGTGACATGCCACACATACACACACTGGAGAGACCGACCCAGTCTATAAGACTACAGACAGTGACATGCCACACATACACACACTGAGAGACCGACCCAGTCTATAAGACTACAGACAGTGACATGCCACACATACACACACTGGAGAGACCGACCCAGTCTATAAGACTACAGACAGTGACATGCCACACATACACACACTGGAGAGACCGACCCAGTCTATAAGACTACAGACAGTGACATGCCACACATACACACACTGGAGAGACCGACCCAGTCTATAAGACTACAGACAGTGACATGCCACACATACACACACTGGAGAGACCACCCCAGTCTATAAGACTACAGACAGTGACATGCCACACATACACACACTGGAGAGACCGCCCCAGTCTATAAGACTACAGACAGTGACATGCCACACATACACACACTGGAGAGACCGACCCAGTCTATAAGACTACAGACAGTGACATGCCACACATACACACACTGGAGAGACCGACCCAGTCTATAAGACTACAGACAGTGACATGCCACACATACACACACTGGAGAGACCGACCCAGTCTATAAGACTATAGACAGTGACATGCCACACATACACACACTGGAGAGACCACCCCAGTCTATAAGACTACAGACAGTGACATGCCACACATACACACACTGGAGAGACCGACCCAGTCTATAAGACTACAGACAATGACAGCCACACATACACACACTGGAGAGACCAACCCAGTCTATAAGACTACAGACAGTGACATGCCACACATACACACACTGGAGAGACCGACCCAGTCTATAAGACTATAGACAGTGACATGCCACACATACACACACTGGAGAGACCACCCCAGTCTATAAGACTACAGACAGTGACATGCCACACATACACACACTGGAGAGACCGACCCAGTCTATAAGACTACAGACAGTGACATGCCACACATACACACACTGGAGAGACCGCCCCAGTCTATAAGACTACAGACAGTGACATGCCACACATACACACACTGGAGAGACCGACCCAGTCTATAAGACTACAGACAGTGACATGCCACACATACACACACTGGAGAGACCGACCCAGTCTATAAGACTGATATAGACAGTGACATGCCACACATACACACACTAGAGAGACCGACCCAGTCTATAAGACTACAGACAGTGACATACACATACACACACTGGAGAGACCGACCCAGTCTATAAGACTACAGACAGTGACATGCCACACATACACACACTGGAGAGACCGCCCCAGTCTATAAGACTACAGACAGTGACACGCCACACATACACACACTGGAGAGACCGCCCCAGTCTATAAGACTACAGACAGTGACATGCCACACATACACACACTGGAGAGACCGCCCCAGTCTATAAGACTACAGACAGTGACATGCCACACATACACACACTGGAGAGACCGACCCAGTCTATAAGACTACAGACAGTGACATGCCACACATACACACACTGGAGAGACAACCCAGTCTATAAGACTACAGACAGTGACATGCCACACATACACACACTGGAGAGACCGACCCAGTCTATAAGACTACAGACAGTGACATGCCACACATACACACACTGGAGAGACCGACCCAGTCTATAAGACTATAGACAGTGACATGCCACACATACACACACTGGAGAGACCGCCCCAGTCTATAAGACTACAGACAGTGACATGCCACACATACACACACTGGAGAGACCGCCCCAGTCTATAAGACTACAGACAGTGACATGCCACACATACACACACTGGAGAGACCGACCCAGTCTATAAGACTACAGACAGTGACATGCCACACATACACACACTGGAGAGACCGACCCCAGTCTATAAGACTACAGACAGTGACATGCCACACATACACACACTGGAGAGACCGACCCAGTCTATAAGACTACAGACAGTGACATGCCACACATACACACACTGGAGAGACCGACCCAGTCTATAAGACTACAGACAGTGACATGCCACACATACACACACTGGAGAGACCGACCCAGTCTATAAGACTACAGACAGTGACATGCCACACATACACACACTGGAGAGACCACCCCAGTCTATAAGACTACAGACAGTGACATGCCACACATACACACACTGGAGAGACCGACCCAGTCTATAAGACTACAGACAGTGACATGCCACACATACACACACACTGGAGAGACCGACCCAGTCTATAAGACTACAGACAGTGACATGCCACACATACACACACTGGAGAGACCGACCCCAGTCTATAAGACTACAGACAGTGACATGCCACACATACACACACTGGAGAGACCGACCCAGTCTATAAGACTATAGACAGTGACATGCCACACATACACACACTGGAGAGACCGACCCAGTCTATAAGACTACAGACAGTGACATGCCACACATACACACACTGGAGAGACCGCCCCAGTCTATAAGACTACAGACAGTGACATGCCACACATACACACACTGGAGAGACCGACCCCAGTCTATAAGACTACAGACAGTGACATGCCACACATACACACACTGGAGAGACCGCCCAGTCTATAAGACTACAGACAGTGACATGCCACACATACACACACTGGAGAGACCGACCCAGTCTATAAGACTACAGACAGTGACATGCCACACATACACACACTGGAGAGACTGACCCAGTCTATAAGACTACAGACAGTGACATGCCACACATACACACACTGGAGAGACCGACCCAGTCTATAAGACTACAGACAGTGACATGCCACACATACACACACTGGAGAGACCGACCCAGTCTATAAGACTACAGACAGTGACATGCCACACATACACACACTGGAGAGACCGACCCAGTCTATAAGACTACAGACAGTGACATGCCACACATACACACACTGGAGAGACCGACCCAGTCTATAAGACTACAGACAGTGACATGCCACACATACACACACTGGAGAGACCGACCCAGTCTATAAGACTACAGACAGTGACATGCCACACATACACACACTGGAGAGACCGACCCAGTCTATAAGACTACAGACAGTGACATGCCACACATACACACACTGGAGAGACCGACCCAGTCTATAAGACTACAGACAGTGACATGCCACACATACACACACTGAGAGACCGCCCCAGTCTATAAGACTACAGACAGTGACATGCCACACATACACACACTGGAGAGACCGCCCCAGTCTATAAGACTACAGACAGTGACATGCCACACATACACACACTGGAGAGACCGACCCAGTCTATAAGACTACAGACAGTGACATGCCACACATACACACACTGGAGAGACCGACCCAGTCTATAAGACTACAGACAGTGACATGCCACACATACACACACTGGAGAGACCACCCAGTCTATAAGACTACAGACAGTGACATGCCACACATACACACACTGAAGAGACCGACCCAGTCTATAAGACTACAGACAGTGACATGCCACACATACACACACTGGAGAGACCGACCCAGTCTATAAGACTACAGACAGTGACATGCCACACATACACACACTGGAGAGACCGACCCCAGTCTATAAGACTACAGACAGTGACATGCCACACATACACACACTGGAGAGACCACCCCAGTCTATAAGACTACAGACAGTGACATGCCACACATACACACACTGGAGAGACCGACCCAGTCTATAAGACTACAGACAGTGACATGCCACACATACACACACTGGAGAGACCGACCCAGTCTATAAGACTACAGACAGTGACATGCCACACATACACACACTGGAGAGACCCCCCCAGTCTATAAGACTACAGACAGTGACATGCCACACATACACACACTGGAGAGACCGACCCAGTCTATAAGACTACAGACAGTGACATGCCACACATACACACACTGGAGAGACCACCCCAGTCTATAAGACTACAGACAGTGACATGCCACACATACACACACTGGAGAGACCGACCCAGTCTATAAGACTACAGACAGTGACATGCCACACATACACACACTGGAGAGACCGACCCAGTCTATAAGACTACAGACAGTGACATGCCACACATACACACACTGGAGAGACCGACCCAGTCTATAAGACTACAGACAGTGACATGCCACACATACACACACTGGAGAGACCACCCAGTCTATAAGACTACAGACAGTGACATGCCACACATACACACACTGGAGAGACCGACCCAGTCTATAAGACTACAGACAGTGACATGCCACACATACACACACTGAGAGACCGCCCCAGTCTATAAGACTACAGTCAGTGACATGCCACACATACACACACTGGAGAGACCGACCCAGTCTATAAGACTATAGACAGTGACATGCCACACATACACACACTGGAGAGACCGACCCAGTCTATAAGACTACAGACAGTGACATGCCACACATACACACACTGGAGAGACCACCCAGTCTATAAGACTACAGACAGTGACATGCCACACATACACACACTGGAGAGACCACCCCAGTCTATAAGACTACAGACAGTGACATGCCACACATACACACACTGGAGAGACCGACCCAGTCTATAAGACTACAGACAGTGACATGCCACACATACACACACTGGAGAGACCGACCCAGTCTATAAGACTACAGACAGTGACATGCCACACATACACACACTGGAGAGACCGCCCCAGTCTATAAGACTACAGACAGTGACATGCCACACATACACACACTGGAGAGACCACCCCAGTCTATAAGACTACAGACAGTGACATGCCACACATACACACACTGGAGAGACCGACCCAGTCTATAAGACTATAGACAGTGACATGCCACACATACACACACTGGAGAGACCGACCCAGTCTATAAGACTACAGACAGTGACATGCCACACATACACACACTGGAGAGACCGCCCCAGTCTATAAGACTACAGACAGTGACATGCCACACATACACACACTGGAGAGACCGACCCAGTCTATAAGACTACAGACAGTGACATGCCACACATACACACACTGGAGAGACCACCCCAGTCTATAAGACTACAGACAGTGACATGCCACACATACACACACTGGAGAGACCGACCCAGTCTATAAGACTAAAGACAGTGACATGCCACACATACACACACTGGAGAGACCGACCCAGTCTATAAGACTATAGACAGTGACATGCCACACATACACACACTGGAGAGACCGACCCCAGTCTATAAGACTACAGACAGTGACATGCCACACATACACACACTGGAGAGACCGACCCCAGTCTATAAGACTACAGACAGTGACATGCCACACATACACACACTGGAGAGACCGACCCAGTCTATAAGACTATAGACAGTGACATGCCACACATACACACACTGGAGAGACCGACCCAGTCTATAAGACTACAGACAGTGACATGCCACACATACACACACTGGAGAGACCACCCCAGTCTATAAGACTACAGACAGTGACATGCCACACATACACACACTGGAGAGACCGACCCAGTCTATAAGACTACAGACAGTGACATGCCACACATACACACACTGGAGAGACCGACCCAGTCTATAAGACTACAGACAGTGACATGCCACACATACACACACTGGAGAGACCACCCAGTCTATAAGACTACAGACAGTGACATGCCACACATACACACACTGGAGAGACTGACCCAGTCTATAAGACTACAGACAGTGACATGCCACACATACACACACTGGAGAGACCGACCCAGTCTATAAGACTACAGACAGTGACATGCCACACATACACACACTGGAGAGACCGACCCAGTCTATAAGACTACAGACAGTGACATGCCACACATACACACACTGGAGAGACCGACCCAGTCTATAAGACTATAGACAGTGACATGCCACACATACACACACTGGAGAGACCGACCCAGTCTATAAGACTACAGACAGTGACATGCCACACATACACACACTGGAGAGACCACCCCAGTCTATAAGACTACAGACAGTGACATGCCACACATACACACACTGGAGAGACCGCCCAGTCTATAAGACTATAGACAGTGACATGCCACACATACACACACTGGAGAGACCGACCCAGTCTATAAGACTACAGACAGTGACATGCCACACATACACACACTGGAGAGACCGACCCAGTCTATAAGACTACAGACAGTGACATGCCACACATACACACACTGGAGAGACCGCCCCAGTCTATAAGACTACAGACAGTGACATCCACACATACACACACTGGAGAGACCGACCCAGTCTATAAGACTACAGACAGTGACATGCCACACATACACACACTGGAGAGACCGACCCAGTCTATAAGACTACAGACAGTGACATGCCACACATACACACACTGGAGAGACCGACCCAGTCTATAAGACTACAGACAGTGACATGCCACACATACACACACTGGAGAGACCGACCCAGTCTATAAGACTATAGACAGTGACATGCCACACATACACACACTGGAGAGACCGACCCAGTCTATAAGACTATAGACAGTGACATGCCACACATACACACACTGGAGAGACCGCCCCAGTCTATAAGACTACAGACAGTGACATGCCACACATACACACACTGGAGAGACCGACCCAGTCTATAAGACTACAGACAGTGACATGCCACACATACACACACTGGAGAGACCGACCCAGTCTATAAGACTACAGACAGTGACATGCCACACATACACACACTGGAGAGACCGACCCAGTCTATAAGACTACAGACAGTGACATGCCACACATACACACACTGGAGAGACCACCCAGTCTATAAGACTACAGACAGTGACATGCCACACATACACACACTGGAGAGACCACCCCAGTCTATAAGACTACAGACAGTGACATGCCACACATACACACACTGGAGAGACCGCCCCAGTCTATAAGACTACAGACAGTGACATGCCACACATACACACACTGGAGAGACCGACCCAGTCTATAAGACTACAGACAGTGACATGCCACACATACACACACTGAGAGACCGACCCAGTCTATAAGACTACAGACAGTGACATGCCACACATACACACACTGGAGAGACCGACCCAGTCTATAAGACTACAGACAGTGACATGCCACACATACACACACTGGAGAGACCGACCCAGTCTATAAGACTACAGACAGTGACATGCCACACATACACACACTGGAGAGACCGACCCAGTCTATAAGACTACAGACAGTGACATGCCACACATACACACACTGGAGAGACCGACCCCAGTCTATAAGACTACAGACAGTGACATGCCACACATACACACACTGGAGAGACCGACCCAGTCTATAAGACTACAGACAGTGACATGCCACACATACACACACTGGAGAGACCACCCCAGTCTATAAGACTACAGACAGTGACATGCCACACATACACACACTGGAGAGACCGCCCCAGTCTATAAGACTACAGACAGTGACATGCCACACATACACACACTGGAGAGACCAACCCAGTCTATAAGACTACAGACAGTGACATGCCACACATACACACACTGGAGAGACCGACCCAGTCTATAAGACTACAGACAGTGACATGCCACACATACACACACTGGAGAGACCACCCCAGTCTATAAGACTACAGACAGTGACATGCCACACATACACACACTGGAGAGACCGACCCAGTCTATAAGACTACAGACAGTGACATGCCACACATACACACACTGGAGAGACCCCCAGTCTATAAGACTACAGACAGTGACATGCCACACATACACACACTGGAGAGACCGCCCCAGTCTATAAGACTACAGACAGTGACATGCCACACATACACACACTGGAGAGACCGCCCCAGTCTATAAGACTACAGACAGTGACATGCCACACATACACACACTGGAGAGACCGCCCCAGTCTATAAGACTACAGACAGTGACATGCCACACATACACACACTGGAGAGACCGACCCAGTCTATAAGACTACAGACAGTGACATGCCACACATACACACACTGGAGAGACCGCCCCAGTCTATAAGACTACAGACAGTGACATGCCACACATACACACACTGGAGAGACCGCCCCAGTCTATAAGACTACAGACAGTGACATGCCACACATACACACACTGGAGAGACCGACCCAGTCTATAAGACTACAGACAGTGACATGCCACACATACACACACTGGAGAGACCGACCCAGTCTATAAGACTATAGACAGTGACATGCCACACATACACACACTGGAGAGACCGACCCAGTCTATAAGACTACAGACAATGACATGCCACACATACACACACTGGAGAGACCACCCCAGTCTATAAGACTACAGACAGTGACATGCCACACATACACACACTGGAGAGACCGACCCAGTCTATAAGACTACAGACAGTGACATGCCACACATACACACACTGGAGAGACCACCCCAGTCTATAAGACTACAGACAGTGACATGCCACACATACACACACTGGAGAGACCACCCAGTCTATAAGACTACAGACAGTGACATGCCACACATACACACACTGGAGAGACTGACCCAGTCTATAAGACTACAGACAGTGACATGCCACACATACACACACTGGAGAGACCACCCCAGTCTATAAGACTACAGACAGTGACATGCCACACATACACACACTGGAGAGACCGACCCAGTCTATAAGACTACAGACAGTGACATGCCACACATACACACACTGGAGAGACCGACCCAGTCTATAAGACTACAGACAGTGACATGCCACACATACACACACTGAGAGACCGCCCAGTCTATAAGACTACAGACAGTGACATGCCACACATACACACACTGGAGAGACCGACCCAGTCTATAAGACTACAGACAGTGACATGCCACACATACACACACTGGAGAGACCGACCCAGTCTATAAGACTACAGACAGTGACATGCCACACATACACACACTGGAGAGACCACCCCAGTCTATAAGACTATAGACAGTGACATGCCACACATACACACACTGGAGAGACCGACCCAGTCTATAAGACTATAGACAGTGACATGCCACACATACACACACTGGAGAGACCGACCCAGTCTATAAGACTACAGACAGTGACATGCCACACATACACACACTGGAGAGACTACCCAGTCTATAAGACTACAGACAGTGACATGCCACACATACACACACTGGAGAGACCGCCCAGTCTATAAGACTACAGACAGTGACATGCCACACATACACACACTGGAGAGACCGACCCAGTCTATAAGACTATAGACAGTGACATGCCACACATACACACACTGGAGAGACCGCCCCAGTCTATAAGACTACATATGACAGTGACATGCCACACATACACACACTGGAGAGACTGCCCCAGTCTATAAGACTACAGACAGTGACATGCCACACATACACACACTGGAGAGACCGACCCAGTCTATAAGACTACAGACAGTGACATGCCACACATACACACACTGGAGAGACCGACCCAGTCTATAAGACTACAGACAGTGACATGCCACATACACACACAACTGGAGAGACCGCCCCAGTCTATAAGACTACAGACAGTGACATGCCACACATACACACACTGGAGAGACCGACCCAGTCTATAAGACTACAGACAGTGACATGCCACACATACACACACTGGAGAGACCGACCCAGTCTATAAGACTACAGACAGTGACATGCCACACATACACACACTGGAGAGACCACCCAGTCTATAAGACTACAGACAGTGACATGCCACACATACACACACTGGAGAGACCGACCCAGTCTATAAGACTACAGACAGTGACATGCCACACATACACACACTGGAGAGACCGACCCAGTCTATAAGACTACAGACAGTGACATGCCACACATACACACACTGGAGAGACCACCCAGTCTATAAGACTACAGACAGTGACATGCCACATACATACACACACTGGAGAGACCGACCCCAGTCTATAAGACTACAGACAGTGACATGCCACACATACACACACTGGAGAGACCGACCCAGTCTATAAGACTACAGACAGTGACATGCCACACATACACACACTGGAGAGACCGACCCAGTCTATAAGACTACAGACAGTGACATGCCACACATACACACACTGGAGAGACCACCCAGTCTATAAGACTACAGACAGTGACATGCCACACATACACACACTGGAGAGACCACCCAGTCTATAAGACTACAGACAGTGACATGCCACACATACACACACTGGAGAGACCGACCCAGTCTATAAGACTACAGACAGTGACATGCCACACATACACACACTGGAGAGACCGACCCCAGTCTATAAGACTACAGACAGTGACATGCCACACATACACACACTGGAGAGACCGACCCAGTCTATAAGACTACAGACAGTGACATGCCACACATACACACACTGGAGAGACCGACCCAGTCTATAAGACTACAGACAGTGACATGCCACACATACACACACTGGAGAGACCGACCCCAGTCTATAAGACTACAGACAGTGACATGCCACACATACACACACTGGAGAGACCGACCCAGTCTATAAGACTACAGACAGTGACATGCCACACATACACACACTGGAGAGACCGACCCAGTCTATAAGACTACAGACAGTGACATGCCACACATACACACACTGGAGAGACCGCCCCAGTCTATAAGACTACAGACAGTGACATGCCACACATACACACACTGGAGAGACCGACCCAGTCTATAAGACTACAGACAGTGACATGCCACACATACACACACTGGAGAGACCGACCCAGTCTATAAGACTATAGACAGTGACATGCCACACATACACACACTGAGAGACCGACCCAGTCTATAAGACTATAGACAGTGACATGCCACACATACACACACTGGAGAGACCGACCCAGTCTATAAGACTACAGACAGTGACATGCCACACATACACACACTGGAGAGACCGACCCAGTCTATAAGACTACAGACAGTGACATGCCACACATACACACACTGGAGAGACCGCCCCAGTCTATAAGACTACAGACAGTGACATGCCACACATACACACACTGGAGAGACCGACCCAGTCTATAAGACTACAGACAGTGACATGCCACACATACACACACTGAGAGACCGACCCAGTCTATAAGACTACAGACAGTGACATGCCACACATACACACACTGGAGAGACCGACCCAGTCTATAAGACTACAGACAGTGACATGCCACACATACACACACTGGAGAGACCGACCCAGTCTATAAGACTACAGACAGTGACATGCCACACATACACACACTGGAGAGACCACCCCAGTCTATAAGACTACAGACAGTGACATGCCACACATACACACACTGGAGAGACCGACCCAGTCTATAAGACAATAGACAGTGACACGCCACACATACACACACTGGAGAGACCGACCCAGTCTATAAGACTACAGACAGTGACACGCCACACATACACACACTGGAGAGACCGACCCAGTCTATAAGACTACAGACAGTGACATGCCACACATACACACACTGGAGAGACCACCCCAGTCTATAAGACTACAGACCGTGACATGCCACACATACACACACTGAAGAGACCGCCCCAGTCTATAAGACTACAGACAGTGACATGCCACACATACACACACTGGAGAGACCGACCCAGTCTATAAGACTACAGACAGTGACATGCCACACATACACACACTGGAGAGACCGACCCAGTCTATAAGACTACAGACAGTGACACGCCACACATACACACACTGGAGAGACCGACCCAGTCTATAAGACTACAGACAGTGACATGCCACACATACACACACTGGAGAGACCGCCCCAGTCTATAAGACTACAGACAGTGACATGCCACACATACACACACTGGAGAGACCGACCCAGTCTATAAGACTACAGACAGTGACATGCCACACATACACACACTGGAGAGACCGACCCAGTCTATAAGACTACAGACAGTGACATGCCACACATACACACACTGGAGAGACCGACCCAGTCTATAAGACTACAGACAGTGACATGCCACACATACACACACTGGAGAGACCGACCCAGTCTATAAGACTATAGACAGTGACATGCCACACATACACACACTGGAGAGACCGACCCAGTCTATAAGACTACAGACAGTGACATGCCACACATACACACACTGGAGAGACCGCCCCAGTCTATAAGACTACAGACAGTGACATGCCACACATACACACACTGGAGAGACCGACCCAGTCTATAAGACTACAGACAGTGACATGCCACACATACACACACTGGAGAGACCGACCCAGTCTATAAGACTACAGACAGTGACATGCCACACATACACACACTGGAGAGACCGCCCCAGTCTATAAGACTACAGACAGTGACATGCCACACATACACACACTGGAGAGACCGACCCAGTCTATAAGACTACAGACAGTGACATGCCACACATACACACACTGGAGAGACCCCAGTCTATAAGACTATAGACAGTGACATGCCACACATACACACACTGGAGAGACCACCCCAGTCTATAAGACTACAGACAGTGACATGCCACACATACACACACTGGAGAGACCGACCCAGTCTATAAGACTACAGACAGTGACATGCCACACATACACACACTGGAGAGACCGACCCAGTCTATAAGACTACAGACAGTGACATGCCACACATACACACACTGGAGAGACCGACCCAGTCTATAAGACTATAGACAGTGACATGCCACACATACACACACTGGAGAGACCGACCCAGTCTATAAGACTACAGACAGTGACATGCCACACATACACACACTGGAGAGACCGACCCAGTCTATAAGACTACAGACAGTGACATGCCACACATACACACACTGGAGAGACCGCCCAGTCTATAAGACTACAGACAGTGACATGCCACACATACACACACTGGAGAGACCGACCCAGTCTATAAGACTACAGACAGTGACATGCCACACATACACACACTGGAGAGACTCCCCAGTCTATAAGACTACAGACAGTGACATGCCACACATACACACACTGGAGAGACCGACCCAGTCTATAAGACTACAGACAGTGACATGCCACACATACACACACTGGAGAGACCGACCCAGTCTATAAGACTACAGACAGTGACATGCCACACATACACACACTGGAGAGACCGCCCCAGTCTATAAGACTACAGACAGTGACATGCCACACATACACACACTGGAGAGACCGACCCAGTCTATAAGACTACAGACAGTGACATGCCACACATACACACACTGGAGAGACCACCCAGTCTATAAGACTACAGACAGTGACATGCCACACATACACACACTGGAGAGACCGCCCCAGTCTATAAGACTACAGACAGTGACATGCCACACATACACACACTGGAGAGACCGCCCCAGTCTATAAGACTACAGACAGTGACATGCCACACATACACACACTGGAGAGACCGCCCAGTCTATAAGACTACAGACAGTGACATGCCACACATACACACACTGGAGAGACCGACCCAGTCTATAAGACTACAGACAGTGACATGCCACACATACACACACTGGAGAGACCGACCCAGTCTATAAGACTACAGACAGTGACATGCCACACATACACACACTGGAGAGACCGACCCAGTCTATAAGACTATAGACAGTGACATGCCACACATACACACACTGGAGAGACCACCCAGTCTATAAGACTACAGACAGTGACATGCCACACATACACACACTGGAGAGACCGCCCAGTCTATAAGACTACAGACAGTGACATGCCACACATACACACACTGGAGAGACCGACCCAGTCTATAAGACTACAGACAGTGACATGCCACACATACACACACTGGAGAGACCGCCCCAGTCTATAAGACTACAGACAGTGACATGCCACACATACACACACTGGAGAGACCACCCAGTCTATAAGACTACAGACAGTGACATGCCACACATACACACACTGGAGAGACCACCCAGTCTATAAGACTACAGACAGTGACATGCCACACATACACACACTGGAGAGACCGCCCAGTCTATAAGACTATAGACAGTGACATGCCACACATACACACACTGGAGAGACCGACCCAGTCTATAAGACTACAGACAGTGACATGCCACACATACACACACTGAGAGACCACCCCAGTCTATAAGACTACAGACAGTGACATGCCACACATACACACACTGGAGAGACCGACCCAGTCTATAAGACTACAGACAGTGACATGCCACACATACACACACTGGAGAGACCGACCCAGTCTATAAGACTACAGACAGTGACATGCCACACATACACACACTGGAGAGACCACCCCAGTCTATAAGACTACAGACAGTGACATGCCACACTTACATACCACACATATGACTTCTGACATTGTCATGACACACATACACACACTGGAGAGACCGACCCAGTCTATAAGACTACAGACAGTGACATGCCACACATACACACACTGGAGAGACCGACCCAGTCTATAAGACTACAGACAGTGACATGCCACACATACACACACTGGAGAGACCGACCCAGTCTATAAGACTACAGACAGTGACATGCCACACATACACACACTGGAGAGACCGACCCAGTCTATAAGACTACAGACAGTGACATGCCACACATACACACACTGGAGAGACCACCCCAGTCTATAAGACTACAGACAGTGACATGCCACACATACACACACTGGAGAGACCGACCCAGTCTATAAGACTATAGACAGTGACATGCCACACATACACACACTGGAGAGACCGACCCAGTCTATAAGACTACAGACAGTGACATGCCACACATACACACACTGGAGAGACCACCCCAGTCTATAAGACTACAGACAGTGACATGCCACACATACACACACTGGAGAGACCGCCCAGTCTATAAGACTACAGACAGTGACATGCCACACATACACACACTGGAGAGACCGACCCAGTCTATAAGACTATAGACAGTGACATGCCACACATACACACACTGGAGAGACCACCCCAGTCTATAAGACTACAGACAGTGACATGCCACACATACACACACTGGAGAGACCACCCAGTCTATAAGACTACAGACAGTGACATGCCACACATACACACACTGGAGAGACCGAGAGACCGCCCCAGTCTATAAGACTACAGACAGTGACATGCCACACATACACACACTGGAGAGACCGACCCAGTCTATAAGACTACAGACAGTGACATGCCACACATACACACACTGGAGAGACCGACCCAGTCTATAAGACTACAGAGACAGTGACATGCCACACATACACACACTGGAGAGACCGACCCAGTCTATAAGACTATAGACAGTGACATGCCACACATACACACACTGGAGAGACCGACCCAGTCTATAAGACTACAGACAGTGACATGCCACACATACACACACTGGAGAGACCACCCCAGTCTATAAGACTACAGACAGTGACATGCCACACATACACACACTGGAGAGACCGACCCCAGTCTATAAGACTACAGACAGTGACATGCCACACATACACACACTGGAGAGACCGACCCAGTCTATAAGACTACAGACAGTGACATGCCACACATACACACACTGGAGAGACCGACCCAGTCTATAAGACTACAGACAGTGACATGCCACACATACACACACTGGAGAGACCACCCCAGTCTATAAGACTACAGACAGTGACATGCCACACATACACACACTGGAGAGACCGACCCAGTCTATAAGACTACAGACAGTGACATGCCACACATACACACACTGGAGAGACCGACCCAGTCTATAAGACTACAGACAGTGACATGCCACACATACACACACTTGGAACCCTCTATATAATACGAGACCGACCCCCAGTCTATAAGACTACAGACAGTGACATGCCACACATACACACACTGGAGAGACCGACCCAGTCTATAAGACTACAGACAGTGACATGCCACACATACACACACTGGAGAGACCGACCCAGTCTATAAGACTACAGACAGTGACACGCCACACATACACACACTGGAGAGACCGACCCAGTCTATAAGACTACAGACAGTGACACGCCACACATACACACACTGGAGAGACCGACCCAGTCTATAAGACTACAGACAGTGACATGCCACACATACACACACTGGAGAGACCGACCCAGTCTATAAGACTACAGACAGTGACATGCCACACATACACACACTGGAGAGACCGACCCAGTCTATAAGACTACAGACAGTGACATGCCACACATACACACACTGGAGAGACCGACCCAGTCTATAAGACTACAGACAGTGACACGCCACACATACACACACTGGAGAGACCGACCCAGTCTATAAGACTACAGACAGTGACATGCCACACATACACACACTGGAGAGACCGACCCAGTCTATAAGACTACAGACAGTGACATGCCACACATACACACACTGGAGAGACCGACCCAGTCTATAAGACTACAGACAGTGACATGCCACACATACACACACTGGAGAGACCGACCCAGTCTATAAGACTACAGACAGTGACATGCCACACATACACACACTGGAGAGACCACCCCAGTCTATAAGACTACAGACAGTGACATGCCACACATACACACACTGGAGAGACCGCCCCAGTCTATAAGACTACAGACAGTGACATGCCACAACATACACACACTGGAGAGACCGACCCAGTCTATAAGACTACAGACAGTGACATGCCACACATACACACACTGGAGAGACCGACCCAGTCTATAAGACTATAGACAGTGACATGCCACACATACACACACTGGAGAGACCGACCCAGTCTATAAGACTACAGACAGTGACATGCCACACATACACACACTGGAGAGACACCCCAGTCTATAAGACTACAGACAGTGACATGCCACACATACACACACTGGAGAGACCGACCCAGTCTATAAGACTACAGACAGTGACATGCCACACATACACACACTGGAGAGACCGACCCAGTCTATAAGACTACAGACAGTGACATGCCACACATACACACACTGGAGAGACCGACCCAGTCTATAAGACTACAGACAGTGACATGCCACACATACACACACTGGAGAGACCGACCCAGTCTATAAGACTACAGACAGTGACATGCCACACATACACACACTGGAGAGACCGACCCAGTCTATAAGACTACAGACAGTGACATGCCACACATACACACACTGGAGAGACCACCCAGTCTATAAGACTACAGACAGTGACATGCCACACATACACACACTGGAGAGACCGACCCAGTCTATAAGACTACAGACAGTGACATGCCACACATACACACACTGGAGAGACCGACCCAGTCTATAAGACTACAGACAGTGACATGCCACACATACACACACTGGAGAGACCGACCCCAGTCTATAAGACTACAGACAGTGACATGCCACACATACACACACTGGAGAGACCGACCCAGTCTATAAGACTACAGACAGTGACATGCCACACATACACACACTGGAGAGACCGACCCAGTCTATAAGACTACAGACAGTGACATGCCACACATACACACACTGGAGAGACCGACCCAGTCTATAAGACTACAGACAGTGACATGCCACACATACACACACTGGAGAGACCGACCCAGTCTATAAGACTACAGACAGTGACATGCCACACATACACACACTGGAGAGACCGCCCCAGTCTATAAGACTACAGACAGTGACATGCCACACATACACACACTGGAGAGACCGCCCCAGTCTATAAGACTACAGACAGTGACATGCCACACATACACACACTGGAGAGACCGACCCAGTCTATAAGACTACAGACAGTGACACGCCACACATACACACACTGGAGAGACCGACCCAGTCTATAAGACTACAGACAGTGACATGCCACACATACACACACTGGAGAGACCGACCCAGTCTATAAGACTACAGACAGTGACATGCCACACATACACACACTGGAGAGACCGCCCCAGTCTATAAGACTACAGACAGTGACATGCCACACATACACACACTGGAGAGACCGACCCAGTCTATAAGACTACAGACAGTGACATGCCACACATACACACACTGGAGAGACCGACCCAGTCTATAAGACTACAGACAGTGACATGCCACACATACACACACTGGAGAGACCGCCCCAGTCTATAAGACTACAGACAGTGACACGCCACACATACACACACTGGAGAGACCGCCCCAGTCTATAAGACTACAGACAGTGACATGCCACACATACACACACTGGAGAGACCGCCCCAGTCTATAAGACTACAGACAGTGACATGCCACACATACACACACTGGAGAGACCGACCCAGTCTATAAGACTACAGACAGTGACATGCCACACATACACACACTGGAGAGACCGCCCCAGTCTATAAGACTACAGACAGTGACATGCCACACATACACACACTGGAGAGACCGACCCAGTCTATAAGACTACAGACAGTGACATGCCACACATACACACACTGGAGAGACCGACCCAGTCTATAAGACTACAGACAGTGACATGCCACACATACACACACTGGAGAGACCGACCCAGTCTATAAGACTACAGACAGTGACATGCCACACATACACACACTGGAGAGACCTCCCCAGTCTATAAGACTACAGACAGTGACATGCCACACATACACACACTGGAGAGACCGACCCAGTCTATAAGACTACAGACAGTGACATGCCACACATACACACACTGGAGAGACCGACCCAGTCTATAAGACTACAGACAGTGACATGCCACACATACACACACTGGAGAGACCGCCCAGTCTATAAGACTACAGACAGTGACATGCCACACATACACACACTGGAGAGACCGACCCAGTCTATAAGACTACAGACAGTGACATGCCACACATACACACACTGGAGAGACCACCCAGTCTATAAGACTACAGACAGTGACATGCCACACATACACACACTGGAGAGACCGACCCAGTCTATAAGACTACAGACAGTGACATGCCACACATACACACACAGGAGAGACCGCCCCAGTCTATAAGACTACAGACAGTGACATGCCACACATACACACACTGGAGAGACCACCCCAGTCTATAAGACTACAGACAGTGACATGCCACACATACACACACTGGAGAGACCGACCCAGTCTATAAGACTACAGACAGTGACATGCCACACATACACACACTGGAGAGACCACCCCAGTCTATAAGACTACAGACAGTGACATGCCACACATACACACACTGGAGAGACCCCCCAGTCTATAAGACTAAGACAGTGACATGCCACACATACACACACTGGAGAGACCGACCCAGTCTATAAGACTATAGACAGTGACATGCCACACATACACACACTGGAGAGACCGCCCCAGTCTATAAGACTATAGACAGTGACATGCCACACATACACACACTGGAGAGACCACCCAGTCTATAAGACTACAGACAGTGACATGCCACACATACACACACTGGAGAGACCGCCCCAGTCTATAAGACTACAGACAGTGACACGCCACACATACACACACTGGAGAGACCGACCCAGTCTATAAGACTACAGACAGTGACATGCCACACATACACACACTGGAGAGACCGACCCAGTCTATAAGACTACAGACAGTGACATGCCACACATACACACACTGGAGAGACCGACCCAGTCTATAAGACTACAGACAGTGACACGCCACACATACACACACTGGAGAGACCGCCCCAGTCTATAAGACTACAGACAGTGACATGCCACACATACACACACTGGAGAGACCACCCCAGTCTATAAGACTACAGACAGTGACATGCCACACATACACACACTGGAGAGACCGACCCAGTCTATAAGACTACAGACAGTGACATGCCACACATACACACACTGGAGAGACCGACCCAGTCTATAAGACTACAGACAGTGACATGCCACACATACACACACTGGAGAGACCGACCCAGTCTATAAGACTACAGACAGTGACATGCCACACATACACACACTGGAGAGACCGACCCAGTCTATAAGACTACAGACAGTGACATGCCACACATACACACACTGGAGAGACCGACCCAGTCTATAAGACTATAGACAGTGACATGCCACACATACACACACTGGAGAGACCGACCCAGTCTATAAGACTACAGACAGTGACATGCCACACATACACACACTGGAGAGACCGACCCAGTCTATAAGACTACAGACAGTGACATGCCACACATACACACACTGGAGAGACCGACCCCAGTCTATAAGACTACAGACAGTGACATGCCACACATACACACACTGGAGAGACCACCCAGTCTATAAGACTACAGACAATGACATGCCACACATACACACACTGGAGAGACCGCCCCAGTCTATAAGACTACAGACAGTGACATGCCACACATACACACACTGGAGAGACCGACCCAGTCTATAAGACTACAGACAGTGACATGCCACACATACACACACTGGAGAGACCGACCCAGTCTATAAGACTATAGACAGTGACATGCCACACATACACACACTGGAGAGACCGACCCAGTCTATAAGACTACAGACAGTGACATGCCACACATACACACACTGGAGAGACCGACCCAGTCTATAAGACTACAGACAGTGACACGCCACACATACACACACTGGAGAGACCGACCCAGTCTATAAGACTACAGACAGTGACATGCCACACATACACACACTGGAGAGACCGACCCAGTCTATAAGACTACAGACAGTGACATGCCACACATACACACACTGGAGAGACCGACCCAGTCTATAAGACTATAGACAGTGACATGCCACACATACACACACTGGAGAGACCGACCCAGTCTATAAGACTACAGACAGTGACATGCCACACATACACACACTGGAGAGACCGACCCAGTCTATAAGACTACAGACAGTGACATGCCACACATACACACACTGGAGAGACCGCCCCAGTCTATAAGACTACAGACAGTGACATGCCACACATACACACACTGGAGAGACCGACCCAGTCTATAAGACTACAGACAGTGACATGCCACACATACACACACTGGAGAGACCGACCCAGTCTATAAGACTATAGACAGTGACATGCCACACATACACACACTGGAGAGACCGACCCAGTCTATAAGACTACAGACAGTGACATGCCACACATACACACACTGGAGAGACCGACCCAGTCTATAAGACTACAGACAGTGACATGCCACACATACACACACTGGAGAGACCACCCCAGTCTATAAGACTACAGACAGTGACATGCCACACATACACACACTGGAGAGACCGACCCAGTCTATAAGACTACAGACAGTGACATGCCACACATACACACACTGGAGAGACCGCCCCAGTCTATAAGACTACAGACAGTGACATGCCACACATACACACACTGGAGAGACCGACCCAGTCTATAAGACTATAGACAGTGACATGCCACACATACACACACTGGAGAGACCGACCCAGTCTATAAGACTACAGACAGTGACATGCCACACATACACACACTGGAGAGACCGACCCAGTCTATAAGACTACAGACAGTGACATGCCACACATACACACACTGGAGAGACCGACCCAGTCTATAAGACTACAGACAGTGACACGCCACACATACACACACTGGAGAGACCGACCCAGTCTATAAGACTACAGACAGTGACATGCCACACATACACACACTGGAGAGACCGCCCCAGTCTATAAGACTACAGACAGTGACATGCCACACATACACACACTGGAGAGACCGACCCAGTCTATAAGACTATAGACAGTGACATGCCACACATACACACACTGGAGAGACCACCCCAGTCTATAAGACTACAGACAGTGACATGCCACACATACACACACTGGAGAGACCGACCCAGTCTATAAGACTACAGACAGTGACATGCCACACATACACACACTGGAGAGACCGACCCAGTCTATAAGACTACAGACAGTGACAGCCACACATACACACACTGGAGAGACCACCCCAGTCTATAAGACTACAGACAGTGACATGCCACACATACACACACTGGAGAGACCGACCCAGTCTATAAGACTATAGACAGTGACATGCCACACATACACACACTGGAGAGACCGACCCAGTCTATAAGACTATAGACAGTGACATGCCACACATACACACACTGGAGAGACCACCCCAGTCTATAAGACTACAGACAGTGACATGCCACACATACACACACTGGAGAGACCGACCCAGTCTATAAGACTACAGACAGTGACATGCCACACATACACACACTGGAGAGACCGACCCAGTCTATAAGACTACAGACAGTGACATGCCACACATACACACACTGGAGAGACCGACCCAGTCTATAAGACTACAGACAGTGACATGCCACACATACACACACTGGAGAGACCGACCCAGTCTATAAGACTACAGACAGTGACATGCCACACATACACACACTGGAGAGACCGACCCAGTCTATAAGACTATAGACAGTGACATGCCACACATACACACACTGGAGAGACCGACCCAGTCTATAAGACTACAGACAATGACAGCCACACATACACACACTGGAGAGACCACCCCAGTCTATAAGACTACAGACAGTGACATGCCACACATACACACACTGAAGAGACCGCCCCAGTATATAAGACTACAGACAGTGACATGCCACACATACACACACTGGAGAGACCGACCCAGTCTATAAGACTACAGACAGTGACATGCCACACATACACACACTGGAGAGACCGACCCAGTCTATAAGACTACAGACAGTGACATGCCACACATACACACACTGGAGAGACCGACCCAGTCTATAAGACTATAGACAGTGACATGCCACACATACACACACTGGAGAGACCGACCCAGTCTATAAGACTATAGACAGTGACATGCCACACATACACACACTGGAGAGACCACCCCAGTCTATAAGACTACAGACAGTGACATGCCACACATACACACACTGGAGAGACCGACCCAGTCTATAAGACTACAGACAGTGACATGCCACACATACACACACTGGAGAGACCGACCCAGTCTATAAGACTACAGACAGTGACATGCCACACATACACACACTGGAGAGACCACCCCAGTCTATAAGACTACAGACAGTGACATGCCACACATACACACACTGGAGAGACCGACCCAGTCTATAAGACTAAAGACAGTGACATGCCACACATACACACACTGGAGAGTCCGCCCCAGTCTATGAGACTACAGACAGTGACATGCCTCACATACACACACTAGAGAGACCGCCCAGTCTATAAGACTATAGACAGTGACCCGCCACACATACACACACTGGAGAGACCGCCCCAGTCTATAAGTATGATATAGACAGCGACACTCCACACATACACACACTAGAGAGACCGTCCCAGTCTATAAGACTATAGACAGTGACACGCCACATATGCATACACTGGAGAGACCACCCCAGTCTATAAGACTACAGACAGTGACATGCCACACATACACACACTGGAGAGACCGACCCAGTCTATAAGACTATAGACAGTGACATGCCACACATACACACACTGGAGAGACCGCCCCAGTCTATGAGACTACAGACAGTGACATGCCACACATACACACACTGGAGAGACCGCCCAGTCTATAAGACTATAGACAGTGACACGCCACACATACACACACTGGAGAGACCGCCCCAGTCTATAAGACTACAGACAGTGACATGCCACACATACACACACTGGAGAGACCGCCCAGTCTATAAGACTATAGACAGTGACCTGCCACACATGCACACACTGGAGAGACCGCCCCAGTCTATAAGACTATAGACAGTGACACATGCACACACTGGAAAGACCGCCCCAGTCTATAAGGGTACAGACAGTGACACGCCACACATACATACACTGGAGAGACCGCCCCAGTCTATAATACTATAGACTATAGCCACACATGCTCACTAAAATTGGATTTGCTTGAGCGGCGAAATAGCCATTAGGCTAACAACACTGAATAACTATGAGGTCTCCCCTCCACCATATGTGTAGACAGAGCATTCCAAATGTCCTTCACCAACTGAGAGAATGAACGCTTTCTCTCTGTTGTCGCTACCCGAGGCATAGCCATTTTTAAGATATTGTCTACGAAACCTGGGTTGTATGCCCAGACCACATGTCACGAATAATGATATTACATATTCATGAATAGTAAAATCCAAATGTTGTATTTCATTTAATAGGGCTAATACTAAATTATACACATGGACAAGCCTTTAGAGCTGAGACATAATGTTATTGATGCCCTCTCTCAGGAACAGTAGACACTACATCTGCTATTCGTTGCTACATTGCGTGGCGCATATTTAGGCTTAGTTACATTTGATCATGCATTATTAGGCCTACTTTAACTGACATTCACCTAAATATAAGATATATAACAATGCTATTACCTGTCGGCTAATCCTCCGTGGATAGATTAACAATGGCCTCATTCAAAAAGGTTGCCGACCCCTGGTCTACACCATAACGGAGACCAACTAATGCAGCGAATCAGAATCATTGCACAGTTATAATTGGTTCAACTTGTAGGCGTAATCAATCTGCTGATTTAGTACCAAATTCGATTCACAGTAAGTTTTGTATGCATTAGTAATTCATTTGTTTGACAAAATTCAGGTGCGTATGGTTTCTACCTGTTCGCACCATAACATCATACAAGTCATGTAATTATTTCAAAATAGTTCAAAATTAATAAATATTTCATACACATTTGGAAAGTCAGTTTGTTTCAAGAGCCAATCACGAATATGCATCAAAGTAGGGAAAGGTAGGACATATCAAAGTAGGGGAAGGTAGGGCATATCAAAGTAGGGGAAGGTGGGGCATATCAAAGTAGGGGAAGGTGGGGCATATCAAAGTAGGGGAAGGTGGGGCATATCAAAGTAGGGGAAGGTGGGGCATATCAAAGTAGGGGAAGGTGGGGCATATCAAAGTAGGGGAAGGTGGGGCATATAAAAGTAGGGGAAGGTGGGGCATATCAAAGTAGGGGAAGGTGGGGCATATCAAAGTAGGGGAAGGTGGGGCATGTCGCACGCTGAAGCATGTCTGCACTGTGACCAAACCGGGTAGCATTTTGTTTCAAACGTGTTCAACGGTAGCATCTTATTCGTTCATCGAGCATTTGAACCCGTGAATTGAACTCCTTTGCGTTAGTATGAAATTATAAACAAAAGGTTGCTTTTGCAGAATCTCATATAATTTTATACATATATTGATGTAACTCACTCTCAATAATATGTGCATATTGGTGTGTTTATGCATTTTTGGAATGTGTGTCATTAGTGTTGTCATTACACAAATAAACCGCAGTAGACCAAGTGTGCGGGAAAATTGAGAATATCTTCCCCTGCCAGTAGTTTGGGGCATATACCCATGGGCGTGTGCAAATATGCCCCAGTCGTGTGCAGATATGCCCCAGTGCAGTAAGTTAAGTTACATAACATAACGTCATGATGTAGATGTTATGCCTATGTGGATATTCATCAGCTAACCCCATGTTTCGTTGTGGAGGGGTGTGACAGGAATCCAGGGGATGTGACAGGAACCCTGGGGGTGTGACAGGAACCCAGGGGGTGTGACAGGAACCCAGGGGGTGTGACAAGAACCCAGGGGGTGTGACAGGAACCCAGGGGGTACTCAAAACATTGCCAGTATACAATCCTTGAGAATTTCTGTAACTGAACCACCATAAACACATTTAGACCTTTGTCAAAATGATGCCCTTGCAATAGCAATATTCGCCATTGAATGTGTAAAGTATGCATTGTTCCAGGATATAGATTAATTCACTAACATATTTGATTCACCGATGAATGCGACCTCTCAGCGTCCATAGTTGAGGTGGGATGTGCTAAATACAGAAAGCTTATAAACATCATAGTTTATGTAGAAATATATGTATAGGGAATATATGTTTATTTGTTATTTTTAGTTTGGGTGGCTCCTACGATATCGACCAGTGTTGGTCTTAGTAGGAGTCTCCCGTCCCACAGCATATGTTTTTTCTTTTTTTGGTTGTTGTTGCATAATGTATTACTTTTGTTGATGATTTATTAGTTGTTATTGTATATTGTACAGTTCTATATGTGTATGTGTCATATGTATCTATATAATTTATATTGCCACTCAATGTAATTTATCTGTTTTTCTGCTGTTGGGACAAATAAAATTTATCCTTATCCTTTATCGTAAAACGCATTTTGAGATTTCAAAACACATACCCTTAATTACCCAACAATAGTGATTTAAAATCCTAAATGCGTTGTGTGCGTTAACGTGCATTGTTCACAGAAAACATACCCCTACAACGTGGAATTTGGAAATGGTGGAGGTTGGCCTTAAAATAGGTGGGATTCTGAGGTGGGATGTGCCAAAGACCGAAAGCTTATAACATCATAGTTTATGTAGATTAAGTGTTCATGTATCTTGAAGTGTATCATTATGTTGTTTTTATTCTTTGTCCTTTTGGTTTTCTTCATCGCATGGCTTTCGGTGTGCGCTGTAGTTGAGACAGAACAATATCACGCATCTACTTAAAAATTAGACTTTTGTATTACATAAACTACAGTTGGTTATGTTTATATTATTTATATAAGCAAACTAGGCTAGCGCTGGGCCTAAAATCTGTTTAGCCAATTTGGCTAAAGGTTAACATTTTCTTTAGCCAAATGAGATTTTGTTTAGCCATTGTTTTAGCAGACACTAAGATGGCAAAACGTCAAAATGCAAAACAAATAATGTGAAAAGGCCTAGTAAAAAAAGAAACTAGTTTATCGTCCCCGCCCACTTACTTTTTATTATACGCCTCCTTTTTTATTTACTATTAAAAAAAGATTATTTTAAAAGTTTTTTCGCTTCCTTGAAGAAATCTTTGTCTAAAACTGGCTGTACGAAGTACTGTTATACTCTTTCAGTTCACTCGTTATTCATCATACAAGGTGTAGGGATGTATGTGTATCCTACAGAGTCTAAAATAAGATTCGAATGATGATGCCTCAACTCAAAACTAATGAAACCATGGTCAAACCTACACATGACATTCATAAATACATTCATCATTGTGTTTGCTTCTTGATTGTTTCTAGTCAATTTAAGTAGTTTTCCGGTGTAACAGGATTGTGCCATGTTACATTTACATAAATGTTTCTATTCATCTGCCATTACCGCTAAAAAGTGATGTATCTGATAATGGAATGGCAGGCTATATAATAATATACATCACTGGCATGTTCCATATTGCATAAAAAAAACTACAGCTTGTCTGTTAATCAACCATGGTGGCCAACTTCGAAACTAATAGCAAAAAATTCATAAATAGTAAATAATAAGGGCCTCCCTCTTCCATTAAAAAAAGTCCGGACGAGAAACTACTTTCTTTTTTACTAGGCTTAATATACGACGTATTATATAAACATAATATACGTATATTAAACAAATAGATAGTCACAAGAAAACACAACACCAATATAAATTAATAGAATAACGTTTAATTATAAATATAAAACAAGAAAATCGATCACACTGCAAATCTCCAACACAGAGAACGTCATCATACAAGTGTCGCCACAAGTGTCCACCACCACTACTCTGCCTCTGGTCTCTGCGACAGTGTCAACCCGTTTCACTAAACCAATGAATCCGGGACGCTGCTCCTTCACCGTCCAGATCTTGAAGGCTTCCTCGTATGAAAGCGTTCTTAACTGTCGGCAGACAGCGCTTCGCTTGCATCAACACGGTCCGCATATGGGCGGATAATCGCGTGATCGTTAGCAGTCACGAAGTCCATCTGGTGCTTCGGGATCAACGTCGATCTCCGGTGGTCGGCATCTCGTGTTTTGCCAAGTCGTCCTCCATAGGCGCAGTCCTTCCCGGTGACAAACACGTTCTTTGCTTTCGCATGCACGCAAACTTTGTAGCTAAATACGTGGATTTTGCTATCGTGAATAAGCCACGCAAAACGTACGAACCAGTCCGCCACGATCAAACGTGGCTGCGTCGTTTTCTGTCGTTTCTTTCCGCGATCATCGCCCGTCGAAGTACTGTGTTTTAATTGTGCGTGCAATTATGTATATGTTTCAGTAATACTTTTTTATGTGTGCTATATATGACGTCAGATAATTAGTTTTATTCATATCATCATATTGTGTTTTACAAATATACATATATATATACAGGGGTCGAAATTAAGAAATTTAACCCACTCGCCAAGGGGACTAGTAGCCTTAATATGGTACTCATCCCCATGAAAAATCACTAGTCCCCATTTTTGGTGGACATCGTCAAAATGCGACCTTTTTATGCAAATTTGTATGTTGACCTGCAATGCTCCTTAAACATAAAATGAACAAATAAATATCAATTTCATAATTGACGATGCAACGTAATTATTTTATTCAATTAGTACTAAATCAGATCCCGAGGTTCTGGACGTTGTCAACGGCCGCATGACTCAACTCTCGAGTCCTCCACAATGTCCCCAGGTAGTGTCAGTGAATGAAATCTTTCAGGATTTGGGCAACTGCATCTTCATCCATCTCTGACTCATCAGAGTCATCATCAATGTCACCAATGTCATCAGTGTCACTGATGATGTTGGGCCTCCTTGCCCTGGGCCCAGCATGGTTCCAATGCTTCACTGCAGATGATGGATCAAACTGGTCCACATCAGGGGGATTTCCAGCAAGACTGTCATCAGATCTGATGTGTCAGACAGCCTGCTTCTCCAGTCCGATTTAACAAACTTCATGTGGGAAAACTCCCTTTCAGCATTTGCTGAAGAGGCGGGAAGGGTGAGGATCAGGTCAATGAGTCGCAGTACATTGGGGCACTGTGTCCCAAATGACAAGTTGACTTCCTCCCACGACAGCTTCTTCACTGTGGGATAACTTGTGTAGGGAAGACTCTTGAGTTTGGTCCACTCTAGTTCCACTTTGGAAACATCCAGCGCAGAGAACGAGAATACCTGTCCAAATGTCTTGACCAAGGTATCCACCTTGTCATAACCGAAGTTTTTTTGTGAACAAAAGATGTTGGCCACAGCTTCAGGTTGGAGATTGATGACGTTGCAATGATTCCTTCTGCCCCTTCTTTGAATATGTCACTGAGACTTTTCAGCAGCCGCTGTACCATTCCATGTCTGGCTTCTTCAAAAGCAGAGGATGGTGCTCCTATTGTCTCTCCAAGAAACTGGCCTTTGCCATTAATCATCTTCAGAGAAGGCCAATCCTTCTTTCCATTCTTCTCGATGACTTCTTTGCACGCAGTTAACTAGGAATTTATGTCCGCGATTGTGATTTCCTTCTGCTGGAATGCTGTTGAGACATCACTCAAGGCTGCAGTTACATCTGCGAGGAAGTGGAGGAAGTACACGACGTCCTTGGAATGTAGCAGTGCGTAGCAATTCTTTGCCTTTGCGCGCTGCTCTGTTGTCCTTCCAGGTACATCGGGGTTCATCACCTGGGATAAATGAGTCACAAGCCCCTTGTATCCATTCAGCACATTGGAAACTGCTCTTGATATGTGGGGAACACAAAGTGTCCCGCATACTCTACTCGGAATACGGAGGGTCTCTCCGAGCGCATCAAAAGCTTGTTTGAGGCTGCTCCTGTTGATGGGGCTGTTCCGATAGAAGAAGTACAAAGAAAATAGCAGGGCATCAACTTTCGTGTACAGCTGTATCCCGCGAGCAGCATCCTTGTAAGCCAGTTCATTTCTGTGTGCAGAGCAGTGAACAGCTACAAGTTCTGGTCGGTCTAGCCGTTGTCGCAGTTTCGCCACAAATCCATTGTTTTTCCCCAACATGGTGCTTGCGCCATCAGTTCCAGTTCCGACAATCTTCTTTTCCCACGAGGGACCAGCAAAGTAATATGTGAAGAGAATTGACATTGCCACTTCTATCACTTGGGCATCCCCATCGGCAACATTGTTCACCCCAACAAAGTGGACATTGATTGTACCTTGGTGACAGTACCGAACATATGCCAGTTCGGCCTCGGTGTGGCTGTTGTCAGTTGAACCATCGCAGATGAGAGACACAAACTTTGCCTCGGCAACCATCTCTTTGATTTCATCTCTTTGTGCCTGAGCAATGTGATGGATAAATGTTGCACACTGCTTGTCGTTTCTGTAGGTGTTGCCCATCTTTACCCCTGTCATGTCATCCAATGTACACATCCACACAAAGTCTGTATATGGTCTTGAGTGTCTGGCAATGGGATGTGTGTTCCTGAAAATCTTACACATTTTGTCAAATGTCGCTATTCCCAGTTGGTCCATCGTCTTGTCCGCCACACTTGACCCTGGGTTGCTCTCTGCTTTCTCTCTTAAAGCCCATTTCATATGGCTTGCAGAACTATTGTGAGCTTTGATATTCTCCAATTTAAATACTGGGGAGCCGACGACAAAACTGCTTGCTTTCTCATACTTGCAGCAGTACAAAACATTATCATGCTTAGTTCAGTCTCAGTGTTCTTCGCCGTCCCGCCACTTTCCCCACCTTCAACGTCGACGACAGCGTCGTCGTCACGTCGGTCAGCGTCGTCGTCACGTCGGTCAGCGTCGTCGACACGCCGGTCAGCGTCGTCGTCACGTCTGTCAGCGTCGTCGTCACGCCGGTCAGCGGCACCGCCAACACCAGCGTGGGCGGCAACGCCAGCGCCAGCAGACGAACTTTTGTATTCGAGCCATGAGAATTGCTTTAGCCAGTGCGGCTGAAATTCTCGTTTCCTCTCGACATCGTACCTACGCTTATGCGCACCGTACCTACGCTTATGCGCAACTTTATCATCGGCGCTCACTTTTCCTTTGGGGGGTTGGACCCATTTTATGAAATTCCACATCGACGAGATCGACGGATAAAAGTTACTACTGTTCAGTGTACTATATTTGTACCCGTGTGCACGGATTTTCGACTACGTTGCAACGAGTAGTGGCTGCTCGTTTACGAAATCGGATATATCGGGAACGAAGATTTAAAACTTTATTTTTCGATACAATGTGTTACGTTTATATATGTACGCCTAATTCAAATTGCTTGCATTTATATTGTTACAAAACGAGTGGAAAATAGCTACTCGCCAGGGCGACTAGTGCAGGCCAAAGGTTACTCATCCCCAGGAATTTCTACTCGTCTCGGGCGAGGGGGCGAACGTTAAGTTCGATCCCTGTATATATATACATACATACATACATACATACGTACATACATACATACATACGCACTTATTATTATTATTATATCTGTGTGCGTGCGTGTGTACTGCAACTAGTAAAATGTTATAAGTTGAAGTTGTTGTAAATTAAATAAATGGTGACGATTACCTGTATTAATATTGTGTGATGTATGGGTGTGATGAAGTGAAGTGATAGTTTATTCAACAACAACAACAACAACATAATACAGGTGCATAGTATCTATAGTAACTAATCTGTAACTCGATAAAAAATGCTTTCAAAACAGTCATTAGCCACATACGAAATGTTCCTTAGACAAATATCAGAAGACTGACAATTGTTAAACAGAGATTCACACACATATATATGGCAACACCACCACCTTGCATGTTTTTTCTGGAATTACAGTACAGTTTGTAACCTCAAAATGCGACTTCATTGCAGGTTACTTCCTTTCCATCCCAATTGTTAAGCCAAGTTTCTGATATTGCAATGATATGAAATTATACTCCATACTTCGGATAGTATATCCTTTATCTTAGACAAATTTGCTTTTAGACTCCGGGCACTGCTAAAATTGGTTGAACATTGTGCTGGGGTGTAATATCTGCAATGTGTAGGCAAATTGTGATACAACAAACATGCAGTAGATTACTTCTGTCAGCCTTCTTCGGAGTTTGACGACGAAACCAGTGGTAGCGACATTGACGCGGGTGGGACTGACAGCAGTGATGCTGAATTGGATATATCTGGTCGTGCAAGTCCGATGCCATCTACTAGCACTGCTGGAAGGCATGACGATGACGATGATGACGACGACGAAGAAGAAACTGCCGCAGATGACACTCATCGTGAAGAAGTGCATGCCATGGACAGAGCCATGGATTTGTTTGAATGTGTCGACATGCCTCGGAAGAAATGTCACTGTTCTTGCAAGCTAAACAATGGCCAGTCTTGTATATCTCAATTCACTGAAGACAAACAGGAGTCTATCAGGTATGGTATTTATGATTTATGATAATTGTATGTTTGTTTGTTTGCCAAAACTGTCACTGTCATCTCAGTTAGTGCTAGTTATGCTGCCTATCCCCTAGGCTATGGCAATGGATATCATTGCATAATGATATTGAGTTGACTATTACCCATACATAACAACATTTAAAATAACTCACGTTAAATCATTATACTTATCCATGTCAGTGCGGCCCCTGTTTTTTTCTTTATAATAACAGCGTTGATGTACAGGTTAGGTCATCGATTTCAAAATGTATAACCACTGTTCTTTGTAATTGTAGCATAATAGTATGCAATGAAAATATGTGGTATAGGAGATACCATTAATGATCAAATTGTTAACTCTGGGTGTTAGCGGAAGAAGAAGAAGAATGAAAAATTTAGCGTAACTAAGAACTGTTTTCGTTTTAGATTGAATACCCAGGAACTGACTTCATATGAGAAAGACTTGCTGCTGCTTGGAATCATTTGCGCCAGCCTCAATGCCTCGGATGAAACGTTGAGTGTAAAGAAGACAAGTGTTCGCCGAAAGACATCACGGATCCGCTGCTTCTATTATGAGCATTATCGCATATGTCGTGACACATTTCTGTTCCTGATGAACATCTCCAAGGACAAGTTGACCAACTTGAAGAAATGGTATTTGGAAAACGGCATACATCCACGCAAGAAGAAATCAGGTGAATACCTTTATAGTAGTGAAATTTTGGAATTGTATTTTGTAATAAGCTTCATTATGTATGTTCATGCTTACCACCAATCATTACAAATGTATATATTATGTGTATTTTATGTACCTTGTAAATTGTCAACCTGTTAATACATTTTAATTGAAACACAGATACAAGACGCATAATTATGATATTAGCAGAATTTTGCAACATGAATAATGTAATGCTGTGCATAATTTATTCTTCACTTGAGTCTGGAAGTTTATCTCAATATTTAAGTGAATTTCTCAACATTTTGTTCTGCAGGTTTTTTGTTCTGCAGGAGGTTTTCATTAGGACATCACTGGTCAACAAAATAATAATTTTATAAACACTGTTTTTATTTCACTAAAGTTACTTTAGCTGCACAGTAAGGAAATGCTATCATTTTCAGGTGGGCGACAGAAAACAGCATTGAGCTTTGCGGAAATTCAGCGCGTCTCTCGCTTCATCTTGAACTTCGCTGAGCAGCACAGTATCATTCTGCCTGGACGCATTCCTGGGTTCAAACGAGATGACGTGAAAGTACTCCCCAGTTGCGAGACAAAGTCATCTGTGTGGCGACAATACAAGGCAGCATCAACAGAGGGTCAGCGCATCGTGCGTTGCTCAACTTTCCGTAAGTTGTGGAAGCAACTGCTTCCATATGTGGTGGTATGTAAGCCAGACTTGTGCTGGACCTCTCAACAGAATAACTCTCGCATTGTGCGACAGGTGAATGTGCCTGAGGATGAGAAAAGTGAAGTGCTTCGTCTGCAAGAGGCTCACTTGGAGCATGCCCGTGCTGAACGAAAGCACTACAATGACCTCTGTCAACAGTCTCGCCAAGTTGCACAGACCCTCGGCCTTCAGCATCTTCAACGATCTAACGCAATGTCACGAAATGTCACTTATCATTACAGTTTTGACTTCGCACAGCAGGTGCACTTCCCCTCCGACCCACTGCAACCAGGACCCATATACTTCAAGACACCTCGCAAGTGCCAGATCTTTGGCATCCATGCCGACGGGGTGTCAAAACAGGTTAACTACCTGATCGACGAGAGTGTATCATGCGGCAAAGGAGCTAATGTTGTCATTAGCTACCTCCACCATTTCCTGGAGAACTACAGTGCAGGGGAGCGCCACCTCCAGCTGAATGCCGACAACTGTGCTGGACAGAATAAAAACAATATCATGCTGTGGAATCTGGCGTGGAGGGTTGCCACAGGCCTCAATGCCACAGCGAGCATCGCCTTCTTACCAGCTGGCCACACGAAGTTTTCCCCAGACTGGTGCTTCGGGTTAATCAAGCGACTTTATCGCAAGACAAAGGTGTCGTGTATGGAAGACATTGCACAAGTTGTCAGGAAGTCTTCTGACAAAGGTGTGAATGTGCCCCAGTTGGTTGGAGATCATGATGGGAACATCATTGTGAAAACACATGACTGGAAGTCATTCTTCACACCTGTGTATAAGAGAGTAGCTGGTTTGAAGAAGAACCATCACTTCTACTTCAGTGCAGCAGACACGGAGAAAGTTTTTACCAGAGAGTTCTCTGAGTGTGAGCGTATCGAGCAGGCCATTTTGCATGGGGCCGTTCCACAAAGCATGCCGGCAGTTGTGACCCCTGCTGGTTTGGACAAAAAACGGCGAACATACCTGTATCGAGAGATCCGTCAGTTTTGTTCAGACGAAACGAAGGACATTGTGTGCCCACGACCTGTGGATGATGTGTCTGACAACTCAGATGAGGATGAGCCCCTTGCCAAGCAGGCTCGCTCCAGCAGCGATGTTGGTCGCCACTGAGTGGGTGGTGTGGACAAAAGGTCACAGATGTCTAGCTGATTGTTGTGAAATAAAATGTGTGTTATGTTATATTTTGTAATTTACTTGTTATTTTATTATTAGTTTAGCATGAATTGGCATAGTTAAATAGGAGAAATAAAAGTGTGTTAATATTTGTTCTGTGCGAAAAATTTACGAAAAACAAACAAAAATATTTTGGTGTTCATGAAGAAGGCCAAGTTTTATAAACATCCATTGAAATCCTACTGATGACACTAACATTGCTGTAATGCCCTTTGCTCTGACCAAAAGCGTGCCAAATTACAGTAAAGTCTGTGCATTGTTGCTATGGTGTTTTCAGTTGCAAGTCTTGCAAAACTTTAAAGTCGTTTTTCTCGAAAGTGGTGATTTCAATGCATCGTCATTCAAATTGACATAACTTCACAAATATGCCAGATACATCAATGCATTATAGCTCATTAGAAAGCCCTGTGTATGTGCTTTTCAATGATACATAAATATTGACATGTCAAATTTGCTACTTCAGCCTGGTTTTGGAGGAGCAGGTCACATATATATATATATTAATTATATATATAATATATATATATATATATATATATATATATATATATATATATATATATATATATATTATATGTATATATATATATATTATATATATATATATATATATATATATATATATATATATATATATATATATATATATATATATATATATATATATATATATATATATATATATATATATATATATATATATATATATTATTGTATATCATAGCTGTCATTAAAAAAATGTATTATCCTAAGTACAGCCATTGTTTCTGTAGGGTTCATCAAAGTTTACTTTTTATTAAAGTAAAAATCCTTAACGGAGGTGATGCTTATTCTTCAGATTATTTCCAAAGGAACACACAATTAATTTTATTTTATTATAATATACTTTATTCATGCTAAAGCACTCTATCTCCGTTATGAAAATATACTATGGAATTGCATGGTGTATACCGTGATATTTGCTGGTATTACATAATATTACATGGTATACCATGACATTTCATGGTAATCTGTGGTAGGCTATGCTTTTTCATATATTGTATATGGTAATTTTATGGTATACCATGATTTAACTGTTTCAAGACACCACGGTAATTTACCATGGTTTCCCTGTTTCAAAACACCATGGTTTCCATGGTATATCGTGGTATTTTATCATTGTTTACCTGTTTCAAAACACCATGGTATTTTATCATGGAATACGAGGGTATATTTTCATAAGGGCGGTTAGCATTTTTTGCTACTACACAAGACTGCGCAATTGAGGTTTGACTGTTGATCGTCAACTTCGTTACACAATGCATCATGTCCGTTACGCGTCGCTTTGGTGAGACACTGTTGATTTGTAAGATTTTTTTTATTTGATTAGTTTGTGCAATTTTATCTGCCCAATCTATAGAGTGGATCTAACTGAGTAAAAATATATTAATTTTGTTTCTGCCAGACCAACGTTTCCATGGTAACCAATAAAATGGTCACCATTCTGAACAAATATTGACAAATGAGAAACAGTGCCATCCTTTATTGAACAAAGATATCACTAATTCTTGCAGAACCATCTTCAACACACACAATATTATACAATTGCAGAAAACATTTATGTTAAAGTTTTTCCTAAATAATTTATTTGTAACATAAAAAAACAATTTGTTTTTTAAACAAATACTTACGTAACTTTCAAACTTCAAACTCGAATATTTTGATGCTACGTTCTGCCAGGTGTAGAGAAAAATACACTGAATGCAACATTCAAAACCTTATTTAGCTAACAAAACATTTCCAGAGATATCCTCTCAAATGTGAACCAAAACCAGGATGTGTAATACTACTGAAATTTATGAAACATTCAACATCAGGCTACGTGAAAGGAAAACAAATGAAATGCCAAACAAAATAATATGTTCTGGCATTTAGTACACACACATATATATATATATATATATATATATATATATATATATATATATATATATATATATATATATATATATATATATATATATATATATATATATATATATATATATATATATATGTTTTGCGCTAAATTAAAGCCCGGGTAAATACGACGCCTATGCCTAATATCACACATTCGTAATAAAAACGTCCGCCGTTTCCACCAGAATCATTAAAAAGCACATCGAACTGTGTGGAACTACTGACAGTATAGTCTCTAAAATGAAAACACCAACCAAGACAATTTCAGTCACACATACAGACTATGAAACATTGTACGAAAACAGCTGCGCAACGCATTGCATGCACAATGTATAGGGCCTACGTATCCCCATGTTTCAAGTCACGCTCTCTCTTTATGTCACAAACATAAATGCAAAAGACACACACCACATTAAACTACTTTCATTACAGGAAACAATGGTATATGACACGTTTACAAATATGTGGTTTGTACATTTTAAATGAAAGGATGGCATTAATTTGCAAAATGGTACGAACTCTGCAGATTTAGTCATATGTGATTCGTGTTCTCTATATTACACAGACAGAGAATGCGATACAGACGTATTTGTTTAGTAGGTTCATTAATTTGGTATCACTGTGTCTACAGTACTATCAACATTTTCAAGTTGGCATATGCACAAATAATGATTTTACAAAGTTATTTTTTCAAAAACTACATGTACGCTAACGGGGAACTTTTAATTAAATCGCAAGATGGCGCCACTATATTTAGTAAGCCGTATGACATTAGGAGTCAGACCACAGTTGAAAATTGCATTGGTGGCCATGTTAACGTTTTGTTAGATTATAAGAAAACGTGACCACTAAAAATTCTGAAACGTTTTCACAGCAACTGTCATCATCTCATTGACATGCTGACCAAGTTTTATCAAAATCACATACCTCCAGCTCTTTTAAAACGCCCCGACGTGCGATGCCCATCAATTTTGACAAAAATAGCCTTGTATTCATGCGCCCACGTGGCCCATAGCAGAAAAATTCCCATAAATCCCTCCGCGTTTTAAACTCTCAAAAAAATGCACCATTTCACAGCCAATAGCTTCTACAAACAAACCTGTGAATATGCCTGCTCAATTGCACTTATGTCACATCGTATGAATTCTTTAAATTCACATATCGCAATTTAATACGCCCTACATTCGTGAGTGGAACAATAAACAGGAAGGTCAACTGTGGTCTTACCCCAAATAGGGAATTTTTTTGTTTCAGAAAGTGTCAAATTTTATGTCAAGTTGCGGCACAGTGTATATGTAGACACATTATGGAACACTCCTACTTGTCAAGTCATTATTATTTGTTTGACAGCCAAGTCTAAACAATTCTTTGTCCGTATTATTAGCTGAAAACCAGTCACATAATTTAATTATAGGTCGATTTTGACACTTGATAAATCATAGATCATGTACACTAGATTTACATAGCACTGCGAACCAATGAAGCCTGCTTACTGTCCCTTTGAATATACTAATGAGTTTATTTTTAAATTAGTATTCATATAATTGCTTGATTTTAAACCAAACGTGGCATAACTTTGTAAGAAAATTTGACATTTTTCACATTTAACAGGATTTAGGGTAAATTCCAATGATTCAGGTTTGTCCAATTTTATTGTTTATGTGACTGCTTTCATACTTCTAGTTGATAAGATACAAGGCGAACGGCTTGATTTCGATACGCCACCATAAAAGGGTATCACATGACCAGATGCCAGTCGCGGCCAGATTTGAAAATGCTGATCTACGCAGTGCTTCCAGTGGGTGTGACACAACCAAAATACAACTATTCTGTTCAAATTTGTTACACAATGTTGCTAACGCACTGAGCCACAAGACAAATACCACCAATGATCGCTCTAGTCCAAAATGGTTACCTGTTCCGTCACATACTTATGTCATACCCCCTAATTTTTGCAAACTTTCCATTTTGGCATCCGATCTGTATCATGATGTTCGTGATTGCTACTGCTGTCTGCCTTTTCCAAGCAAACTGTTCACTTTTCCTATCAACTGGTGCCTATGGGAATGATTATATCTTATGTTAACCACTTCAGAGTTAAGGATAGCTAGGGATTGGGTTAGCTAGAGATGGGGTTAACCATTCATGTGGTTAGCTAAAGATGGGGTTTGCTTCGGTTAGGGTTGCAAAGTACTGCACACAACATGAAATTTGTATTGATATGTGGTGAATAGACATTTTGGAAAGGCAACAGTTTTTGTTGATATTAATAATTGCTTATTGTACACTTTTTGCATACCACAATTTCTATAATGCTATTTTAGCATATGAAAAATTAAAAAATTATATTTATTAGCAATGAAATATCATATTAAACATCAACTTGCGCAATATATCAGCTCGTGCACATCAAACGTTATAGCACAAAACTAAAATGTACATTTATTTGACATGTTTTATATTTAGTAGATCGGTTATAAGACACCTCCTAAGGGAGACTGTTAAACAGTTTAAATAGTAGCGGCGTTTAATCAGTAATGATCTTGTTCACTAGATGGAATCTATAACATATATATAATAATATAATATTATCTAGTCTGACACCGACAATTGTCTAAGTCAAACACACACAAAATGGGACAGGTTAGCTACCGTTTTAATTTATTTATTTATTTTCCAAAATATGAGCCCTAATTATATTATCATAATTGCAAATTATAAAAATTATAAGAATTTTTTTATAACAAACTAATAATTTCATCCAAATTACGTGTAATATCCACAATTAAGCTAATAACAACGACCAAAACATAAGCACATCAACATTTTATAACCGTGTTTGTGACCCCGACTTCCGTCTATTTGGAGTCAGACCACAGTTGAAAATTGCATTGGTGGCCATGTTAACGTTTTGTTAGATTATAAGAAAACGTGACCACTAAAAATTCTGAAACGTTTTCACAGCAACTGTCATCATCTCATTGACATGCTGACCAAGTTTTATCAAAATCACATACCTCCAGCTCTTTTAAAACGCCCCGACGTGCGATGCCCATCAATTTTGACAAAAATAGCCTTGTATTCATGCGCCCACGTGGCCCATAGCAGAAAAATTCCCATAAATCCCTCCGCGTTTTAAACTCTCAAAAAAATGCACCATTTCACAGCCAATAGCTTCTACAAACAAACCTGTGAATATGCCTGCTCAATTGCACTTATGTCACATCGTATGAATTCTTTAAATTCACATATCGCAATTTAATACGCCCTACATTCGTGAGTGGAACAATAAACAGGAAGGTCAACTGTGGTCTTACCCCATTACCTGTTACCTAGGGACTTTGGTGACTTGCAATGTTTAGTCTTACGATGACCGCTTTCGACGGACCACAGAATTTTCGCAGCGCTCAAACTAAACAAGAAATGTAAGTTCTACAGCGACATCACACTAAAACTGTATTAACAGGGAGGGAACTAAATGTTAAGATCAAGTCAGCTTGAAGGCGCAATGCTGGTATATACCAGAAATGCGCAATTCTCGTATACCAGAAATGTACTGTAAGCGCTGTCCATTTCTTGGAGGTACCAGAATTGTACATTTCTGGTATACAAGAAACGGTCATTCATTATTATGTTCTCATATAATTGCTTGATTTTAAACCAAACGTGGCATAACTTTGTAAGAAAATTTGACATTTTTCACATTTAACAGGATTTAGGGTAAATTCCAATGATTCAGGTTTGTCCAATTTTATTGTTTATGTGACTGCTTTCATACTTCTAGTTGATAAGATACAAGGCGAACGGCTTGATTTCGATACGCCACCATAAAAGGGTATCACATGACCAGATGCCAGTCGCGGCCAGATTTGAAAATGCTGATCTACGCAGTGCTTCCAGTGGGTGTGACACAACCAAAATACAACTATTCTGTTCAAATTTGTTACACAATGTTGCTAACGCACTGAGCCACAAGACAAATACCACCAATGATCGCTCTAGTCCAAAATGGTTACCTGTTCCGTCACATACTTATGTCATACCCCCTAATTTTTGCAAACTTTCCATTTTGGCATCCGATCTGTATCATGATGTTCGTGATTGCTACTGCTGTCTGCCTTTTCCAAGCAAACTGTTCACTTTTCCTATCAACCTGTGCCTATGGGAATGATTATATCTTATGTTAACCACTTCAGAGTTAAGGTTAGCTAGGGATGGGGTTAGCTAGAGATGGGGTTAACCATTCATGTGGTTAGCTAAAGATGGGGTTAGCTACGGTTAGGGTTGCAAAGTACTGCACACAACATGAAATTGGTATTGATATGTGGTGAATAGACATTTTGGAAAGGCAACAGTTTTTGTTGATATTAAAAATTGCTTATTGTACACTTTTAGCTTACCACAATTTCTATAATGCTATTTTAGCATATGAAAAATAAAAAAATTATATTTATTAGCAATGAAATATCATATTAAACATCAACTTGCGCAATATATCAGCTCGTGCACATCAAACGTTATAGTACAAAACTAAAATGTACATTTATTTGACATGTTTTATATTTAGTAGATCGGTTATAAGACACCTCCTAAGGGAGACTGTTAAACAGTTTAAATAGTAGCGGCGTTTAACCAGTAATGATCTTGTTCACTAGATGGAATCTATAACATATATATATAATAATATAATATTATCTAGTCTGACACCGACAATTGTCTAAGTCAAACACACACAAAATGGGACAGGTTAGCTACCGTTTTTATTTATTTATTTATTTTCCAAAATATGAGCCCTAATTATATTATCATAATTGCAAATTATAAAAATTATAAGAATTTTTTTATAACAAACTAATAATTTCATCCAAATTACGTGTAATATCCACAATTAAGCTAATAACAACGACCAAAACATAAGCACATCAACATTTTATAACCGTGTTTGTGACCCCGACTTCCGTCTATTTGGAGTCAGACCACAGTTGAAAATTGCATTGGTGGCCATGTTAACGTTTTGTTAGATTATAAGAAAACGTGACCACTAAAAATTCTGAAACGTTTTCACAGCAACTGTCATCATCTCATTGACATGCTGACCAAGTTTTATCAAAATCACATACCTCCAGCTCTTTTAAAACGCCCCGACGTGCGATGCCCATCAATTTTGACAAAAATAGCCTTGTATTCATGCGCCCACGTGGCCCATAGCAGAAAAATTCCCATAAATCCCTCCGCGTTTTAAACTCTCAAAAAAATGCACCATTTCACAGCCAATAGCTTCTACAAACAAACCTGTGAATATGCCTGCTCAATTGCACTTATGTCACATCGTATGAATTCTTTAAATTCACATATCGCAATTTAATACGCCCTACATTCGTGTGAAACAATAAACAGGAAGGTCAACTGTGGTCTTACCCCAAATAGGGAATTTTTTTGTTTCAGAAAGTGTCAAATTTTATGTCAAGTTGCGGCACAGTGTATATGTAGACACATTATGGAACACTCCTACTTGTCAAGTCATTATTATTTGTTTGACAGCCAAGTCTAAACAATTCTTTGTCCGTATTATTAGCTGAAAACCAGTCACATAATTTAATTATAGGTCGATTTTGACACTTGATAAATCATAGATCATGTACACTAGATTTACATAGCACTGCGAACCAATGAAGCCTGCTTACTGTCCCTTTGAATATACTAATGAGTTTATTTTTAAATTAGTATTCAAATAATTGCTTGATTTTAAACCAAACGTGGCATAACTTTGTAAGAAAATTTGACATTTTTGACATTTAACAGGATTTAGGGTAAATTCCAATGATTCAGGTTTGTCCAATTGTATTGTTTATGTGACTGCTTTCATACTTCTAGTTGATAAGATACAAGGCGAACGGCTTGATTTCGATACGCCACCATAAAAGGGTATCACATGACCAGATGCCAGTCGCGGCCAGATTTGAAAATGCTGATCTACGCAGTGCTTCCAGTGGGTGTGACACAACCAAAATACAGCTATTCTGTCCAAATTTGTTACACAATGTTGCTAACGCACTGGGCCACAAGACGAATATCACCAATGATCGCTCTAGTCCAAAATGGTTACCTGTTCCGTCACATACTTATGTCATACCCCCCAATTTTCGCAAACTTTCCATTTTGGCATCCGATCTGTATCATGATGTTCGTTATTGCTACTGCTGTCTGCCTTTTCCAAGCAAACTGTTCACTTTTCCTATCAACCTGTGCCTATGGGAATGAGTATATCTTATGTTAACCACTTCAGAGTTATGGTTAGCTAGGGATGGGGTTAGCTAGAGATGGGGTTAGCCAGGCATGTGGTTAGCTAAAGATGGGGTTAGCTACGGTTAGGGTTGCAAAGTACTGCACACAACATGAAATTGGTATTGATATGTGGTGAATAGACATTTTGGAAAGGCAACAGTTTTTGTTGATATTAAAAATTGCTTATTGTACACTTTTAGCTTACCACAATTTCTATAATGCTATTTTAGCATATGAAAAATAAAAAAATTATATTTATTAGCAATGAAATATCATATTAAACATCAACTTGCGCAATATATCAGCTCGTGCACATCAAACGTTATAGTACAAAACTAAAATGTACATTTATTTGACATGTTTTATATTTAGTAGATCGGTTATAAGACACCTCCTAAGGGAGACTGTTAAACAGTTTAAATAGTAGCGGCGTTTAACCAGTAATGATCTTGTTCACTAGATGGAATCTATAACATATATATAATAATATAATATTATCCAGTCTGACACCGACAATTGTCTAAGTCAAACACACACAACATGGGACAGGTTAGCAACCGTTTTTATTTATTTATTTATTTTCCAAAATATGAGCCCTAATTATATTATCATAATTGCAAATTATAAAAATTATAAGAAATTTGTTATAACAAACTAATAATTTCATCCAAATTATGTGTAATATACACAATTAAGCTAATAACAACGACCAAAACATAAGCATATCAACATTTTATAACCGTGTTTGTGACCCCGACTTCCGTCTATTTGGAGTCAGACCACAGTTGAAAATTGCATTGGTGGCCATGTTAACGTTTTGTTAGATTATAAGAAAACGTGACCACTAAAAATTCTGAAACTTTTTCACAGCAACTGCCATCATGTCTTTGACATGCTGACCAAGTTTTACCAAAATCACATACTTCCAGCTCTTTTAAAATGCCCCGACGTGCGATGCCCATCAATTTTGACAAAAATAGCCTTGTATTCATGCGTGGCCCATAGCAGAAAAATTCCCATAAATCCCTCCGCCTTTTAAACTCTAAAAAAATGCACCATTTCACAGCCAATAGCTTCTACAAACAAACCTGTGAATATGCCTGCTCAATTGCACTTATGTCACATCATATGAATTCTTTAAATTAACATATCGCAATTTAATACGCCCTACATTCGTGTGAAACAATAAACAGGAAGGTCAACTGTGGTCTTACCCCAAATAGGGAATTTTTTTGTTTCAGAAAGTGTCAAATTTTATATCAAGTTGCGGCACAGTGTATATGTAGACACATTATGGAACACTCCTACTTGTCAAGTCATTATTATTTGTTCGACAGCCAAGTCTAAACAATGCTTTGTCCGTATTATTAGCTGAAAACCAGTCACATAATTTAATTATAGGTCGATTTTGACACTTGATAAATCATAGATCATGTACACTAGATTTACATAGCACTGCAAACCAATGAAGCCTGCTTACTGTCCCTTTGAATATACTAATGAGTTTATTTTTAAATTAGTATTCAAATAATTGCTTGATTTTAAACCAAACGTGGCATAACTTTGTAAGAAAATTTGACATTTTTGACATTTAACAGGATTTAGGGTAAATTCCAATGATTCAGGTTTGTCCAATTGTATTGTTTATGTGACTGCTTTCATACTTCTAGTTGATAAGATACAAGGCGAACGGCTTGATTTCGATACGCCACCATAAAAGGGTATCACATGACCAGATGCCAGTCGCGGCCAGATTTGAAAATGCTGATCTACGCAGTGCTTCCAGTGGGTGTGACACAACCAAAATACAGCTATTCTGTCCAAATTTGTTACACAATGTTGCTAACGCACTGGGCCACAAGACGAATATCACCAATGATCGCTCTAGTCCAAAATGGTTACCTGTTCCGTCACATACTTATGTCATACCCCCAATTTTCGCAAACTTTCCATTTTGGCATCCGATCTGTATCATGATGTTCGTGATTGCTACTGCTGTCTGCCTTTTCCAAGCAAACTGTTCACTTTTCCTATCAACCTGTGCCTATGGGAATGATTATATCTTATGTTAACCACTTCAGAGTTAAGGTTAGCTAGGGATGGGGTTAGCTAGAGATGGGGTTAACCATTCATGTGGTTAGCTAAAGATGGGGTTAGCTACGGTTAGGGTTGCAAAGTACTGCACACAACATGAAATTGGTATTGATATGTGGTGAATAGACATTTTGGAAAGGCAACAGTTTTTGTTGATATTAAAAATTGCTTATTGTACACTTTTAGCTTACCACAAGTTCTATAATGCTATTTTAGCATTATGAAAAATAAAAAAATTGTATTGATTAGCAATGAAATATCATATTAAACATCAACTTGCGCAATATATCAGCTCGTGCACATCAAACGTTATAGTACAATACTAAAATGTACATTTATTTGACATGTTTTATATTTAGTAGATCGGTTATAAGACACCTCATAAGGGAGACTGTTAATCAGTTTAAATAGTAGCGGCGTTTAACCAGTAATGATCTTGTACACTAGATGGAATCTATAACATATATATAATAATATAATATTATCCAGTCTGACACCGACAATTGTCTAAGTCAAACACACACAACATGGGACAGGTTAGCAACTGTTTTTATTTATTTATTTATTTTCCAAAATATGAGCCCTAATTATATTATCATAATTGCAAATTATAAAAATTATAAGAAATTTGTTATAACAAACTAATAATTTCATCCAAATTATGTGTAATATCCACAATTAAGCTAATAACAACGACCAAAACATAAGCATATCAACATTTTATAACCGTGTTTGTGACCCCGACTTCCGTCTATTTGGAGTCAGACCACAGTTGAAAATTGCATTGGTGGCCATGTTAACGTTTTGTTAGATTATAAGAAAACGTGACCACTAAAAATTCTGAAACTTTTTCACAGCAACTGCCATCATGTCTTTGACATGCTGACCAAGTTTTACCAAAATCACATACTTCCAGCTCTTTTAAAATGCCCCGACGTGCGATGCCCATCAATTTTGACAAAAATAGCCTTGTATTCATGTGCCCACGTGGCCCATAGCAGAAAAATTCCCATTAATCCCTCCGCCTTTTAAACTCTAAAAAATGCACCATTTCACAGCCAATAGCTTCTACAAACAAACCTGTGAATATGCCTGCTCAATTGCACTTATGTCACATCATATGAATTCTTTAAATTAACATATCGCAATTTACTACACCCTACATTCGTGTGAAACAATAAATAGGAAGGTCAACTGTGGTCTTACCCCAAATAGGGAATTATTTTGTTTCAGAAAGTGTCAAATTTTATATCAAGTTGCGGCACAGTGTATATGTAGACACATTATAGAACACTCCTACTTGTCAAGTCATTATTATTTGTTTGACAGCCAAGTCTAAACAATGCTTTGTCCGTATTATTAGCTGAAAACCAGTCACATAATTTAATTATAGGTCGATTTTGACACTTGATAAATCATAGATCATGTACACTAGATTTACATAGCACTGCGAACCAATGAAGCCTGCTTACTGTCCCTTTGAATATACTAATGAGTTTATTTTTAAATTAGTATTCAAATAATTGCTTGATTTTAAACCAAACGTGGCATAACTTTGTAAGAAAATTTGACATTTTTGACATTTAACAGGATTTAGGGTAAATTCCAATGATTCAGGTTTGTCCAATTGTATTGTTTATGTGACTGCTTTCATACTTCTAGTTGATAAGATACAAGGCGAACGGCTTGATTTCGATACGCCACCATAAAAGGGTATCACATGACCAGATGCCAGTCGCGGCCAGATTTGAAAATGCTGATCTACGCAGTGCTTCCAGTGGGTGTGACACAACCAAAATACAGCTATTCTGTCCAAATTTGTTACACAATGTTGCTAACGCACTGGGCCACAAGACGAATATCACCAATGATCGCTCTAGTCCAAAATGGTTACCTGTTCCGTCACATACTTATGTCATACCCCCCAATTTTCGCAAACTTTCCATTTTGGCATACGATCTGTATCATGATGTTCGTGATTGCTACTGCTGTCTGCCTTTTCCAAGCAAACTGTTCACTTTTCCTATCAACCTGTGCCTATGGGAATGATTATATCTTATGTTAACCACTTCAGAGTTAAGGTTAGCTAGGGATGGGGTTAGCTAGAGATGGGGTTAACCATTCATGTGGTTTGCTAAAGATGGGGTTAGCTACGGTTAGGGTTGCAAAGTACTGCACACAACATGAAATTTGTATTGATATGTGGTGAATAGTCATTTTGGAAAGGCAACAGTTTTTGTTGATATTAAAAATTGCTTATTGTACACTTTTAGCGTACCACAATTTCTATAATGCTATTTTAACATATGAAAAATAAAAAAATTATATTTATTAGCAATGAAATATCATATTAAACATCAACTTGCGCAATATATCAGCTCGTGCACATCAAACGTTATAGTACAAAACTAAAATGTACATTTATTTGACATGTTTTACATTTAGTAGATCGGTTATAAGACACCTCGTAAGGGAGACTGTTAAACAGTTTAAATAGTAGCGGCGTTTAACCAGTAATGATCTTGTTCACTAGATGGAATCTATAACATATATATAATAATATAATATTATCTAGTCTGACACCGGCAATTGTCTATGTCAAACACACACAAAATGGGACAGGTTAGCTACCGTTTTTATTTATTTATTTATTTTCCAAAATATGAGCCCTAATTATATTATCATAATTGCAAATTATAAAAATTATAAGAAATTTGTTATAACAAACTAATAATTTCATCCAAATTATGTGTAATATACACAATTAAGCTAATAACAACGACCAAAACATAAGCATATCAACATTTTATAACCGTGTTTGTGACCCCGACTTCCGTCTATTTGGAGTCAGACCACAGTTGAAAATTGCATTGGTGGCCATGTTAACGTTTTGTTAGATTATAAGAAAACGTGACCACTAAAAATTCTGAAACTTTTTCACAGCAACTGGCATCATGTCTTTGACATGCTGACCAAGTTTTACCAAAATCACATACTTCCAGCTCTTTTAAAATGCCCCGACGTGCGATGCCCATCAATTTTGACAAAAATAGCCTTGTATTCATGCGTGGCCCATAGCAGAAAAATTCCCATAAATCCCTCCGCCTTTTAAACTCTAAAAAAATGCACCATTTCACAGCCAATAGCTTCTACAAACAAACCTGTGAATATGCCTGCTCAATTGCACTTATGTCACATCATATGAATTCTTTAAATTAACATATCGCAATTTAATACGCCCTACATTCGTGTGAAACAATAAACAGGAAGGTCAACTGTGGTCTTACCCCAAATAGGGAATTTTTTTGTTTCAGAAAGTGTCAAATTTTATATCAAGTTGCGGCACAGTGTATATGTAGACACATTATGGAACACTCCTACTTGTCAAGTCATTATTATTTGTTCGACAGCCAAGTCTAAACAATGCTTTGTCCGTATTATTAGCTGAAAACCAGTCACATAATTTAATTATAGGTCGATTTTGACACTTGATAAATCATAGATCATGTACACTAGATTTACATAGCACTGCGAACCAATGAAGCCTGCTTACTGTCCCTTTGAATATACTAATGAGTTTATTTTTAAATTAGTATTCATATAATTGCTTGATTTTAAACCAAACGTGGCATAACTTTGTAAGAAAATTTGACATTTTTCACATTTAACAGGATTTAGGGTAAATTCCAATGATTCAGGTTTGTCCAATTTTATTGTTTATGTGACTGCTTTCATACTTCTAGTTGATAAGATACAAGGCGAACGGCTTGATTTCGATACGCCACCATAAAAGGGTATCACATGACCAGATGCCAGTCGCGGCCAGATTTGAAAATGCTGATCTACGCAGTGCTTCCAGTGGGTGTGACACAACCAAAATACAACTATTCTGTCCAAATTTGTTACACAATGTTGCTAACGCACTGAGCCACAAGACAAATACCACCAATGATCGCTCTAGTCCAAAATGGTTACCTGTTCCGTCACATACTTATGTCATACCCCCTAATTTTTGCAAACTTTCCATTTTGGCATCCGATCTGTATCATGATGTTCGTGATTGCTACTGCTGTCTGCCTTTTCCAAGCAAACTGTTCACTTTTCCTATCAACCTGTGCCTATGGGAATGATTATATCTTATGTTAACCACTTCAGAGTTAAGGTTAGCTAGGGATGGGGTTAGCTAGAGATGGGGTTAACCATTCATGTGGTTAGCTAAAGATGGGGTTAGCTACGGTTAGGGTTGCAAAGTACTGCACACAACATGAAATTGGTATTGATATGTGGTGAATAGACATTTTGGAAAGGCAACAGTTTTTGTTGATATTAAAAATTGCTTATTGTACACTTTTAGCTTACCACAATTTCTATAATGCTATTTTAGCATATGAAAAATAAAAAAATTATATTTATTAGCAATGAAATATCATATTAAACATCAACTTGCGCAATATATCAGCTCGTGCACATCAAACGTTATAGTACAAAACTAAAATGTACATTTATTTGACATGTTTTATATTTAGTAGATCGGTTATAAGACACCTCCTAAGGGAGACTGTTAAACAGTTTAAATAGTAGCGGCGTTTAACCAGTAATGATCTTGTTCACTAGATGGAATCTATAACATATATATAATAATATAATATTATCTAGTCTGACACCGACAATTGTCTAAGTCAAACACACACAAAATGGGACAGGTTAGCTACCGTTTTTATTTATTTATTTATTTTCCAAAATATGAGCCCTAATTATATTATCATAATTGCAAATTATAAAAATTATAAGAATTTTTTTATAACAAACTAATAATTTCATCCAAATTACGTGTAATATCCACAATTAAGCTAATAACAACGACCAAAACATAAGCACATCAACATTTTATAACCGTGTTTGTGACCCCGACTTCCGTCTATTTGGAGTCAGACCACAGTTGAAAATTGCATTGGTGGCCATGTTAACGTTTTGTTAGATTATAAGAAAACGTGACCACTAAAAATTCTGAAACTTTTTCACAGCAACTGGCATCATGTCTTTGACATGCTGACCAAGTTTTACCAAAATCACATACTTCCAGCTCTTTTAAAATGCCCCGACGTGCGATGCCCATCAATTTTGACAAAAATAGCCTTGTATTCATGCGTGGCCCATAGCAGAAAAATTCCCATAAATCCCTCCGCCTTTTAAACTCTAAAAAAAATGCACCATTTCACAGCCAATAGCTTCTACAAACAAACCTGTGAATATGCCTGCTCAATTGCACTTATGTCACATCATATGAATTCTTTAAATTAACATATCGCAATTTAATACGCCCTACATTCGTGTGAAACAATAAACAGGAAGGTCAACTGTGGTCTTACCCCAAATAGGGAATTTTTTTGTTTCAGAAAGTGTCAAATTTTATATCAAGTTGCGGCACAGTGTATATGTAGACACATTATGGAACACTCCTACTTGTCAAGTCATTATTATTTGTTTGACAGCCAAGTCTAAACAATTCTTTGTCCGTATTATTAGCTGAAAACCAGTCACATAATTTAATTATAGGTCGATTTTGACACTTGATAAATCATAGATCATGTACACTAGATTTACATAGCACTGCGAACCAATGAAGCCTGCTTACTGTCCCTTTGAATATACTAATGAGTTTATTTTTAAATTAGTATTCAAATAATTGCTTGATTTTAAACCAAACGTGGCATAACTTTGTAAGAAAATTTGACATTTTTGACATTTAACAGGATTTAGGGTAAATTCCAATGATTCAGGTTTGTCCAATTGTATTGTTTATGTGACTGCTTTCGTACTTCTAGTTGATAAGATACAAGGCGAACGGCTTGATTTCGATACGCCACCATAAAAGGGTATCACATGACCAGATGCCAGTCGCGGCCAGATTTGAAAATGCTGATCTACGCAGTGCTTCCAGTGGGTGTGACACAACCAAAATACAGCTATTCTGTCCAAATTTGTTACACAATGTTGCTAACGCACTGGGCCACAAGACGAATATCACCAATGATCGCTCTAGTCCAAAATGGTTACCTGTTCCGTCACATACTTATGTCATACCCCCCAAATTTTCGCAAACTTTCCATTTTGGCATCCGATCTGTATCATGATGTTCGTTATTGCTACTGCTGTCTGCCTTTTCCAAGCAAACTGTTCACTTTTCCTATCAACCTGTGCCTATGGGAATGAGTATATCTTATGTTAACCACTTCAGAGTTATGGTTAGCTAGAGATGGGGTTAACCATTCATGTGGTTAGCTAAAGATGGGGTTAGCTACGGTTAGGGTTGCAAAGTACTGCACACAACATGAAATTGGTATTGATATGTGGTGAATAGACATTTTGGAAAGGCAACAGTTATTGTTGATATTAAAAATTGCTTATTGTACACTTTTAGCTTACCACAAGTTCTATAATGCTATTTTTAGCATATGAAAAATAAAAAAATTGCATTTATTAGCAATGAAATATCATATTAAACATCAACTTGCGCAATATATCAGCTCGTGCACATCAAACGTTATAGTACAATACTAAAATGTACATTTATTTGACATGTTTTATATTTAGTAGATCGGTTATAAGACACCTCATAAGGGAGACTGTTAATCAGTTTAAATAGTAGCGGCGTTTAACCAGTAATGATCTTGTACACTAGATGGAATCTATAACATATATATAATAATATAATATTATCCAGTCTGACACCGACAATTGTCTAAGTCAAACACACACAACATGGGACAGGTTAGCAACTGTTTTTATTTATTTATTTATTTTCCAAAATATGAGCCCTAATTATATTATCATAATTGCAAATTATAAAAATTATAAGAAATTTGTTATAACAAACTAATAATTTCATCCAAATTATGTGTAATATACACAATTAAGCTAATAACAACGACCAAAACATAAGCATATCAACATTTTATAACCGTGTTTGTGACCCCGACTTCCGTCTATTTGGAGTCAGACCACAGTTGAAAATTGCATTGGTGGCCATGTTAACGTTTTGTTAGATTATAAGAAAACGTGACCACTAAAAATTCTGAAACTTTTTCACAGCAACTGCCATCATGTCTTTGACATGCTGACCAAGTTTTACCAAAATCACATACTTCCAGCTCTTTTAAAACGCCCCGACGTGCGATGCCCATCAATTTAGACAAAAATAGCCTTGTATTCATGCGCCCACGTGGCCCATAGCAGAAAAATTCCCATAAATCCCTCCGCCTTTTAAACTCTAAAAAATGCACCATTTCACAGCCAATAGCTTCTACAAACAAACCTGTGAATATGCCTGCTCAATTGCACTTATGTCACATCATATGAATTCTTTAAATTAACATATCGCAATTTAATACGCCCTACATTCGTGTGAAACAATAAACAGGAAGGTCAACTGTGGTCTTACCCCAAATAGGGAATTTTTTTGTTTCAGAAAGTGTCAAATTTTATATCAAGTTGCGGCACAGTGTATATGTAGACACATTATGGAACACTCCTACTTGTCAAGTCATTATTATTTGTTTGACAGCCAAGTCTAAACAATGCTTTGTCCGTATTATTAGCTGAAAACCAGTCACATAATTTAATTATAGGTCGATTTTGACACTTGATAAATCATAGATCATGTACACTAGATTTACATAGCACTGCGAACCAATGAAGCCTGCTTACTGTCCCTTTGAATATACTAATGAGTTTATTTTTAAATTAGTATTCAAATAATTGCTTGATTTTAAACCAAACGTGGCATAACTTTGTAAGAAAATTTGACATTTTTGACATTTAACAGGATTTAGGGTAAATTCCAATGATTCAGGTTTGTCCAATTGTATTGTTTATGTGACTGCTTTCATACTTCTAGTTGATAAGATACAAGGCGAACGGCTTGATTTCGATACGCCACCATAAAAGGGTATCACATGACCAGATGCCAGTCGCGGCCAGATTTGAAAATGCTGATCTACGCAGTGCTTCCAGTGGGTGTGACACAACCAAAATACAGCTATTCTGTCCAAATTTGTTACACAATGTTGCTAACGCACTGGGCCACAAGACGAATATCACCAATGATCGCTCTAGTCCAAAATGGTTACCTGTTCCGTCACATACTTATGTCATACCCCCCAATTTTCGCAAACTTTCCATTTTGGCATCCGATCTGTATCATGATGTTCGTTATTGCTACTGCTGTCTGCCTTTTCCAAGCAAACTGTTCACTTTTCCTATCAACCTGTGCCTATGGGAATGAGTATGTCTTATGTTAACCACTTCAGAGTTATGGTTAGCTAGGGATGGGGTTAGCTAGAGATGGGGTTAGCCAGGCATGTGGTTAGCTAAAGATGGGGTTAGCTACGGTTAGGGTTGCAAAGTACTGCACACAACATGAAATTGGTATTGATATGTGGTGAATAGACATTTTGGAAAGGCAACAGTTTTTGTTGATATTAAAAATTGCTTATTGTACACTTTTAGCTTACCACAAGTTCTATAATGCTATTTTAGCATATGAAAAATAAAAAAATTGTATTGATTAGCAATGAAATATCATATTAAACATCAACTTGCGCAATATATCAGCTCGTGCACATCAAACGTTATAGTACAATACTAAAATGTACATTTATTTGACATGTTTTATATTTAGTAGATCGGTTATAAGACACCTCATAAGGGAGACTGTTAATCAGTTTAAATAGTAGCGGCGTTTAACCAGTAATGATCTTGTTCACTAGATGGAATCTATAACATATATATAATAATATAATATTATCCAGTCTGACACCGACAATTGTCTAAGTCAAACACACACAACATGGGACAGGTTAGCAACCGTTTTTATTTATTTATTTATTTTCCAAAATATGAGCCCTAATTATATTATCATAATTGCAAATTATAAAAATTATAAGAAATTTGTTATAACAAACTAATAATTTCATCCAAATTATGTGTAATATACACAATTAAGCTAATAACAACGACCAAAACATAAGCATATCAACATTTTATAACCGTGTTTGTGACCCCGACTTCCGTCTATTTGGAGTCAGACCACAGTTGAAAATTGCATTGGTGGCCATGTTAACGTTTTGTTAGATTATAAGAAAACGTGACCACTAAAAATTCTGAAACTTTTTCACAGCAACTGGCATCATGTCTTTGACATGCTGACCAAGTTTTACCAAAATCACATACTTCCAGCTCTTTTAAAACGCCCCGACGTGCGATGCCCATCAATTTAAACAAAAATAGCCTTGTATTCATGCGCCCACGTGGCCCATAGCAGAAAAATTCCCATAAATCCCTCCGCCTTTTAAACTCTAAAAAAATGCACCATTTCACAGCCAATAGCTTCTACAAACAAACCTGTGAATATGCCTGCTCAATTGCACTTATGTCACATCATATGAATTCTTTAAATTAACATATCGCAATTTAATACGCCCTACATTCGTGTGAAACAATAAACAGGAAGGTCAACTGTGGTCTTACCCCAAATAGGGAATTTTTTTGTTTCAGAAAGTGTCAAATTTTATATCAAGTTGCGGCACAGTGTATATGTAGACACATTATGGAACACTCCTACTTGTCAAGTCATTATTATTTGTTTGACAGCCAAGTCTAAACAATTCTTTGTCCGTATTATTAGCTGAAAACCAGTCACATAATTTAATTATAGGTCGATTTTGACACTTGATAAATCATAGATCATGTACACTAGATTTACATAGCACTGCGAACCAATGAAGCCTGCTTACTGTCCCTTTGAATATACTAATGAGTTTATTTTTAAATTAGTATTCATATAATTGCTTGATTTTAAACCAAACGTGGCATAACTTTGTAAGAAAATTTGACATTTTTCACATTTAACAGGATTTAGGGTAAATTCCAATGATTCAGGTTTGTCCAATTTTATTGTTTATGTGACTGCTTTCATACTTCTAGTTGATAAGATACAAGGTGAACGGCTTGATTTCGATACGCCACCATAAAAGGGTATCACATGACCAGATGCCAGTCGCGGCCAGATTTGAAAATGCTGATCTACGCAGTGCTTCCAGTGGGTGTGACACAACCAAAATACAACTATTCTGTTCAAATTTGTTACACAATGTTGCTAACGCACTGAGCCACAAGACAAATACCACCAATGATCGCTCTAGTCCAAAATGGTTACCTGTTCCGTCACATACTTATGTCATACCCCCTAATTTTTGCAAACTTTCCATTTTGGCATCCGATCTGTATCATGATGTTCGTGATTGCTACTGCTGTCTGCCTTTTCCAAGCAAACTGTTCACTTTTCCTATCAACCTGTGCCTATGGGAATGATTATATCTTATGTTAACCACTTCAGAGTTAAGGTTAGCTAGGGATGGGGTTAGCTAGAGATGGGGTTAGCCAGGCATGTGGTTAGCTAAAGATGGGGTTAGCTACGGTTAGGGTTGCAAAGTACTGCACACAACATGAAATTGGTATTGATATGTGGTGAATAGACATTTTGGAAAGGCAACAGTTATTGTTGATATTAAAAATTGCTTATTGTACACTTTTAGCTTACCACAAGTTCTATAATGCTATTTTAGCATATGAAAAATAAAAAATTTATTTATTAGCAATGAAATATCATATTAAACATCAACTTGCGCAATATATCAGCTCGTGCACATCAAACGTTATAGTACAAAACTAAAATGTACATTTATTTGACATGTTTTATATTTAGTAGATCGGTTATAAGACACCTCATCAGGGAGACTGTTAATCAGTTTAAATAGTAGCGGCGTTTAACCAGTAATGATCTTGTTCACTAGATGGAATCTATAACATATATATATATAATATAATATTATCCAGTCTGACACCGACAATTGTCTAAGTCAAACACACACAACATGGGACAGGTTAGCAACCGTTTTTATTTATTTATTTATTTTCCAAAATATGAGCCCTAATTATATTATCATAATTGCAAATTATAAAAATTATAAGAAATTTTTATAACAAACTAATAATTTCATCCAAATTATGTGTAATATCCACAATTAAGCTAATAACAACGACCAAAACATAAGCATATCAACATTTTATAACCGTGTTTGTGACCCCGACTTCCGTCTATTTGGAGTCAGACCACAGTTGAAAATTGCATAGGTGGCCATGTTAACGTTTTGTTAGATTATAAGAAAACGTGACCACTAAAAATTCTGAAACTATTTCATAGCATCTGCCATCATCTCATTGACATACTGACCAAGTTTTATCAAAATCACCTACCTCCAGCTCTTTTAAAACGCCCCGACGTGCGATGCCCATCAATTTTGACAAAAATAGCCTTGTATTCATGCGCCCACGTGGCCCATAGCAGAAAAATTCCCATAAATCCCTCCGCCTTTTAAACTCTCAAACAAATGCACCATTTCACAGCCAATAGCTTCTACAAACAAACTTGTGAATATGCCTGCTCAATTGCACTTATGTCACATCATATGAATTCTTTAAATTCACATATCGCAATTTAATACGCCCTACATTCGTGTGAAACAATAAACAGGAAGGTCAACTGTGGTCTTACCCCAAATAGGGAATTTTTTTGTTTCAGAAAGTGTCAAATTTTATGTCAAGTTGCGGCACAGTGTAAATGTAGACACATTATGGAACACTCCTACTTGTAAAGTCATTATTATTTGTTTGACAGCCAAGTCTAAACAATTCTTTGTCCGTATTATTAGCTGAAAACCAGTCACATAATTTAATTATAGGTCGATTTTGACACTTGATAAATCATAGACCATGTACTCTAGATTTACATAGCACTGCGAACCAATGAAGCCTGCTTACTGTCCCTTTAAATATACTAATGAGTTTACTTTTAAATTAATATTCATATAATTGCTTGATTTTAAACCAAACGTGGCATAACTTTGTAAGAAAATTTGACATTTTTCACATTTAATAGGATTTAGGGTACATTCCAATGAATCAGGTTTGTCCAATTTTATTGTTTATGTGACTGCTTTCATACTTCTAGTTGATTAAATACAAGGCGAACGGCTTGATTTCGATACGCCACCATAAAAGGGTATCACATGACCAGATGCCAGTCGCGGCCAGATTTGAAAATGCTGATCTACGCAGTGCTTCCAGTGGGTGTGACACAACCAAAATACAACTATTCTGTTCAAATTTGTTACACAATGTTGCTAACGCACTGAGCCACAAGACAAATACCACCAATGATCGCTCTAGTCCAAAATGGTTACCTGTTCCGTCACATACTTATGTCATACCCCTAATTTTTGCAAACTTTCCATTTTGGCATCCGATCTGTATCATGATGTTCGTGATTGCTACTGCTGTCTGCCTTTTCCAAGCAAACTGTTCACTTTTCCTATCAACCTGTGCCTATGGGAATGATTATATCTTATGTTAACCACTTCAGAGTTAAGGTTAGCTAGGGATGGGGTTAGCTAGAGATGGGGTTAACCATTCATGTGGTTAGCTAAAGATGGGGTTAGCTACGGTTAGGGTTGCAAAGTACTGCACACAACATGAAATTGGTATTGATATGTGGTGAATAGACATTTTGAAAGGCAACAGTTTTTGTTGATATTAAAAATTGCTTATTGTACACTTTTAGCTTACCACAATTTCTATAATGCTATTTTAGCATATGAAAAATAAAAAATTATATTTATTAGCAATGAAATATCATATTAAACATCAACTTGCGCAATATATCAGCTCGTGCACATCAAACGTTATAGTACAAAACTAAAATGTACATTTATTTGACATGTTTTATATTTAGTAGATCGGTTATAAGACACCTCCTAAGGGAGACTGTTAAACAGTTTAAATAGTAGCGGCGTTTAACCAGTAATGATCTTGTTCACTAGATGGAATCTATAACATATATATAATAATATAATATTATCTAGTCTGACACCGACAATTGTCTAAGTCAAACACACACAAAATGGGACAGGTTAGCTACCGTTTTTATTTATTTATTTATTTTCCAAAATATGAGCCCTAATTATATTATCATAATTGCAAATTATAAAAATTATAAGAATTTTTTTATAACAAACTAATAATTTCATCCAAATTACGTGTAATATCCACAATTAAGCTAATAACAACGACCAAAACATAAGCACATCAACATTTTATAACCGTGTTTGTGACCCCGACTTCCGTCTATTTGGAGTCAGACCACAGTTGAAAATTGCATTGGTGGCCATGTTAACGTTTTGTTAGATTATAAGAAAACGTGACCACTAAAAATTCTGAAACGTTTTCACAGCAACTGTCATCATCTCATTGACATGCTGACCAAGTTTTATCAAAATCACATACCTCCAGCTCTTTTAAAACGCCCCGACGTGCGATGCCCATCAATTTTGACAAAAATAGCCTTGTATTCATGCGCCCACGTGGCCCATAGCAGAAAAATTCCCATAAATCCCTCCGCGTTTTAAACTCTCAAAAAAATGCACCATTTCACAGCCAATAGCTTCTACAAACAAACCTGTGAATATGCCTGCTCAATTGCACTTATGTCACATCGTATGAATTCTTTAAATTCACATATCGCAATTTAATACGCCCTACATTCGTGTGAAACAATAAACAGGAAGGTCAACTGTGGTCTTACCCCATTACCTGTTACCTAGGGACTTTGGTGACTTGCAATGTTTAGTCTTACGATGACCGCTTTCGACGGACCACAGAATTTTCGCAGCGCTCAAACTAAACAAGAAATGTAAGTTCTACAGCGACATCACACTAAAACTGTATTAACAGGGAGGGAACTAAATGTTAAGATCAAGTCAGCTTGAAGGCGCAATGCTGGTATATACCAGAAATGCGCAATTCTCGTATACCAGAAATGTACTGTAAGCGCTGTCCATTTCTTGGAGGTACCAGAATTGTACATTTCTGGTATACAAGAAACGGTCATTCATTATTATGTTCTCATATAATACTGCATTTTAGGCAAACCTTAGCGGTCAGAAAACGGTCCTGATTGCATAGCATTGTGTGCGTTTGTGGGCGATGATATGTGCATTTCGGAAGGATGATGCAATTAGCCGCGAAAAGTATATTAAAATTTTCATAATGGTGGTTTGATGGAATGAACGTCCTATACGACAGCAAAATTGAGGTACGAATGACATTACACAATCGAAATACTGATGCCCAGTGAGGGGATACTGAGGCCTAATCTGTTTTAATTGTATCTGTATTCTGCATTGTAACATCTTCACAGCAGGCATGGGGCAATTAACTTGAGAAGTGTGTGTAAAATAAAATAAATTTGGTCCTAGTATACACAACAATGTAAATCTGCCAACAAATAAATAATCACATACAGCTGTACGTAGTAAATGTTTTAATGGAAAAAAAATTACAAATCATACGAGAAACAGTCTACACACAAAATGTCCGACGCATTCACGAATCCACAATTTACTCAAACGACTGCACAATCTGCAGTAGGAGTAAGTCAAGTCTTTGGATGTCCTTGCTCCCTGGAATGGAATATCCAGGGAAGTGCCGTTCTAGGATCTCCAGCTGTTGTTGCAGTTGAGGTTTAGGGTCGCGTGAGCGGATAGCATCTATCAGCTGCGATCTTCGTGCCGCAAATTGTAAAGTCATTTCATGTACGGAATAACGTGTGTCGACTTCTCGCATTTCTTCTGCGCGCCTTTTTCTATATCCGTATTCTGTCTCAGCAGATAGACGACGTCTTTTGACACCTCGTGGATTGCAATCATTTCCTACGTATAAAATTAATTACTGTAGCATGTTCACAGCAGGCATGGGGCAATTAAATTGAGGTGATGAAATTAAAATTAACTCAGAAATGTTCCAATTAAATTAACTTCACACGTTTCTCGGGTCAATTAAATTAAATTAACCTCCCAATTTTGTCAAATTAATTCAAGGAACTTTAATTTAATTATTGAAATAACCGCCCAAATTAGATATAATAAAACAATACAATTACAATTTAACGTACCAGGCATGTGGGTGGCTCTGCTTCCATCGTACAGGGGTGAGTCGCTCTTCCAGACCTTGGCCGCTTCCGTTTTCGCTGCAGTCAACGACCTTATCCTTCCGCCTCGAATTCTGTCCCGTAGATCTACTGCTGCATCTGCCTCTGACACCCAAACCCACGCAAGCTTCTTGTTCAGTAACCTTTCGTTATTGGAAATAACTGATGCCGCCTCGTCTGATGCGATACATCTCACTGGTCGCACTACCGTTGGAATGAAACCGGGGCGCGAGATTCGCAGTCAGAATCAGACCCCAGTCTGAAAGCCGGACCCCGGGCTAAAAGTTACAGGGTTTCAAATAAGTGAAGAAAAGAGACTAGTAATTCGAATTGAAGGGGTGTTTAGAAAGGTTAATACTGATGGTGATAAACAACATTTACAAAACGATCTAGACAGATTACTGAAATGGTCTGAGAAATGGCAGATGTTGTTCAATTTTGGGAAATGTAAATGCCTACATACAGGACATAGGAACTTGAATGTAAACTATAAAATGGGAGATACTGTTCTGGGTACTACTGTAAAAGAAAAGGACTTAGGAGTTACAATAAGCGCTGATATGAAAGTTTCAGAGCAGTGTGGTATTGCAGCTTCAAAGGGTAATCAAATTCTTGGATTGATTAGAAGAAACATAACATACAAGGGGAAAAAGTTAATTATACCTCTTTATAAAGCAATAGTTAGACCTCATTTAGAATACTGTATACAAGCATGGAGACCATATCGTAAGAAGGATATAGATACGCTTGAACGCATACAAAGGAGAGCAACTAAAATGATTCAAGAACTGAGAGACCTTAGTTATGAAGAACGCCTGAAAGAATGTGGTTTAACAACTCTAGAGACAAGGAGGTTAAGAGGAGATCAGATTGAAGTTTTTAAGATATTGAATGGGTATGAAAATATTGATAGAAATATGTTTTTCTCACTCAAGAAGGATAGCAGAACTAGAGGACATGAGGTAAAATTAGTAAAGGATCAATGTAGATTGGACATCAGGAAGCACTCGTTCTCACAGAGGACAATAAATGAATGGAACAAATTGTCTACAGATTGTGTAACTGCTAGCAGCGTGAATATGTTTAAAAACAAGGTTGACACATATCTCAGGAGGGCGGGCTATAAGTAGATAAACATTGTTGGACTCTCGATAAGCCAATGGCTTCCTTGTCCACTTGCCATCTGGGCCTTTGGCTTGGATGGCAAATCTTGTTAAATCTTGTTAAAGTACAGGGAAATATGGGTGGCAACACATCCAGGAACACTGCAGATCATTAGGTGCCCCCAGTAAAGGTTTCTGTCTTAGTGAAGTCATTGAGGACACAGTACTAGATCCTGAGCAAATCAACTATGAGCAAGACTACTGGTTTACAATTTTATAATAAGTAATAAATGATCAGTTGGATTTTGATAAATATTTTGCAATTTTGTAAAGACATATAGTGTTCATGGATGGTAATAATAATTATGGCTTGTTATGATGATGAAAAATTGTGTAGTTGTAATTATAATGAAACTTTTTAAAGTATGATTATGGACTTGTGAAATTTACCTATGCAAAATTTCAGACTTGTGAGTGAAACAGTTTTAGAGTTATTGCATATCAATGATTAAAAATGAAAAAAGTGTTACCTTTTAACACATATGTAGAAATACCTGTGCCCCTAATTGTTACTGTCTCTCCCCCCCCCCCGTCTCTGTAATGTTAAGTTAATTTAATAACAACTATCATGACAGTATTTACCACTGGTGTATCAGCAATATGCCACTGGACTACAGGTATTGTCATTGTACCATTGTTTATTAAACTAACAGGGCTGGGTCCCATAACACCAATCTAATAAATTACAGTAACTTTATTTTTAAATTACATTTACCCTTCTCAAATTTCTAAATAATTTACAATTATGCAACTTTATTCATAGTAACAATTACAAATGCTATACACATAACCAACTGTTTCTTTATAAAATATCTAATATATATGGTAATTATGTGGCATGAGTGTTGCTAAAGTTGTTGTATGTGTTGTACGTATACGACTGATTAACATTTATTAAAAAAAATTACCCCTGGACACATGTCAGGCACATATTTGGGAACCAGAGCAAGTTGAGGCATAGGTATGTGAATTTGCATGTGCATATACATGCATACATATATAGAGCGTCCAGTCAAACTATGTTGACTGTTCATGCATGGCCGCATGCTACTTGTTAAAGAATGAATGGAACTTGTTTTGTGCAGTGAGTCAGTGACTGTTGGCAGTCCCTCTGTGAAATCTGTTATAGTCTATTCAAGAAGATTTATCTTGAGGACAAATCTCTCAACCTGTGACCTGCTACCATGGCTGGGCACACAAATAGGTCAGGTTTTGTTGTAGGAAATAATAACCCAGGTACAACATGGATGTCATTGTACAGACAGACAGAATGACAAAATAAAGTCTTACATTTACATGGATGTGGAAAAACCATAGCTTCGGAATTAGTAGAAAATGCAAAAAACAATAATACAAAAATCTTCGGAATCAGGGCTGGTGTAAGAAAAAAGGCAAAATCAGACAACAATAAAAAAAGTTGGCAAATGTTAAAAATCCTCGAAATTTCTCAGTGTAAAACTAAGCCAGAAAGCATATGCCACAGTATCGACAACAACATGTATTTGTTTTGATAAAGTAAAGGTTACTGAGCATTTAAATTTTTTTGTACTACCAGCATTGGCACTAGTTGATCAACTGCCACCAAGTACAGGGAAATATGGGTGAAAACACGATATAGGAGCACTACAGGTCATTAGGTGCCTCCAGTAGTTTTTAACTTAATGATATCATTGAGGACGAAGTACTAGAGATCCTAAACAAATTAAATTCAAGCAAGGCTACTGGTTTATTATTATTTTTAGCTTAAGTAATAACTGATCAGTTGGATTTTTACTGGCCTGCAAAAATGTGTTAAGCCCAGCCCGGCCCAGGCCCACAAAGTAGAATTTAGGACCCAGCCCAGACCGTTAATGTTTGGCCCAAGCCGGGCCAGGCCTGCACGTTCCAGGCCCGGCACATACCCGTGGGCCAAAGATGGGTAAGCCCGTGGCCCGCTAAGTTTAGAGAGGATAAACCTATTATCTTATAACAAAAACGAAACACAAATAAACGTATTTTTTTTATTAAATAACATAACAAAATAATATATGAACATTGTATAATATCTACTATTCTGCTGTCTACTGTCCATAGTGTGCTGGACGAGTTCTTGAAATCCAGCACCACCACCTGCTTCAAACGGATGAATATTCTGGAGAAAAATAATCTAACTTTATTGTCATTACTATTAAGTATTATAACATATTTTTATATATGGCTTTAATTGATTGGTTTATGGTTAGGGTAGGATATTTGTTTATCTAACCCTAACTTAACCCTAATGCAAACCATAACCCTAATATAAGTTGTTAATTGAATTAGCTCAACAAATTAACTTAATTTAGTTAATTAATGTTACCAGTAATGGCAGTTAATTTGATATTAATTGATATTTCAAGTTAATGTCACCCACTGGCTCTGTCACCCAGTGGCTTTCCAGCAGGCCTGCAGTCACTGGCCTGAGACAGATCAGGTTCAGACATGTGTGAACTAGAACAAGTGTCAATGAATCAGTACTGGCAAAATTGTAGACACAAAATGGTAGACACTAGTTAACACACTTGAAAAATACCAACTACCAACTGGGTTGGGCACTGAGCAGTGGGCAGGTCATTCAGGCAGGCAAGATTTGGAGGGAAGACCTAGACAATAGAATGTCCACCAGCCCGGCCCACAAAATTTAGTAGAGGCCCGAGGCTTGGACCCAAAGCCTGGCCTGTATAGGGCACTAGTATATAGTCTGTTCATGAAGATTTATCTTGAAGACAAATCTTCTTAATCTGCTACCATGGCTGGACATCCAAGTACCTCAGGTTTGGTCGTAAGAAATAATATCACAGGAACAAAATGGATGTCATTGTACGGACAGAAAGAAACATTAAAGTGTGACATTTTACACGGATGTGGTAAAACCATAGCTTTGGAAATAGTAGAAAATGCACAAAACAATGATAAAAAATCTTCGGAATCAAGTCCAGTGTTAAAAAAAAACAGCCCAAGTCAGACGTCATAGAAAACAAGGTTGATGGATATAAACAACAACCAAAACAAGGTTGATGGATATAGACAACAACCAAAACAAGGTTGATGGATATAAACAATAACCAAAACAAGGTTGATGGATATAAACAATAACCAAAACAATGTTGGCAAACATTAAAAAGCCATGAAACTTCTTCTTAGGGTAGAACTAAGTCATAGGACATAGTATTGACAACAGCATAGGACATAGTATTGACAACAGCATAGGACATAGTATTGACAACAGCATAGGGCATAGTATGGACAACAACATAGGACATAATATTGACAACATAGGACATATTATTGACAACATAGGACATATTATTGACAACAACATAGGACATAGTATTGACAGCAACATAGGACATATTATTGACAACAACATAGGACATAGTATTGACAACAACATAGGACATAGTATTGACAACAACATAGGACATAGTATTGACAACAGCATAGGACATAGTATTGACAACAGCATAGGACATAGTATTGACAACATATTTGTTTTGATAAAGTAAAGGTGACTGAGCATTTGTTTACTACCATATAGCCTTGACACTAGTTGATCTTCTGCCACAAAGTGCAGGGAAATATGGGTGGCAACGCATGCACGAACACTACAGATCATTAGGTCCCCCAGTAAAGGTTGATGTCCTAGTGAAGTCATTGAGGACACAGTACTAGATACCCTGAACAAATCAAATGTGAGCAAGGCCACTGGTTTATTATTATTTTTTAGTTGAAGTAATAAATGATCAGTTGAACTTTGATAAACTTTTACTGCAATTCTGAGATACATACTGTTCATGTATGGTAATAATAATGATGGCCTGCACTGATAATGAAAAATGGTATAGTCGCAATGATAATGAAACCTTTGTGTGTGACATGGACATGTTGTGAAATTGACCTATGCCAAATTTCAGACTTGTGAGTGAAACAGTTCTAGAGTTATTGCATATCAATGTTTAAAGAAATGAAAAAAATTGTGTTACCTCTTAACACATACGTGGACATCACTTTGCCTCTCTCTCTCTCTCTCTCTCTCTCTCTCTCTCTCTCTCTCTCTCTCTCTCTCTCTCTCTCTCTCTCTCTCTCTTCTCTCTCTCTCTCCCCTCCCCTCTCTCTCTCTCTCTCTCTCTCTCTCCTCTCTCCCTCTCTCCCTCTCTCTCTCTCTCTCTCTCTCTCTCTCTCTCTCTCTCTCTCTCATGTAAAGTTAATTTAATAAAACTAGTATATGACAATATTTATAGCTGGTGTTTCGCAATATGCCACTGGACTGAATACACTGTCGTTATTCCCTCCTTCTGTCTGTCTCTTCCTGCCTTGCAACCTCTCTCCCACTGTATCGCCCTCTCTCCCTCTCTTTCTCTCGCTCTCTCTCGCCCTGTCTTTCTCTCTGTCCTTCTGTCTGTTTTCCCTCCCTATCTCCCTCCCTCCCTCACCCTCTCTCTGCCCTTCTGTCTGTTTCTCCCTCTCTCCCTATCTCGTTCTCTCTCTCCTTTCCTCCTATATCCCTCTCTATAAATGTTTAGGCTAACGTAAACTTAATTTAATAAAATCCCATTACATGACAGTATTTATAGCTAGTGTATCACAATATGCTACTTCCATGGATTGTCATTGTAACATTATTTATTAAACTTGTCACTGTTGACAAAGGATGCTGATTTGACAAATGTGGAGAGTAAGCCCTCAACTCTGCCCTGTTCTTCTCTAACAGGGTTGGGTCTAACACCACCAGTCAAACAAATTTCAGCTACTTTTATTTTCAATTACATTTACACTTCTAGAATTTCCAAATCAATTACAATTACACAACTTCAATCATAGATACAATTATAAATGCAAATGTTTATTTCAAAAATATTAAGTGTTTGATAATTATATGGCATGGATGTCGTTGAATTTAGATATGCTCTACGTATATGATTGATTAACATGTAATCGCAGTTATTACAAAAAATAGCTTAATCATGAACACATTTTTGGGAACAAGAGTTGAGGCATAGGTATGTGCATGTGCAATGGATTGCATGTGCACACATACATACACATATAGGGCGTCCAGCAAAACATACCATGGCTGGCCACCCAGGTAGGCCAGGTTTGGTCATAAAAAATAATACCACAGGGACAACATGGATGTCATCATACAGACAGAAAGACAAAATAAAGTGTGACACTTTACATGGATGTGTATCACCATAACTTTGGAATTATTAGGAAATGCACAAAACTATGATAAACAATCTTCAGAATCAGGTCCAGTGTAAAAAAAAGCCCAAATCAGACTTCATAGAAAACAAGGTTGATGAATATAAACAACAACCAACATAATTTTGGTAAAAGTAAAAAAATAGCGTTGAAACTTCTTAGTGTAAAAACTAAGCCAGAAAGCATAGGACATGTATTTGTTTGGATAAAGTAAAGGTGACTGAACAATAAAAATACAAACATAACTTTGACACTAGTTGATCAACTTCCACCAAGTACAGGAGAATATATGGGTGGCAATAGGTCATTAGATGCCCCCAGTAAAGGTTTCTGTTTTAGTGAAGTCCTCAAGGACACAGTACTAGATCCTGAGCAAATCAAATTTGAGCAAAGCTACTGGTTTACAATTGTTTAGCTTAAGTAATAAATGATCAGTTGGATTTTAAACTGTTTGCAATTTTGTAAAGATAGTGTTCATGGATGGTAATAACAATGGTGTGTAAAGATAATGAAAAATGGTGTAGTTGTGTTTACAATGAAACCTTTTTCTGTATGATTGTAGACTTGTGAAATTTACCTATGCAAAAGTTAAGACTTGTGAGTGAAACAGTTTTAGAGTTATTGCATATGAATGATTAAACATTAAAAAAGTGTTACCTCTTAACACATATAGAAATAAATTTGACCCTAAATTTCACTGTCTCTCCCTCTCCCCCTGTCTCTCTAATGTTAAGTTAATTTAATAGAAACTATCATATGACAGTACTTACCACTGGTGTGCCACAATATGCCACTGGACTACAGGAACTGTCATTGTACCATTGTTTATTAAACTTTGTTGACAAATGTGGAGAGTAAGCCCTCTACTGGGCTGTGTTCTGCCTCAAACAGGGCTGTGTCCCATAACACCAATCACATACATTACAGTAACTTTTATTTTTCAATTACATTTACACTTCTCAAATTTCCAAATAATTTACAATTATGCAACTTTATTCATAGTACAAAGATTCACAATTACAAATGCAATGCACGTGCAAGGCCGCATATGGCTACTTGTTAAAGAATGAATGGAACTTGTTTTGTACAGAGAGCCAGTGGCTGTAGGCAGTCCTCTATAGCCTATTCATGAAGATTTATGTTGAGGACAAATCTGTGTGACCTGCTACCATGGCTGGGCACACAAGTAGATCAGGTTTGGTCGTAGAAAATACTGTCATAGCTATCTACCGATACAACATGGATGTCATTAATATGACAGACACAAGATACAATAAAGTGTGACAGTATGCATAGATGTGGTAGCACCATAGATTTGGCATAAGTAGAAAATGCACAAACGGTGACACTATTTATGTCTACTGCTGGGTCCACATATCTACTATGGGGCCTTTAAAAAATTACATAACACCATTTCTTGGAAATTTGGCCAAACCCCTCCACAAATAGCCCCATGATCAATGGACTAGCCCAGCCCATGGCCTCATAGCGAAGCTTGGCAGAAGTCAGAAAACGTGCTGTGTGAATTTCTGGCTAATTTTTGTACCAATAACAATAATGCTTTGAGCTAATGAAGCAAAATACATACTTTGATGGTGTTACGTAACAATATTGTAAACATATTTGGGGTTAACTATATCACAACTATTCCAATTACACACCAATTACTCATACCAAGTCCAGTTACACCTAAAACATACAAATTTTATTCCAAAATACCAATTCCAATAATTAATTCCATATCTAAATAACTGTTTGAACAGAGCAACCCTAAACATACTAAGCTCCGTGCAACAGATTGTATTTTATTAATTATATATTACAACTAATTTGAGTTAAGTTACATAATGTAATTGAAAATATAATTTACATTCTTGCCAATTACAGTTCCTATTAAAAAACAATAGTTTCAATTACAGAGTAGGGGAAGGCAGTGTTAGCTGACCCACTGGGTTAGTTGTCGTTGAGCCACTCATGTTTCCCAGGAAACTACAACAGCGACAGTGACATGGTACCATCCAGTGATTGAACATTTTGAAACATTTTGCGATTGTGATTAATTAATTAATTAACGTCTGATGGTGGGTGTGTAAACTATCAACGAATGTGACCAAACTTTATTTTCTGTGCACTAACAAATGGTTTAACTATACACATGGAAGAAGATTATTTACACTGCTTCGCACATTGATGTGAAGTTAATTTTAAAAGCTTAATTGTCGAAACGGGGCTAGTTGAGCCATGCAAGGCTCAAGGGAGGGTTTGTTGAGCCGCGGTTAAAGAACGAAGAACGAATTAATTTTTCTGAGCAAACTGGTACATCGGATAGCTGCAAGGAATACGCCATTTGCCAATGCCGAACAACAGTCAGTAAATCGCTAAATTTCCATTTAAAGTTTTGAATTGAATTTTCTAAATGAATATGGTAAATTTCAAATGCAGGTGGTGGAAATGCATTGTTATATCGGCCTTTGAATCAACTGTATTGTCGAATGAAATAAAGTGGCGCTCATAATATATAAACCTATTTTTAAACCTCAGTGCTCTGCAGCTAAATGTACTTTTGTGCTAATGGAGACTGAACTATTTCCAACATAATACATCTGATGTGTTTGTGTTATTATTAGATGCAACAAATTATTTCAAACTTTTAGATTTACTGATGGATAGAGGAATGAATCCTCTGCTAATCAGATGTTTACTTTATATGTACATTAATCAACACTTGAATGTTTTGTGGAACAATTCCATGTCAGATTATTTCTCCAGTACCAGTGGATTGAAGCAGGGTGGAGATTGGGTCTGGGTTTGGTTGAATGACAGGTCATAAGTTTTATGGTGGTATCAGTTATGCAGATGATATATCTTTAATAGCTCCATCAATATATATATATATATATATATATATATATATATATTGAACAAAATATGTGATATCTGTCTACAATTTGCATCCGAATGATTTATAATTTAAACCTTCAAAATGCCAACTTATTAACTATGGCAGTTGTCCCAATTCCCTAGTTTACTTTTATGGTACACAAGTGAAATGTAGTAAAAAGGGTTGCATTTAAGCCACACTATAAGTCCCAGCATGCACCAGGCTATGGCTAAGGACACGTATCATGCTTTCATATGGCGTTTAAAATCATTATCTTCTAAAATTGAGTTTTATAATATAAGTACAAAATGTCAATTATTTATGTCATACTTCGGCATCATTTATACTTCGGCATTATTTATGTCATACATCGGATACAAATCGCTCCCTAAATCAGCTCAGTGATTGTCTCCAGGATATCTCCCTCTGGATGACTGACAGCAAATTAAAGTTAAACGCAGACAAAACTTAATTTCTCATCATTGGTACTCCAAAGCAGTGTGGCAAACTTGATGTTTTTTTCCCGACATGTATCCTGAATCAAACTATCATACCAGCAGCCTCAGCGAAGAATTTGGGAGTCACCTTTGATAAGAATTTCAACTTTAGACAACATGTTTCTCAAACGTGTCGTTGCTGTTTTTATCATATCCGTGATCTTCGCCGTATTCGCCGGAATATGTCACTTTCTGTCGCAAAAACTATTGCAACAGCTCTTGTTAGTAGCAGACTATATTACTGCAATTCCCTCCTTCATAATATTACTATCAAGGATATTACAAAACTTCAACGTGTTTAAAATTGTCTGGCTAGGGTAGTTACACGATCTCCTCGTTTCTCTCGCTCAGTGCCACTTCTAAAATCATTGCATTGGCTCCCTGTGCGATATCGCATTATTTTTAAGATCTGTACAATTACCTATCAAGCCCTTTCAACCAAACAACCTGCATATTTACATTCAATGCTCACTCCAGCAAGACAGCCCAGACAGCTTCGGTCGACTGGTTCTGGTTTACTTTCTGTTCCCAGAGTTAAGACAAACGCTGGAACTCGAGCTTTCTCGGTTGCCGCACCAACTCTGTGGAATTCACTCCCCGACAGCGTAAAATCAGCAAGAAACATAGCTTCATTTCGCCGTAATCTTAAAACCTATCTTTTCAAAATGGCCTATCCTCCTTAGCTTCTTGGCACCTCCATCCATCGGTTGACGACTTTTTGCATTGTATATGGTCACGAGAATGCCTAATCCTTTGGTTTTGTTGCGCCACTGAGCTCGGATTTTCCGAGGATATTGGCGCCAAAGAAGTCATTTTATTATTATTATTATTATACTGCTCCTCTTTCTATGGTGTATGTCTCTGGAACTTGCAAGATAAATATGTAGATGAGTTTTATACTAAATGGCGCAAGGGTATCAGACAATCTACCTGGTTGCACCCATTATAATATGGTGCCACTTTTTGACTCCCGATTCAAATTCAGATGATGAATCAAATGGTACGTTTTATGCAGACTTGCTTAAAATGCAATAACACCAGTTTGAATATGCTCTCTCATCTAGCTTTTCACCGTAGTGGTTCACATATTTGTAAAAGTTTCAATTACATACTGTCACAATTACAACTTGATGCCACGACCTTCTGTAATATAACAAATTGTGTCGCATGAGCTAATTTGAAAATATTTAGTTATCTATTTCATTGGAAACAGCAGATATTCAGCTTTCATATGATGCATAACATACAGCTTAAGCCAAGGTATTATCTGAAGATTCTGAAAATATGAAATGAATCTGTGACATGTTAAAACAATTATGAGCAAAATAATTGACGCTGTATATAGTTGTAGTTGTACTATATTTGTTACAAATGTTACAACACAACCACTGCAGACACAAACAGTCTGGTATGTCAGGTTAGTGACTGTATTACAACAGAACCACTGCATACACTAACAGTCTGGTTTGTCAGGTTAGTGACTGTATTACAACAGAACCACTGCAGACACCAACAGTCTGGTTTGTCAGGTTAGTGACTGTATTACAACACAGCCACTGCAGACATAAACAGTCTGGTTTGTCAGGTTAGTGACTGTATTACAACACAACCACTGCAGACACAAACAGTCTGGTTTGTCAGGTTAGTGACTGTATTACAACAGAACCACTGCAGACACAAACAGTCTGGTTTGTCAGGTTAGTGACTGTATTGCAACACAACCACTGCAGACACAAACAGTCTGGTTTGTCAGGTTAGTGACTATTACAACAGAACCACTGCAGACACTAACAGTCTGGTTTGTCAGGTTAGTGACTGTATTACAACAGAACCACTGCAGACACTAACAGTCTGGTTTGTCAGGTTAGTGACTGTATTACAACACAACCACTGCAGACACAAACAGTCTGGTTTGTCAGGTTAGTGACTGTATTACAACACAACCACTGCAGACACTAACAGTCTGGTTTGTCAGGTTAGTGACTGTATTACAACACAACCACTGCAGACACAAACAGTCGGGTTTGTCAGGTTAGTGACTGTATTACAACAGAACCACTGCAGACACTAACAGTCTGGTTTGTCAGGTTAGTGACTGTATTACAACAGAACCACTGCAGACACTAACAGTCTGGTTTGTCAGGTTAGTGACTGTATTACAACAGAACCACTGCAGACACTAACAGTCTGGTTTGTCAGGTTAGTGATTTTATTAGTCAACCCACAATGTTTTACTGGAAATGGTTTAACTTATTTATCAAACTAAAACACATTTGCTATTTAAGACCCCCTCTCCCATGACAACACAAAAACAATCAGCGGATAGTACTCAACATATTCATAGTCGTAAAATTATTGATTGCCACATTTAAACATTGTAAAACTAATAAATTCTGCAATCTATAAGTCTTCTGTGCCTTTTCTCGTCACTCTGTCCTTCCATTCATCACAAGAAACACCCCAGACAGACAGGATAACTGAGCTATTTTGGTTATTCTCATTACATTTGTGAGGGGGGTCTGTTTGGTTGAGCTACAGCCATACCATATCTTATTAAGTAACTGTAATGGGGAACCATGTATGTATTACATAACCTAATAGATCTAAGCAATTTTTATTTGAGTGTATAAAATAAGAAATATATATTTAATGCTTTACATATGTGGTTTTTCTTGCACTTATTTGATAAAATAATAGTTGTCTACTATATATGTGATATATTTTTTACAACAATTTCAATCGCAATTTGGTTGTTAGATGAATTATTTTTAGTATATTAGCTATCACAAATAATATACGTAAGTTAATAACATTAGTAGTATTTAAATTTTGAGTCTAAAGTTGTCCACTTCATAGTGGAACGGCCCAAATATTATTCCATTCATCACAAGAAACAGCCCACACAGAGAGGAAAAATTAGCTATTTTGGTTATTCTTATTACATTTGTGAGGGGGTCTGTTTGGTTGAGCTACAGCCATACCATATCTCATTAAGTAACTGCAATGGGGGATCGTGTAGGTATTATATAACTTAATAGATGTATGCAAGTTTTATTTGAGTGTATACAATAAGAAATATATATTTAATGCTTTACATGTGTGGTTTTTATTGCATTTATTTGATAAAATAATAGTTGTCTACTATATATGTGATATATTTTTTGTAACACTTTCAATCGCAATTTGGTTTTATATGCATGATTTTTTAGTATATTAGCTATCACAAATAACATACATAAGTTAATAAAATAAGTGGTATTCAAATGTTGAGTCTAAAGTTGCCCACTTCATAGTGGAATGGCCGAAATATTATTTAAGTGTACCTAAATTTCACATGTTGCAAACTATGTTGTATTTTTGTATAATAAATTCATACCGTTCACTATAAAAAATATTTATTAATTGATGCCCATATATTTAAGACATCAGAGTATTGGTGACGTAAAAGAACCCTGGCAGTGACCACCCTCAATGCCAGCATATAAAGGTCGGCTTGGCGAAAATGTTCTGAAAAAGGCTGACTAGTTGAATGAGACCTTGAAAAATCATACAATTGTAACCATAACATACAGACTATAATCAGTTAATAGAATGTTGCCTAGTGTTGGAAACAGCTAGAAAAAACTAGGAAAAACCGTGTAGCAACACGTTAGCTATATTGAGTAATACATTAAACAATGTAAGGCTTTTTTGGTATGCTTCAACTTCAAAACCAATGTTTCCACTCTCCGTCTGCGACTCTCAGTATCCCTCCCTCCCTCCCTCCCTCCCTCCCTCCCTCTGTTCTCTGTTCTTCCTTTCTAACAGGGCTGGGTATAATAACACTAATCAAATACATTACAGTTACTTTTATTTTTCAATTACATTTACCCTTCCAACATTTCCAAAATCGATTAAAATTATGTAACTTCAATCATAGATACAATTATAAATGCAACTGTTTATAAAAAGAATATTAAGTGTTTGATTATTGTATGGTATGGGTGTTGTTGAATTTGGATATGTTGTATGTATACAATTGATTGTATACACAATTATTAAAAAATAACTTAATCCTGAACACATATCAGACAGACACATATTTGGGAACAAGAGTTGAGGCTTAGGTATCTGCATGTGTGGTCAACTGAATGTGCACACAGACAGACACATATAGGGCGTCCAGCAATACTGTTATCTATGTTCAGACAGCACACAGCTATTTGTTGAAGAATGAATGGAATTTGTTTTGTACAGCAAGCCAGTGACTGTAGGCAGTCCCTCTATGTGAAATTTGGTACATAGTCTATTCATGAAGATTTATCTTCAGGACAAATCTCTTAACCTGTGACCTGCTACCACGGCTGGGCACTTAAGTAGGTCAGGTTTTGTTGTAGGAAATAATAGCCCAGGTACAACATGGATGTCATTGTACAGACAGAAAGACAATATAAAGTGTGATATTTTACATGGATGTGGTAAAATCATAACTTTGGAATTAGTAGAAAATGCACAAAACAAAGATAACACAATCTTCGGAATCAGGTCTGGTGTAAGAAAAAAGACCAAATCAGACTTCATAGCAAACAAGGTTGATGAATATAAACAACAAACCAAAAAAAGTTGGCAAATGTTAAAAAGCCTCGAAACTTCTTCTCAGTGTAAAACTAAGCCAGAAAGCATATGCCATAGTATCGACAACAACATATGCCACAGTATCGACAACAACATATGCCACAGTATCGACAACAACATGTATTTGTTTTGATAAAGTAAAGGTGCCTGAGCATTAACCTTTTTTTTTACTACCACACAGCATTGACACTAGTTGATCAACTTCCACCAAGTGCAGGGAAATATGGGTGGAACATATGATATAGCAGCACTACAGGTCATTAGGTGTCTCCAGTAAAGGGTTCTGACTAAGTGATGTCATTGTGGACGAGGTACTAGAGATCCTGAGCAAATTAAATTCAAACAAGGCTACTGGTTTATTATTGTTTTTAGTGTAAGTAATAAATTATCAGTTGAATTTTGATAAACTTTTATTACAATTATGTAGAGATAGATACTGTTCATGGATGGTAATAATAATAATGGCTTGTAATGATAATGAAAAATTGCGTAGTTGTAATGATAATAAAAAATGGTGTAGTTGTCATGATAATGAAAAATTGTGTAATTGTAATAATAATGAAAAAATTGTGGTTGTACTGATAAAATTGTTATTGCATATCACCTGTTACATGACAGTATTTATATATGGTGTGTCGCAGTATGCCACTGGACTGTAACATTGTTTAATAAACTTTTCATTGTTGACAAATGATGCAGATTTGACAAATGTTGTGGAGTGTAGGCCTTCAACTATGATATGTTCTGCCTCAATAACATGGCTAAGTCCCATAACACCAATCAAATAAATTAGTTATTTTATTTTTCATTTCAATTACATTTACACTTCTAAAATTTCCAAATCAATTTCAATTACATAACTTCAGTCATAGATACAATTATAAATGCAAATGTTTATTCAAAAAATATTAAGTGTTTGATAATTATATGGCATGGATGTTGTTGAATTTGGATATGTTGTAACTCAGGGGTGAGATTTAGCGGTCGCCCGGTCGCCAATGGCGCCCAAAAATGGCTTCGGGCGACTTCAATTTTTGACTACTGTGGCCCGCATGGCGACTTGAAATATTTACGGAGCTGCAATATTTTAGACGCAGCAAAAATAAACATATCAGAAGTGTTGTCCTGGCTATATCGCATTTGTGTTAATCATAAATCGTGTGTTTGTGACACGTTTGACGTTGCAAGAAATGTTACCAAACCGTTGCCGAAGCAATATCAATAGGGAGCATTCATTGTATTTTTAATCAACCACATTGACGCTCAACATGTAACTGAACGGTCATTATACACTGAAATAATAACCGGTCATGTTAATAGTCTTGGCGCAGTGTGGTGCGCAGAGCGCTTCTGGTGAATTAATCGGGAACCTGGTTAGTTTCTCTAGGCTGGCGCTGCGTGGCGCCACACACGCACGCACGCACGCACGCACACACGTGGTGGGCGTGACACCATTTTAGTAATATTTGGAGGTAAACTCAGGTCCTGTGAAAAATCAGCAGGTCCTGTAAACTGTTCAATTCACAGGACCTGATGTTCGGTGACGCTAGGAGACTTTTCGCATAGACTGTTGGTGTACCATGTTATGAAAACAAAACAATCTGTCAGACTGTCACATGTGTACAATTGCATACTGTATTTTATTCAGTATTATGTATTACATTGTATTGATCCTGACTTGAACATGTTTCAAAACTGTTTGATTTTGATGTTTTTTATTTGTTGTTGGTTCTATCTTCAAAGTATTTACTTTCTATCATCAAAGTATTGATTAGAAAGTGGGCTACCTAAGAAGCTGTCGGGCTACTTCACTTTGCAAGGTTGGTAGCCCGACTGGCTACCTTCCATGACTTGCTAAATCTCACCCCTGATTGTATGTATACGATTGATTAACATGTATTCGTAGTTATTAAAAAAATAGCTTACTCCTGAACACATTTCTGGGAACAAGAGTTGAGGCACAGGTATGTGCACACAGACAGACACGTATAGGGCATCCAGCAAAACTGTGTTATCTATGTTCATGCATGGCCGCACATGGCTACTTGAATGAAACTTGTTTTGCACAGCGAGTCAGTGACTGCAGGCAGTCCCTCTCTATAGGTAGAAGTTTGTGAAATCTGGTACATAGTCTATTCAAGAAGATTTATCTTGAGGACAAATGTCTTAACATGTGACCTGCTACTATGGCTGGGCACCCAAGTAGGTCAGGTTTGGTCGTAGAAAATAATATCACAGGAACAACTTGGATATCATTATACAGATAGAAAGACGTGCCATTTTACATGGATGTGGTAAAACCATACCTTTAGAATTAGCAGAAAATGCACAAAACAATGATACATGATAACAAAATCTTCAGAATCAGGTCCAGTGTCCAGTGAACAAAAAACAGGCCAAATCAGACTTTATAGCAAACAAGGTTGATAAATAAAAAACGCAACCAAAAAAATTTGGGCAAACATTACAAAGCTTTGAAACTTTTTCTCAGTGTAGAACTAAGCCAGGAAACATAGGACGTAATATCGACAATAACATGTATTTGTTTTGATAAAGTAAAGGTGATTGAGCATTTTGTTTACTACGCTATAGCCTTGACACTAGTTGATCAACTGCCACCAAGTACAGGGAAATATGGGTGGCAACACATGCACGAACACTACAGGTCATTAGGTTCCCCCAGTAAAGGTTTCTGTCTTAGTGAAGTAATTGAGGACAAAGTACTAGAGATCCTGAACAAATAAAATTTGAGCAAGGCTACTGGTTTATGATTTTGTTTAGTTTAAGTAATGAATGATCAGTTGAATTTTTATAAACTTTTATTGCAATTTTGTAGAAAGATACTGTTCATGGATGGTTATAACAATTATTTCTTGTACTGATAATGAAAAATTGTGTAGTCGCAATGATAATGAAACCTTTTTTGTGTATGATTATGGACCTGTTGTGAAATTGACCTATGCAAAATGTCAGACTTGTGAGTGAATCAGTTTTAGAGTTATTGCAAATCAATAATTATAAAAAGGAAAAAAAAATGTGTTACCTCTTAACACATATGTGGAGTCATGGACATAACTTTGTCCCTAATCGTTTGTTTCTACCCTCTCTCCCTCTCCCTTTCCCTCTCTCTCTCTCTCATGTAAAGTTAATTCAATAAAATTAGTATGTGACAATATTGATAGGTGGTGTGTCGCAATATACTACTGGACTGAATGCACTGTCATTGTAACATTGTTTACTAAACTTGTCATTATTAACAAATGATGCTGATTTGACAAATGTGGAGATTAAGCCCTCAACTGGGCTCTGTTCTGCCTCTCTAACAGGGCTGGGTCCCATAACACAAATCTAATAAATTATGTATAGTTACTTTTATTTTTATTTTCAATTACATTTACTCTTCTAAAATTTCCAAATCAATTACAATTACGCAATTTCAATCACAAATACAATTACAAATGCAATACTCAGAACCAACTGTTTATTAATAAAATATGCAATATTTTATAATCATGTAGCATGGGTGTTGTTTTAAGTGTTGTTAGAAACGAGTTGTATGTATACGATTGATTAACTTGCATACATTTATTTTATAAAGATAGCTTAATCCTGAACACATTTCAGACACATATTTGGGAACCAGAGTAAATTTAGGCATAGGTATGTCCATTTGCACGTACATGCAAACACATGTATATTGGGCTTCAGCAAAACTGTTATCTATGTTCATGCATGGTCGCACGTGGCTACTTGTTGAAGAATGAATGGAACTTGTTTTGCACAGCGAGTCAATGACTGTAGGCAGTCCCTATCTATATCTATATATGGATGTCATTAATATGAAGACACAAAGATACAATAAAGTGTGACATTTTACATAGATGTGGCTGCACAATAGTTTTGGTATGAGTAGAAAATGCACAAACAGTGACAATATTTATGTCTACTACTGGGTCCACACATCTACTATGGGGCCTTTAAAAAATCACATAACAGTTTTTTCTACGAAATTTGACATTTCCACCACCATGTAACACTGGACTGAACCCCACTCTGAAATTACATAGCACTCAACAAATACCCCCTTGATCAATGGACTAGCCCAGCCCTCAGCGTCATCGTGAAGCTTAGCCAAAGTCAGAAAGCATGTGCTGCGTGAATTTCGGAGATTCAGCAAGTATTACGATTGAAGTGTGCCGTGTACATGGTTTGGGATCGCTACCTTGAAGTTGAAGTATGTGTACAAATGCTAACGATGCTGAGAGACGGTTAACGTTTTATTTTATATTGAATTTTCCGCAAAGAAAAAAGTACATAACAATATATGTTGATGTTTTATTTACAATATGTAATGACGCTTTTTTGAGAAACTAAATTTATTTGAGAAATGTTTTTTCAAAAATGCTTTTACACAAATACTTTCTGGCCTTTCAAAAGCAATTATTGCCAAATTTGACCTGTTCTATTTTAAAGTTATCTATAATGTATGCATATATATATATATATGCATGTATGTACGTATGTGCGTACAAACGTACGTACGTAAGTACACACACACACACATATATATATATATATATACATAATGGATGTGCAGACATTTTGGGATATAATTTAATATCTGGTCGGCGAGTCTCATTTTCATGCATGGTTAACATTATATTTTGTATTTTCATTAACATATTTTAATTATTTTATTTTATTAACTGGTAAACTGGTGCAGCAACGTAATATAAAAGTTAGTGCGTGGACCACTTTCTGAAAACTACATTTAAAAGTATTTTATTTCCTGAAAAAATACATTTTATTTGAAATACCTTTTTCTAAAGTATTTTTATTTACTTTATTCAAGATATTTGAAATATTGTTTTGGCATTTTAAATAATCATTCCTCATTTTCAGATTGAAATATTTATCAATCCAAAGCAGAGTTGGTACGGAATTGTGCGACTTACCAATTGTGAGAAACAAAACAAATTGTATTGGTTGCCAAAAAAATTACATATTTAATAAAATATACAGAAAAATCTTAATAACCTTTTGCATAAGAAATCGATATTCTAAGTTTTGCATTTGTTCAGGATGAGCATGGAGTTGAAAAATATGAGGAATCAATCAAGATCACATTGAGTACGATTGCGATCACAATCCCGATCGCAAATAGCATCGTATCAACTTCAGATCGCAATCCCGATCTTACTCTCGCAATCTGTTAGCGCCGTATAAACGGGATATAAGATGTTAATGCTCAGTGCAGGATACGCTAAGACACACATACAATTTCGACTAAGTTATTATGGACTTCTGCACTTCAAGGAGTATGACATATGCTATGTTCTCTGATTTTTATCAGCCTGGCACAAACCTACCTTCCTCAGAAATACATGAGTTCTTTCAAGAAGAAACGATGAGCATTGTCAAACCAGGAGAATACATGGGTATTTGGCAAATGCATGCCATATCATCCATAATGGGAGCAAGAGTGAAATAATTATACCCAAGAATGTGTAATGTAACATGTGACCTTATCTTGCATAGAAACATGTGGTTTGAGATCATTATGCATATCATGTGGACTATTGTGTCCAATAGCATACGGTCTAGCTGGTGGCAGCCAAACCACTTCATTCCCTCCTCCCTGCTGACCTACAAACAATCACGCCAGCTTTGATTGAGGAAGAGCAGAGTGTAACAGAACGAAAATAATCGTCCCAAGTGGATGATGAACTAGATGAAGAGCAGTGTGCAACAAGGGAGAGCGGATGGATGGTGAACTGGAGCAAGAGAAGGGTCCAACAAAGGGAGAGTGGATGGATGGTGAACTGGAGGAAGAACAGGGTGCAAAAAAGGGAGAGTGGATGGACGGTGAACTGGAGGAAGAGCAGGGTGCAACAAAGGGAGAGGGGATGGATGGTGAACTGGAGGAAGAGCAGGGTGCAACAAAGGGAGAGTGGATGGACGGTGAACTGGAGGAAGAGCAGGGTGCAAAAAAGGGAGAGCGGATGGATGGTGAACTGGAGGAAGAGCAGGGTGCAAAAAAGGGAGAGCGGATGGATGGTGAACTGGAGGAAGAGCAGGGTGCAACAAAGGGAGAGGGGATGGATGGTGAACTGGAGGAAGAGCAGGGTGCAACAAAGGGAGAGGGGATGGATGGTGAACTGGAGGAAGAGCAGGGTACAACAAAGGGAGTAACTAACTTTAGGAATTTCATAATTACTGGTGTCGAACATATGCTGTCCCTGTAAGTAATCCAGACGGACGTAAGACACATTACTGAATTACAAACACCCATGCAGACGGAAATAGGCTACCGGGTTCCTTATTCCATCACATGCACCCTCCCGCCTTTACATTACTCTGTACAATTCACCTTTAAAATACATGTCCATAGCATGCTTCGATTGTTCCCAAGACGTCTCTATTTACAATGATACCGAACGTTGCTTATTTGCGCCACATGTTGGCTATGTGCATCTAACTGAAATCGGGGAAGCACGAAACCTGACAATATTAGGGCACTTTACGTTATTCTTTAATATGGCAACATTTTATTATTTTTTCTAGTTTCCACTTTGTCATTTTTTTTACATTTGTAGCATTGCCATGCATTTAACTAGTGTGTACTGGTACAAGTCTACTACATGATGTTGTGTTTTGCAGAAGTCCAGAAGAACAACATGTCTTCATTCCAGTTGAAGAAGAAGGGAGACAATCGGGTCAATTGTCCATACCACCGTCCACTTCCTTTGTGAACTACATTAAACGTGCAACTGTTGCAAATTACGTAAAAAAAATGTCACGAAGTTGTGAAACAAAATTAAAAGGATTTATCATTGATTCCAATATGAAGGTCAGTATACATGTTGCCAGTACATGTACCGTATTCAACCTAATAAGCCTACAGTACATTTGAAAAGATGGGCTATGGAGAAATGTCAAAGAATCTATTCTTATAAGCGTACACCAACATTTGTCTAGACAATAAGATGGGGATGGGATAACTGTTTAACACTAATGGTGTTATTTGGTGATTAGTGTAGAACAACTGAAATTACAATAATTATACATCCTGCTGATTAAAATGGGGGTGTACTCTAATTACGGCTTGGTATGCTTAATGGGTCGAATATGGTATGTGTAATACAAATCCACATCAGATAGAGATAGGGAGAGAGAGAGTTTATTATTTTCTTAGTATGTTCGGTGAGCGTTGAAAATGTTATCCTGAATTGCTTAAGTTGATTTTATATGAAGTTTTTTGTGTATTGTTTAGTTCACTTTGGATTTGACACCAATGACCTATGCATGCTGTAAATACAATGTCACTAAAAATCAAATAAAATCAACAAATTTCAGTTCAACTCAATCAAACTGTCCATAAAATGGTAATCTTCCATTTGTCTGCATTGATATTTGTCTTAATGCCATTAAAAAAAATTATGTCCATTGCATATTATTTTTGAAATAACACCCATTTTCAAAGCAATATATCTCAAAATCTGTTCAGCCTACCCCAGTGATATCTTGTGTATGCAATTATATATATATATATATATATATATATATATATATATATATACATATGCCATGTAATCAGTAAACGTTTCCTTAAAATTACACACGCGAACATTCTGCATAGTTTTTAACATCTTATACAGCGCATGTATTATTATTATTATATGTATTATTATTATCACTATCTACATACAAGTTGCATCATGTGAACTGATGTTTGTACACACCCGTGAACGGGGCAGTAGCCCGGATTTGATGGTGTCAAAATAAAATTTTATTATATATATATATATATAATGTTTTCTGTGAGTATTGAATGTGATGCTGATTGACCCATACATTTAAAAGTTATCTCATGCTGAATACAAAGTTTTATTTTAAAAAAATCCTTGCCTACGCCAATGTGATGGACAACTGTGCTGGTGCTGAAAACAGAAATAAATATTACAGTATACCTAAAAATCTAAATAGAGGCTATCCATAAAGTATGTCATGCTATTTTTGGACTGTTTTTAGACCCCCCACCCCCTTGCAAATATACCTACCTGGTTTGTAATGCTCCTGTACAGCCCCCTTAAAACATACATCTATATTCACCAAATTTGCTGATGTTTCATACACCATTACGTCACTGATGCATGGTAGAATGCGCATTAATTTTCTGTTTGAATTCAGTTGAAATGTCATCCAAAACTGGCATAGCAATCAATGCTATCAGTCTGATATTGACAGCTAGACGAGCAAAAAGATTATCTTTATTTTAATAGTCATGTTCTATTATTCGATTATTGATGTGATTGCTGACAGAATATGAAAACTGTCGGTGGCGACTACGAGGAGGGTGAAGAGACGTACCATCAGTGGAGGAAGAATTTTAATATGTTGGGAGAAGGTATATTTGGCAAGTGTTACCTAGCCACAGACACTGAAACCAGCTACACATTCGTGACAAAATTAGTAAGTATCCTTTGTCTGATAATAAATACAACATATATTCTAATTAGTCCAGTCACTTTGGTGGTTCTGAATATGGGGACCTTTCACCAATGACTAATAAGGAAAATCCATCAAAACCGAATCCATCATTAAATTTTACGAGCTTTTTCAAAATGTGCTTTACTAAGGTATGCACTTTAAATCCATTAAAAACTAATAAATTCTCATCATAAACATAAGGTGGGCACAGTGGGGCATAATATATAGAAAAGTTGTTAAAAAGTTTACTTATTTGCTCACTGGTTATGACGTCCTGGAGGATGACGTCATCGTAGATGTGTGGAAGTTCGTAGTTCCCCTTATCTCGGTTGATCTCTGCCTCTGTCTTCCATATTCACATCGCTTCTGTCATGTGTCTTCTCCTTCTGTGAGACTCCCTGTCTACCACTTACTCCTTCCCAGTCTGTTACATGGTTCTTTGTGATTATGTGGTCAGTAAGGGCGGACTTGTTGGTGGTGGACTGCGACCGCTTCTTTTCGCTCCTCGTGTATTGTTCTCTAGGTGCGTTCTATTCATCTTTCTTGTGTTCATCTAGACTTAAATAATATCCCTGTCTCTCCTATATAGGATGCCACAACTCTTATACAGAGTTTGGTAGATTAGTTCACCCTGTTCTTGTGGTTCTACTTTGTCATTTGGGTGTGCAAACAGGCGTCTGATGGTTGTGTAGGGACCCTTGGCTCTGGTCACCCTGTACTTCTTCAGTACCTGATCAACCCATTCAGAGACACCTCCTACGTATGGGATGGTGACCTGGCTTCTGTAGTTCTTGTCCTTTTTGCTCTTCTTGTTAATCACCTTTTTCAAAAGCCACACGGAACCACGATAACACCTACACTACCGTGATGATACCTTTACTACACATCATGACATATACACATTCAGTATACAACATTATAACACATTCACTACATACCATGATAATGCCTTTACTACACACCATGACATGCACACATTCAGCACACAACATTATAACAAATTCACTACACAACACGTATCCACTACACAGCACATTCACTATACAACACATTGACTTCAAAACGGAGCTTGTTATAATTGAAAGAAGTTGAACTTCTCAAGTCCAGTTGTTTATGTAAAGTGGCATGATATATGGTATATTGCATATGCAATGCTCTCATGGAAAATTAATAAATATCCATGATTCAGTTAAAAAGTAATCATTCTCATTTCATGCTTCACTTCACGTCGGGCTATCAATCGAGAGAACCTGGGTTCGAATCCTCCTGCTGCCGTTTTGAAGCTTTTGGCAATTTTGTTCATCCCACGTTGCAACAGTTCACTCAGCTGTATAAATGAGTACCTGGCTACAGACAGAGGTGGATATCTGAATGAATAGTCTTTGCGCAATAAGTGCAGCATGGCTGAATGCTTCCGAGAGAAGTTGAGATGGCGTTGGAATGAACAGGTCTGCCAGGGGGTGAAGTGTACAGTGCTTTGAACAAGGACTGGATACCGTGCTATATAAGAACATACCTTTACTTCTTTTTTTCATGCAGTTTCCATTTCGTTGTCATGTTTGTTTCTATAAAAGAAGGGAACAGGGTTTGTTGTCATAATAATGTTATTATCATGGGTCGTGATAGGTGTTTGTTTGGCAATATAAATTAAATATAAGTCTAATGGTAGTTGCATGTTGTATGTTGGAATAGATTTTAGATAATACAGGATGGGATGACTTCATTCGAGAAGGGAAGATCTTGAGCCTTCTACATCACAACAGAATTCCAAAGTTGCTCGGCATGCTCCATGACAAACATAGACTCTACATTTTGATGGAACGAATAAAAGGTACCTGAGCTGATGCAGTTCATTATTTACTAGTGTCATATGGTATTGTGACCCGGGGGTAAAGCGACCAACAGGTCAAAATACCATAATAGTATATTGCCCCATGGGTCACATTACCACAGACTTTCCCCTATGGGAAATTTATCCACCTTGTAGTGAAGCGACCCCCCAATTTGTTTCAATTTCTAGAATAATTTTGTTTTCCTATTACAATGTGTTGTAACAGGTCACCACTAACAATTGCAGATGAAAAAGTAATACACCCACCAATTTGATTTGATTTTGTTTATGATTTGTAACTTAGATTTCTGCATTCAGCTGTATATGTATGAATTACGGTAGTAGAATATTAATGGAAGTAATCAAAAATCATAAAAATAAATGTTTGTTTCCATAATATTGGTAGGTTGGCCGGGTCAATATGCTATGCCATGGTGATATGACTCTCCCAGGCTAGCCTTCATTTTGAAGTACTAGAATATTTTAGTTTTCATATTGCAAGGTGCTTGGCCAATAACAGCCAGACACACGTATCAGTGAATCACGTGCTTGACCAATAGCTCATTTTATGATGATTGTTTATTCTCATGTTTTTTTGCATTGTTGATATTAATACTTAAAACAACTTATTGTTTGTTTTACATTATAGGTGAAACCCTGGAGCACAATATTAAACATAAACTACTGAACATTGACGACTGTATAAACATCTTAAGACAAATGTTAGACGTGATACGTTATTTGCAAAAGATGAGAGTTGATCACTGGGATTTTAATGGTAAGTACACACATTGCAGTCGATAAATAGTTTCATGAAGTAACACTCCACAGCCTTAATTAATATAACAGTCTGTCATTGTAATATGTATTTGCCTTCATCCCTAAATAACATTTTATCATGTTTGTCAAACAATATTGCATTACTAGGCTATAAAGACTATAAATAATTTGTATACATATAAAACAATAATTGTGTATTATCAACTATCTACATTATACATTAAAAAGCTATGCTGAGTCAATAAACACAACTTGTTCAATTGGAAATAACTGGTAAATTGGACTTTTTTTAATATTGCTGCCCTCTGATGATTATTATTAAGGTACTGCTGGTAAATTGAATAAGTAAATTGAATGTAATTCATATATTCCCTGTTACAGGAAAAAACATCATGATCTCGGAGGAAGGTAATCTCTATGTAATAGATTTTGGCGCTGCCAAGCACGACAGTAAAGGCGATACACATCCAGACCTTGCTAATGCGTTGGATCTTTTCCTAGACTGCCTAGAAAGCACTCTACCCTCAAATCCACCGATCACTGGAAAACCCATAAAATTTTTGGTATGTCATCTCTTTCTCATGTCCTACTTCATAAGAAAACCTTGTCTGTAATGCACAAACCTCAAGATAAAAATAATTACTTTGATATTTTTATTTTATATTATGCAACATATTTTGAACATGCGGCTTTTTCTGACAAAAATATCATACAATGGTAAACGTTTCATAATAATGAAGGCATACAAATTTACTTATTTATTATTGTTTTTGAAATAAGCTTCCTAATTTGATTCAAAATGATAATGTATCAGGTTTGCGATAAGTACTTCAATAATAACTATGATATCTGACTAAATTATGATATTAAGGATATAACCAATATGTAGCAAATCCTAAGCACTACAATAACAACTTCAAGAGTGCCAACACAAATTATTTTAAATCTATTTTTTATATGAAAATGTATTACTCATGTATGTTGCATATATAATACATATAGACTACTTCCAGTCAGGTAAGGGATTTTTGTTGTATGGTAATATATTTCAGGAGTAGAACAAATCGTTTTCTTCCTTGACCATCAAGATACTAAAAAAATTCATTTTATAATTAGTAGTCCACAAAGAATTTGTCTATTGCCAAAAATTTTATATTAACATGTAAGTGTACCATTTAATTGTGCAATGTATTTAGAACTAAAGCTGATCTCGTGTAATTTTTATGCGTGGTGAGGATGTGAAATACTCCAATTTACGCACAATTCTCCGATACCCCAAGACCCTTCAATTTACATATAAATCTCCTGAATTAACATTTCCGAAACTTAACATGTATGCAATTGTAGGGCTACAGTCATGATTTAACTATCTAAATCTAAATCTATCCATTAAACCATATTCAAAAACCTAAGACTGGGCACTTTCATGAAGGTAGCATTTTGTATTGAAAAATTCCATCAAGTAACATAGTTTTCATAATTAGTGTTTTATTGTTGATCCTATAATAGTTAATGAATACATACCCATATTTTCAGTCATGGGGAACTCTTCTAGATACTCTCTGATTCCCGTAATCCACTCCTTTATATGTTTTGGTCAACTTGTGACTACGACATTGATAGACAGTGTTCACCAGTCTCATCAAGGAAGGTTGACAGCCATTGTGATGTCACTGCCACTGGTTAATTTGAAAGTTATATTTCTTGAGGAAGACACCACCCAGTCCCCAGTTGGCTTTAGAGAAAGAAGTTGCTTGCATTTTACTTCAACAGAATCCCCATGTGGGGGATGACAATTGAGTCATTAACAATTAACAATCAACCAATTGCAGTTGTTCACTGTTTAGTTTCTCTGCCTGGCATGTCTCCGGGTACATACTGAACAGTGTCTATCACTGGACTAGTGCAGCTTATTGCCCCAAAATACTTCAGACATGGTACTGTATCTAACTAGGTGCTTCCTGCAAGCAACAACAAAATCTTTCTATACAACAAAGATGTACAGTTCTGTTTTTATGATTAATTATTTTGAACGAATAAATTATTTTATAGACAGCTTGTCGCAACTTCTTTTCAACATTTTCTTTTATTATTCTGTGGTTTTTCAATTTTAAATAAAATTATCTGGCAATGTAAATAAACAAAAGTAGCTAGGTTATATTGTGAAATGTGTCACTGTCAAATCCTGGTTGCGAAATTACCTCCATTTATATGGAGGTAAATATACAGGACACTCGCAGATTTGTTATATTTTTGATAAAAAAACAGCTTACCAAACATGTGTTTCCAAATTGCCTTATATCACATATGTGCATACAGCACAATAATAAATATATTGTCAACCTATGATTGGTGAATCAAACAGAGGAACAGTCACAGTGACGTCATCGGAGACTGAGAACATGCAAATCAGACATTCAAAAGAGGGAATTATGGGTACCCCAGTATGTTTTTACCCTAGTGTGTCAATTATAGTTAAAGTTATAGCATATTAGCAACTAAATTATAACAATGAAAAAATTGCGAAATTACATTCTGTAATTGTAGGTATTATGTGTCATTCCTCTGCTGATAATGTTAATATTACGTGTGTGACACTTATATTTCATATATTATATGGTTAAATATTTTTGCTTGTTTTTTTATTTGGGTATTACTTAAGTAGTCATGTTTTGTGAACTATTTGGAAATGAAAAAAACTTTATTATTTTGGGAAAAAGTTGAAGTTTTTTTGGAAATTTACGTTACATGTGTGATATTCAACTTTAAATAAAAAAAAACGATTTAAAAAAACATTTTCTTCTGACATATTTGCCCATCAAATATGGAATCCCCAGTGATTTGAAACAACGACTTTTTCCCCCTCCTCTAGATCAAGAGTAACAAAGAATTACCACCTGGAATGCCAGATTGGGTGGCTTCCCTGATATCCAAGGGATTTGGCTTCGGTGACCACCAACAGCACAATGCTGCCGAACTACTTAACATCCTCAATATAACACCATCGGTAAGGCAACAATTTTCTTGGTCTTCTTTTAATTTCTGTTAAACATATATATATATATATATATATATATATATATATATATATATATATATATATATATATATATATTTCAGACACTTCCTCCTGGCCACAATACACTTCTCTCCTACTCTCTGTTGCTTCGTGTCATGACCTCTGTTCACTTCTCGCGTCATCCCTGTTCACTTCTCTCCTGACATCTGTTCACTTCTCTCATGACCTCTGTTAACTTCTCTCGTGACCTATGTTCACTTCTCTCATGACCTATGTTCGATCATGTCATGACCTCTATTGACTTCTCTCCTAACCACTGTTCACTTCTCTTGTGACCTCTGTTCACTTCTCTCGTGATTTTTTTTTCACTCGTGTCATGACCTCCATTTATGTCTCTCTATTTGTTTGTCAGTACTATATATTCACAAATGTACTCTCTTCAATGCAGGAGATGTACAGCAACTCCATCCACCGACCAACCATCCCTATTCCCACACGTTTGGATGAGGCAATCATCGAACACTAAACAGGTAATTCAGTTTCATAGTACATAATGACATTGGTAAACATTACTGACAAACAGCCTGTTATGTTGTCTTCACAACATATTTGTGATGTCCAGTCTTGGACATCACTGTTATGTATAACTGTACATTAGGCCTTTAATTTTATTAGTTGGTTTACATATTTTCTTAATACAAAAACGTGTCAGTCGGTCAAAAGTAAAAATAAAAACTCAAATATGTAACACCTACTTTATTTATAATTAATCACTGTCATGAAAGCAGTGTTCATATTAATACCGTTTTGGGGTGACACTACACAATTTTTTTCAAGCTAGGATGCCATTTTTAGAATTTTGCCACGTCCCTTGGAGCGGTTCACAGTAGTCTCTATGAGCTGATGCAACGTATTTCAAAACACAGTTTCAGTAACTGTCTTTGTAATGCACGTCCGATGAATTTGGTAGTGACATCTAGTGAATGAACAGTGTGAAGTAGTGCCACAGGGCTACAAGGCTTACCAAAAATTGGGAGAGCTATAGGTCAGACCTATTTCGTAGCTAAGAATGCGCGTAAGGCTATCACGTGGTTAGATGAGTCGTTATGAACGGGCAATCCCCAGGATTCCCCTTCCCATAATCCCGTTAGTGACATGGCGAAAGTACGCGACACAGTTGACAACGTTAAACAGGAAGGGAAAAGCAGTTTAATTGACACCGGGTTGAGCTGTCTGTCCGAGCAATACTCGCATCATGCCACAATTTTACAGTTAAATTGAGGAACAATGTGACCAATCTGCGAAAGAAGCAGAACGCGATTTCTTATTATTATTTACTATGCCAGCTATATACATAGTTTTAGGATGTCAGCAAACAGGCCTATGCCATTCAACAGCATCAGTGTCTAAATAATTATAGGACATCCAGTGTTTATTATTGTATTAAAGTTATCAAAAAGAAAAGCACAGTCTAATTAACACAACTTTTTTTTATTAATGTACATAACGTTTTTAAATGAAAGTTCAATACATTAATTATTGAAGAATGACAGTTCCAGTCTATCATGCGGTTTTACAACCTTTAATGAGGATTCCTGCTGATGTGTCAAGTGTTCGTGGAAGCGAACGTATCGTGGTTCGAGTCGAGCAAATGCAGCAGCCACTCTGTGGACTATTTTAGATACTGTTGCCTTGCTAGTTGCTAATGCCAAACAAATCGCCGACAACCACTTGAAAGTTACTATACTGTACACGCAAATAAGCGCAAGGCGACAAGACTTTGGAGCGTTGCTGTGAGCAAGCCATTTTGTTTAGAAATAAAAACGTTGTCACCAGTCAAATCGACTAAGTTTATCATGTCATCACGATAAAAACGTTACCTGTTAAACACTTTACATCACCGTACATTTCGAAAGCGTGTGTTCTGTCTCTAAACACTCCATTACTGCGTAATCCTCGTCTTGCTGCGTCATTTAGTCGACGCACTTGTTGGAGAACCGCCATTTTGAAAGTCCCTAAGAACTACTTAGTTGACTTACGCCACGGGGGTAGGAGGCGCAGGCAAACTAGGGTGTTCGGCCCACTGCGTAGTCTAAGTAAACGACATGAAATGCGTAATTTCACAAGACAATCATCTTAGTGCTAAGTAAACTTTCTTAGTTGCTAAGTAGGATACCACTATATATAAAAACTTACCTTTTTATCTTTAAATAACAATGTTTATTATTTGAGAGAATGTGATGTAAATACATTTTGTTTGTGGCACTTTGTTGTGGATTGGTTGGTTTACAGTGCTGCCTCATGGTTCGTCGCAAAAAGTCATTTAAACATTCACTGGCTCATACACTTGGAACACCCTAAGTCATGGTTCAACTTAGGGTTGGTACGTGTAGAGCAGTTGTGAATAAAACCTAAAAATGTATCCTCTTTTTGTGACTACCTTTACTACAGGGTCTGTGCAGCTTTGGGCTGTCAGATTTAAAAACTTCAGACCAATACTTAATAAATGTAAAACCTTTTCTATGACATATTCAATACAAAATAATAATGAAATTTCTTTCAAACCAAACTGAATCATTGGTGACCAAACTGAATCATTTGCTTAAAGAAACATCATCCAGAAATGCCCAAGTCCATTCCAATGTCTAAATGTAACCTAAGACCTAGCTATGGCCAAGTGTAGTGAACTTAAATTTAAAACTTTCAATTTCAATTAAGGACTTAAAAATGGAAGATTAAATTTAAGACTGCGCACACTGTAATATGACTTCTATTTAAAGGCAGTGAGCTCAATATGTGAAGTGGACAAATAAGGCATTGGCTTGTCGAGTGCAACAATGTTTACATGGTTTTGGGGACATGAAATTGCCCTACCTAAATTTGAATGAGTATTTGCAAGGAGTCATAAGCTCTTGTTGTGGTTGCCTCTTTGTCCTGTGCAACACCAGGCAACTCGGCTAGTATTTATATATATGTAATTACATATATATTACCATTCACTATTTCATACTCCATTAAATAATTTACATTCCATTCACAATTCGTTGCATCAGTTCAACAAGGTTGTAACTGACATTTCTGCCAAATCTGGGTTCTTGCAGTTCTGAAGTCCCATAGCACACACCTAGTCAATGTAAGAGTGCTGTATCTGCCCTCCCAGCATGTGTGTCTATGAGGCCCAGTTCTACAGAGTTGTATCTACAGAGCAGTGTAATCACGCAGTGCAACAAGGTTGTATCTGGTACTTACAACCAGGGTTGTTTGATTTAAATCATTTGATTTAAATCATTGATTTAAATCATGATTTAAATCACTCCAAAAAAATCAAAACAATCATTGATTTATGATTTTTTTTACTTCCGGTTTTTTTAATCGCTGATTTATATGAATTTAACACAAATAATTGTTTACAAGCATCGAGATCAACAAAGTTTTGTATGTTTTTTAATACAAAACACAAAGTGTGCACACTTGTGTAGCTGTATTGTCACCAGATAGCCTGATAGTCAAATATTTTATGACATTGTGTATGTTTGAGCTATTCCCTTTCTGAATGCAGTGAAGCCACACAAACTTGTCTTCCAGAGGATGTATCTTTTCAACACAGAAGCCCTGAGTTAAAGTCCACTTGTAGCTTGTGCTAGTTGTTACCAATTCAGTATGTTGACTCAGTTGTTTAATACTGTACCAGTTTGTATTCTGATTAGAGACCCTTAGAGTACACAGTGCCCTGAATAGGTGCTAATCCACCCTATAGGCAAACAATAATTACCACTGCCACAGCCACACAGCATGCTTTCCTTTCCAAGACAGATTATACAATTACAGGAGGTGAGGCCTTGTGGACATTGTCTAATGTCTTTATATAAGCAAAAATCATGTACCCTCTGTTAGAACAAGAACCCAAATCGATGTGAATAGAACATGTTTGAAAGAGTTTACAAATTTAAACATCTACACAAATATCTATGTACCAGATTTAAAAAAAATCAAATAAATCCGATTTAAATTTTAAAAATCCGATTTGTTTTATTTTTTTAATACAAATCATGATTTTTTTTCAACCCTGCTTACAACCTTGCAAATGCCTTACAGATTTTTACAAGGATGACAATGACGAGAAGGTGAAGTGGATGGAAGCGTGCCTGTTTCAGGTCAGAGCCGGTGACCCAAATGCTCTGTACCTGAAGTATGCCTTTGACAAGGACTTTGTCCGGGTGGATCTTGTTTGGTGCAGCAGGCGATCAACTCCAAACCCTCACCTGGTACTCCTATACACAGGACCACTCAGTAACTCTGCTGCCAAATACAGGGATCTACAGATCCTGTGCACTTGTGGGGTGATCCCTAGCACCTACCATCCATTCTACACGTCACTGAAGTATGAATGAGCCCAGTTCTGTCATTCTGACCAGCCACAATACAAATGTGCGACGCGTCACCTCAGCTGACAATCACACTTGTAAATATGACCAGTAAATATGACATTCAATAGTGTATTAGTCTGATATATTTAAAATGATGTACAACATTTATATACATAGAACTGAACTGACATTGAACTGGTCTGAAAGAGTGTGGACACTAACTTCATTGTTTAGTTGATTATGAGATATTGGATATTCTTTAAAGACAGAAAGAAAGTCCAAGAAAAATAGAAGTATAAACACTTAGATAAATAAAAGTGTCAAGACAGAGAAAATAAATGTAATGCTGTAATGGTTGTTGGTTTGTTATTATAATATACATAGGAAAGCTGATCACCAAAGGTTGTATCTCCGGTTTATGAAGGAGATTGTAATGTAACTAAGTGCAAAAAGGTTGTAACTGCATATTTGACCTATTTTACAGTATTACGTAATATTATTTTGTTTAATGCATACACCAAATAAAACATGTAGGACATCTATATGCATACACAAGGATTAAACTATAAGTCACTTATTTAAGAGTCTCTTAAGACACTGTAACTAATGAAAATCTTCTTTTGCTTCTGAACAATTGGCAAAATTCAGTGACAACCTTGTTGAATTGATGCGACGAATTGTTGTTATGTAAGAATTCGGAGAATGAGTCCTCTTTGGTAACTAAAAAAGAAAAACTTAATATATGAAGCTGTGAACACCTACATTGTTATGCACACTGTGTATAAGATGTGTAGGTGTATATAATCCAATTAATGTAATAACAGTAGCATATGTACAACTTTCAATTTCAATTAAGGACTTAAAAATGGAAGATTAAATTTAAGACTGCACACACTGTAATGTGACTCCTATTTAAAGGAAGTGAGCTCAAGATGTGAAGTGGACAAATAAGGCATTTTTTATCGAGTGCAACAATTTTTACATGATTTTGGGAGCATGAAATTGGCATTGCCCTAAATAAATTTGACTGGGTATTAGCAAGGAGTCATAAACTCTTGCAGGGTTTGTCTTTTTGTCGCGTGCAACACCAGGCAACTATATGTATGTATGTATGTATGTAATTTTTTTGTTTGGGGATTTTCTCAAAATTATATAAGTTGTTTTTATAGATAAGTCACATCAGCTACCTTTATTCCTTTAATAATCTTGCACACTGGTGCCACCCAGTGATTGAACATGTAATTAGAACATGATTGACCCACAACAGTCAATTGGTGCCATTTGTAACAACTGTCAAAAAATGCGAGTTAAATGTATGTGTTTTCATACTTTTCGTAACTTTTGGTGATTGTGATTAGTGTCTGCTGGTGTTACCATATACAGGCACTTCAAACAAAAATGAGATATCATGGTAGAACATTGGCAATTGATTTAAATGAAAGGTGACATGTAAAGGAACAATATCAATATATCTTTGTTAGATCCAAAGATATTACGATTTTAATGTGGTTAAAATCCGAAACATTTTTGTATCTTGTATACAGGCAAGTCTCTCATTTTTGTGTTATTTTTCAATAAATGTATGATTAAAATGGCATAACTTTGTTTGTGTATATATATTTTAATCATTTCTTCAGGAGTCATTAATAGTAACTCAGTTAATGCAATTAATAAGTCAATATTGGCTAATTAGTGCGTTAATTCAACTGACTGACACATTTTGATAAAAGGCAATAACTTCCATGATAATGAAGATATTTGTATAATTTGTTCAGGGTTTACAAACTCATTAACAAGGGTCATACATATACATCACACACTCATTTCATAACTCATTTGATGCAATTAATAAGTCAACATTGGCTAATTAATGCGCAACCTCAACAGGCCAACACCTTTTAATAAAAGGCCATAACTTCCATGATTATGAAGATATTTGCATAATTTGTTCAGGGTTTACAAACTCGTTAAACAGGGTCATAAAATATACATAACTCAATTGATGCAATTAATAAGTCAATATTGGCTAATTAATGCGCAAATGCAACAGGTCAACCCTTTTTTTTATAAAAGGCCATAACTTCCGTCATTATGAAGATATTTGTATAATTTCAAAACGCATGAAGTAGGGTCATAAATATATATTAGTCATGATTAATAGTATCTCAATTAATAAGTCAACAATGGCTAATTAGCATGCTATTTCATCAGACCAATACATTTCAATAAAAAGCCATAACTTCCATGACTATTAAGATATTTGTATAACTTTTGGGCAGAGCCTGGACTTTCATTCCCTGCCAAATATGTATATATACATACACATGCACGCATGCACACACAAAGAACACCAAAATAATTTTGCATATTGACAATGGTGAAATAATTGTTTGAGAAATATATACTAATTGGTGTTCCATATAGAGTACAATGCCATTGCATAAATATTACACAATTTATTACATATTTCAGTAACTGCTTCATAAAATAATGTTGACTTTAAGTTGTGCAATTCAACATGATGTAATTTTTATAATTTTTTTTTACAGTATTTCACTGTTAAATCCGACATTTCTTGTGTTGAATGGACAGCGGCTGCAAGATTCTACATTATTCCATCTAGGAGCCAAGTGCATGATGATTGTTCACTGTACAGTGTATGCTGTCTCAACCAATAAAGTATATATATTTTTTATGATATGTTAATATAATGTTACTAATATAAATATATATATACATATACAATGTGTTTTGCATGCTATGTGAAGTCCCTGCACAGCTGGCCATAGACCAATATTTCACACCCACCGACGTTGCTGGCCAGCGAGGGCGACCATGAACAACACTCCCAACTGCCCTCGACAAAGATCTGCTGGAAGTCAGCAAACGTCTTCAAAACCAGCAAAGATCTATACTGGCTGAGATTACATAACCGACATCTATGGAAGAACTTCAGCCAGAACATCTTTAAATTAAATTTATCTAAATGATTCATACATTTCTTGCTGCAGTTATGATTTGGTCTAATTAGCTTGATTCTGCATGTAAATATTGTTAAATTGTTTTTATACCGTCATCCCCCATTAAGTTAATTGTGAAAATTCACATAATATATTAGGTCAGAAAACAACATCTTGAAATTTGGCCTTGAGAGGTGTATCTATATTCAGCAATTTTGCCCACCGGCACTGGCAGCTTGTCACAAAACGTCTTGTTGTAATTCAATAATTAATTGTAACTGTTTTACAAGTAGTTTAACTAAAAAAAATACTTAACAATTAGTTTCCACTCAATGAATAAAACATTTAATAACAATCAGTGTGCACTCAATGAATAAAATAATTAATTGTTCTTGTAACTGAGAATATAAATCTCTTGCGCAGTGTTTTTACGAATTTTTTAAATCATTTAAAAATTGCATTGTTTTTTTTTATTGTATTTTTCTAGGTTTTATCCGAAGCCCACACAACATACACATTAATATTAATTGATTGATTAATGATTAATATAATATCATGTAAAACAGATGGTATTGGATTAATTTGTAGTGAATTCAATTCAGAGAATTGTAAATAAGCCATAATTTCGTTCTGGAGACTCGTTCTCACTGTCACAGATCCGTAAAACTTCACAATGTTGCGGTTGACTAAAACGACATTTCGCGTTCGCGCGGAAACAAGATATTTCCCCCACATACTAACTTCGACCTATAGAAGGCAACCACAACATTTAAATATTCTGAGGAATTCGATGAAGTTGTGCTACTTGCATTTGAAATACACCTATGAAGTCTAACTTACAAAATGATTTTGTAAGCTTTATTTTGGTCACGACACGAAAGTTAACTTATCGCTTTCAAAGCTGCCATCAAACTGACGAAGATGAATGGAAGCAGCCGATAAAACAAGCGGCAAAACAAAACGTTAACGAGATTCCGGTAATCGTAACGGCGTTAAATCGTGAACGGATTTTCGTGCGCGCGGAAATACCGAGGCAGCGCATTTTGTTGAAGTGCCTTATATAGCGCCACCTACTCAATAAACATCGAATCAATGAACAATTCCAGCGTGCGAAAAGGTCAGGAATCAGAAAACCGTTCAAATTAGTGAAAGAACAAGACCTATGAGTATGTCATCACATTTCAGTCAAAAGCGAGGTACCGAGTTGACATATATATTATATTATTACATGTAGATTTGTTTCATGGTACTCACGCTTGTAGTTTCACGTGTTTGATCGAGCGATAATACGTGAATTATATACTCGAGCCCGAGCTGTCTTCGTGATTGATTGATTTAAATGGACATTAAAGCCGGTTACGACCGGTTTGAGGCGCTGCGCACGGCGGCCATTTACGGTCGGTTTACGCGATAATAAAGGCGTTTAAACTAATAATATACCATGTCATGCTCCCGAGAACTAAGCCTAAGGATTCTGACGGATTCATCTAATCATGGAATTCTAACGGTCTAATCTAGAATTACCCACTGTACAGACAAAAGGGAAATAGTGGACCATTTCAATAATTATTTTACCAACATAGGTCATCGCCTTAATGTAAACCTAACCCAAACAGGTAATGACCCAACACAATTTATAAACAAAAATGCATCTTCTGTACACCTACATACCCTGAGGAAATAATTAACATAGTAACAAAAGCAAATTCAAAGAAATCAAGTGGATTCGACAATGTTGATCCATAGACTCTACATTATTAAACAAATTATACCACAAATTGCAAATCAACTTGCCCACATTTTCAATAATTCACTTATGACTGGCATTGTGCCCAGCAAACTAAAAATAGCAAAGGTTATCCCTTCATATAAAAGTGAAAACCCTGAACTATTCTCAAATTATAGACCTATTTCTATCCTTCCATGCCTCTCAACAATACTGGAACGCCTAATGTACAATAGGCTTTACAATTTTTGAACAGAACACAACAATATAAAAAAAACAATACGGTTTTAGGAAAAACTATTCTACGTATATGGCACTGATTGATTTGGTTGATAAAATATCAAGTAACATGGCATGTTACTTGATATTTTAATGATGGACCATAAAAAATATAATATAGGTGTTTTTCTTGATCTCTCCAAGGCTTTCGATACAATAGATCATAACATTTTTATAAATAAACTTCAATGCTACGGTATAAGAGGTACTGCCTGCAACTAGTTTAAAAGCTATCTTAATAACAGAAGACAGTATGTATCGTATAACAAAGCAGACTCAAAATATATGACATTTACATGTGGAGTTCCACAAGGATCTATATTAGGCCCATTACTCTTTATTTTATATATAAATGATATTGAAAATGTATCAGATATCCTAAATCCTATACTGTTTGCAGATGACACAAGTCTTTTTCATGCTCATACATGCTTCAACACTCTCATCGAAGAGGTAAACATAGAAATACAAAAAATCTCAACATGGTTCCATACCAACAAACTTTCCTTAAACACCAAAAAGTCAAATTTTATTATATTCACACCAAAAGGAAAAAAATACAATATCAACAATGCCTTAATACAAGTAGATGTAAACAAAATAAGCATGTCAAATTCACCAAATTCCTAGGAATATTTATAGATGAGCACTTAAGCTGGACAACACATATTGACAACCTATCAAAACAAGTAGCACGGAATGTGGAAATGCTTAACAAATTAAAACATTTTCTCCCTATGTATATAATGAGAACTATTTATTGTTCATTGATCTTATGACATTTACAATATTGCACTCTATTATGGGAAAATTCATATTGTACAAACTTCAACAAACTAAGAATACTACAGAAGAAAGCTATTAGGATAATCACAAATTCTCATTACATCGCACACACTGATCCTCTATTCTCCAAGTTAAAACTATTAAAATTGGATGATCTATATAAACATCAACTAGTTATTTTTATGTATAAAGCAGCAAATAGCAAACTCCCAGATTCTATGTCATCAATGCTTACGAGAACACAAAATATACACAAACATAATCTAAGAAACCAAAATAGCTATTACATCCAAAACATAAGAGCAAACAGCAGGAAATGTACAATAAATTATTCAGGACCAGTATACTGGAATGCATTACCTAGTAAATTAAAACAGCTTGTGTCCATCCAACAATTTAAAAATAAACTGAAAGAACTGTTACTCTCTAAATATCAACGACTTTACAACACTGCAAATAAGAAACTTTGTATTTGTACAAAATGTACTCTATATCTACATTTATTTTCACATGGTGGAGAAGACCATGTGTTTCATGCTTATGTAATATTTAATGTAGTCAGGATCATGTATTACTTAATGTATTCATGCTCACATTTAATGAATACATGTGTAGTTAGTGTATTATTTGTTCATATAATTCAAAGTACAAAGTATATGTTGATATTTAAGCAACATTTTTGAGACTCAATTTGTAATTGTATAACATATACTCTACATCTACCTTTATTTTAACATGGTAGAGAAAACCATGTATTGATGTTCGTGTAGTATTTAATGTATTCATGGTTCCTGCATTACTTAATGTGTACATGTTCACATTGTAATGTATTCATGTGCAATAATTAGTTAGGTTATTAGTGTAGTATTTGTTCATACAATTCTAATTACAATTTGTATGTTCATATTTAAGCAATTTATTATTTTTTTACATTAATTGTATTTCACTTGCAATAATGTTGCTTAGTATATGTTTTTGGCTTAAGCCTAAGGAAACAAAATATGTTGATTTATTTCTGGGTGGTCCTCGTCATAAGCCCCGCTGGGTTTCTAGAGGATCTCCTTGGTTGCTCCGCTATTTGTATATTTGCATATTGTAAGTATGTTAAAATGTATGTGTAGCCAAAATAAAGTTATTCATTCATCCTCAGAAGCACGGGATCCCGTCAAATTCACGACTCTCATTCGAAAGGATGAAAGCCGTCAGAGGGAGCCACATGCAACTCTAGTTGGGAGCAAGTGATTTTAGCGCGAGCGGTAAACCGTTCCGTGGATGATTGATTAGCGCTAGCTATAGGGAGTGAGAGGGATTGCTCTCCTAAAAATTATGCCCTGCATAATTTGCCACAATTATCGGAGAATATAGGCTGGCACAAATGTTTAAATTTAATAATAGTATAGTGCCAAATACATGTTACTTTCTATAGCTTGTAACTCAAGTAGTGAAGCAAAGCTAAGTGTTCAGTCTGTTCATGCAAATGCTAGTTCAACTTATATTGAAGCATTCATGCATGCTGCAATTGCTGCGTGAAAGCTGTTCTCTCAGATAATTCCATCAACAACGAGTCAAAAGTAAAATAAATGATAAAAGGTGATCCAAAACGAAGACAATAAAACAAATGTGGATAAAAACAAATAACGCAACTGTATGTACAGAAACTGGTCAACTTTAGAGGATGTGGACGCCCTATAGCAAGGGTTGCATTTACCTGATGGCTGGCATGGCGACACACAGGTAGGCTAGCTGGTAGTGATGGGGTGATGTGTAGAACAGCATATCATCACTGGAATCCCACCGCTGTATGTTGCTATGTAAGGCCTACTCGTCTATACAGCTGAATGAACTGAAGCAAGTGAAGTGGAGCTGAACGGAATTGCCTATAATTTTAATAAGCTTCAAATGGCGGTATTCACCAGTATAATAAGTGGATTCGGGGAGGAACACGTTAAAATGATCTGCCCATTTATATGGTAAACATGTTTACAACAGGATTAACAGAACTTAGCTGAGCATATTTATTTAACACAACAAATATTCAACACATTGGTGACATCTTGTCAGTCGGCATCATGAAGTCTTAGAATGCTTCATCACGTTTTTCATGCAAACAATCAATCGTGGTCTGTTCCCTTACAACGTGGATCCGTTACAGCCGTTAGTGCGACGTACCATGTGCAATACGTAACTATTTCTCATTCCCCCAGTTTCGCTCATGAAACCGTTTTTTCGTTATCAGTAAAATAACATGTCGCAGAAAACTCCATATCCATGGCAGGCATTATTCGCCTGGAGTGAAGGCCCGCACTATGGTTATGTGCGTGACATGTCATGGACAATGCTATTAAGATCATACATTTGTGTTTATACACCACTGGCACTTCGTACATCGTCACCCGTGCATCGAAACATTTCGGCAACTTCGATATCCTGGGTCAGTGTCTTGAATAGGCCTACGTCACACCCTCTTAATCCTGTCATTTTGAATCAACGCTAAAAAGAGTAATTTAAAAGTGCTGCCCATGAACGTTATTATCCAGGCTGTGATGTTATAATTAACAAGGTTGTTTTATTTTTTTACGGATCATTGCGTACTTCTGACGCACAGCTGGCGGCCCTGCCCTTATGAAAATATGCCATGGTGTTTTGAAACAGGTAAACCTGTAAAAGAATATTTCAGTATTTGGCTAACAAGGGATGTCGCACCTCACTTCCGGTAATATTGTCACGTAATCGTATTCGTCGTAGATGCTTTCTGTGCGTACAGTCATTATGACATTAGGGGTCATGCCTCAGTTACACTTCCTGGTGTGTTACGAATGTAGGGCATAGTAATTTTAGGTATGTGTTATTTAAAAAAAATCATATCATCTGACATAACTGCATTTGAGCAGACACATTGGCAAGTTTGCTGGTAGAACATGTTGGCAGTGTAACTGTGGATTTTTAGATGATTCCAGTAGGCGGAAGGATTTTGGGGATTTTTTTCGCCACAAGGCACGTGTGCGTAGTAATTCATGCTTTCTGAAAATCTAAGTAGAGAACATCCACTGGTGACCCGGTGATCCAAAAAACATAAGAGATTGGTTAGACATGACCTTGCTTTTAGGAACCCATGTTGAGATGTATTTATTAATTTATGTTTTACAAGGAATTCCACCATGTGGTCTCTAATTAATGTTTCGAGTAATTTACATACAACTGATGTTAAACTCACTGGTCTGTAATTCTCTGGCTTGTTCCTCGATCCCTTCTTAAATAGTGGCGTAACATTTGCTTCTTTCCATTCTGAAGGAACTATTCCTTCTTCTAGTGACAAGTTAAACAATTTTGCAAGTGGCGTACTAATTTGCTCAACAATTTCTTTAAGCAGTTTTGGTGGTATCCCATCAACTCCAGGTGATTTATTATTTTTCATCTTCTTAATTTTCTGTGCTATAATTTCAGGAGTTACAAATAACAATTGCCCTAAATGTTCTGATTTATTGCCCTCAAATTTAGTAAATGGAACTGGAAGTGAGCTGATATCTTCTGTGGTAAAAAACTTAGCTGAAATACTCATTCAGGACCTCTGCCATTTGAAACCCATCTGAAATTATGTTTCCCCTGTTGTTTTCCAGTGGTCCGACCTTATCTCGAACTTTCTGTTTACTCCTTACATAAGCATAGAAACTCTTGCTGTCATTTTTTATATTACCTGCCAATGTTTTTTCAAAGGTTCTTTTAGATTTTCTAATTTCAATTGTAGCTAGGTTAAGTGCCTCTTTGTAATTTGCATAGTCTTCATCCTTTCTGGTATACCTATAAACCCTCCACATAGTTTGCTTAAACACTATTTTTCTAATAACTTCTTTTGACAAGTGTTTCTTTCTAGACCATTTTCCTTGTTTTTTCAAGGGAACAAATTGATCGATGATACTCTCAATTTCATATTTTAGAATATTCCAACATTCAATTGCGGTCTTATTCATCAGCATGTTATTCCAATCTAGCTTTGCTAAGTATTTTCTCATATCTTTAAAGTTACCTTTGTGGAAGTTTCTCCTATACGTTTTTTTATTTTTATTTTCTGATTTTACATTGATGTCAAAATGTATTTGATTGTGGTCACTGTTACCCAATTGTTCATGTATTTTTACATTGTCTACTAATTCTTTTTGTGATGATAAAACTATATCTAATACATTTTCTCCCCTGGTTGGTTCTAGCACGTGCTGAGTAAGGAAGCTATCCTGAATTAAAAATATAAATTGTTGGTCCTCACCCCCTGTACTGTAGAGATTTCCATTGTATGTGTCCATGGTTAAAATCTCCCATTATGATACATTCCCCTTTACTAACTTCCTTTATATCATTTTGTGTTATCCTCTTCGTTTATGTTTGTACTTTGGTAAATTAATCCAATAGTTAATTTTGAATTTCCTGAAACTATTTTGCACCAAACAGCTTCATCGTAATCTGCTTTCCTTTCTAATTTTATTTCATAAGCCTGAATAGATTCTTTAACATATATAATAACTACCCCTCCCCTTCTACCTATTCGATCTCTCCTAAACATTACGTATCCTGTCAATCCTAATTCAGCATCTGTTATGTCTGTGTTGGCCCATGATTCGGTAATACCAATTATGTGAGGGTCAATATCTACCATAATGTTTAATTCGTTTTTCTTATTTACTATACTCCTAGCATTTAAACACACGCATCTATAACCTGCTTCAGACATGGGCTCAAGCTGATTCAGTTGCCCGTGGATCGGAGGATGTGAAATGATTAACAAATTTGCGCCGAAATTGACGCCTCTAGTCGCATATATGTAACATATATGCGACATCATGGTACGTCATCTTGGCGCCCACTATCTGAAGGTAAGTGACAGGTAAGCCCGGGCACGTTATTTTACTTCTATATCACGTTGACCGTTTCGGCAGTATTTTACACGACTACACGACACCGTGATGTTTAGATATAAATTCTGAGTTGATGCGATATAAATCCAATCTTAAACTATAAATCGACCCATTCGAAATTTCGTGCCAAAATTTGTCATTCTTCCAGTTAGGTGCACAATGTAAACAACACAGATAATTAAGGCTAGACAAAATTGAGTAATAACGTAGGTGAAGCTGCACTCCCAACCTGAGTCATCTGTATACTAACACGCAAATTTCAACTAAGGCGTCTTTTACCCAGCGTAGCCCTGGGACAGAATTACGTTTTTCTCGTCGAGCACTGCACACTGTCACCAGTCACAATGCCTTAGAAGCCCCTGCACATACTCTTAGTACAACAGCACGCATATGGTAAGTGTTACATACATGGAACTTGATTTTTTTCTGGAATTACGGAAATGAGTGAAAACAATCAACACACAGGTCCAAAACAAGATACTGGCGAAAATGTAGCAATCTCTAGCACTCCAATCACAAAACTAAAAAATAAGGGGACACGGAGAGGTAGCAAAAACTCTGAATTGGGAAGCGATGTTAGAGAAGCTCGGAAATGCGAAGACTGCAAGAAAATCTTTATAAGTGCGAGTACTGCGGAAACCGATACTGCATTAAATGCTTGAAATGTAAACCTGGTGAACATGAGGCAATGGGGAAACCCGGATACATGTGGTTTTGCTTAAAATGCAAACCAAAAATTGAAAAAAATATTCTCAATGAGAGAGTAAGCGAAGAGAGATGCGAGATGTATTTCAAAACTATGAACACAAGATTTTAGGCCATAGAGAAAAAACTGGATGCTAAATGCGATAGTAAAGAAGTAAAATAAATCATAAGGCAGGAAATGGGTGCAATGCATACATGTAGGCCAAATGATGATGAAAGCAGGAACCTACTAAGCACCCAAAATAGTGGAATTGTTGTGGAGGAAACACTAAGAGAAATCAATGAAAGAAAAAATAGGGAAACATTTTTTCTTATATTCAATGCCCCAGAACCTAAAACAAACCTACAGCCAAAGGAAGAGAGGGTGAGGGTAGATATGGAGTTTGTTGGAGGGTTGTGTAATGAGGTGTGCAATCTGAACCTAGATGTAAAAGATGAGATAACCAAAGTTATCAGGCTAGGTAAAAAAACAAACAGACGGAGATAAGGTGATACTGAGCAAAAACCCAGACCTCTCGAGGTAGCAATGAAAGACACTAACAAAAAAGCTGGAATTGTTCAAACGACTATCAAACTTATGAGATGCAGAGGAAAAATATAAATGTCTCAGCATCCAACATGACTTAACAAAAAAAGAAAGAGAGGAAGGAAGGAAACTCCTAGATGAGGCCATGACAATAGAGATAAATGATGAGGGGAAATGGTTCTACAGGGTGAGAGGCCCACCATGGGCCAGAACAATTGTAAGATTCAAACCTCGAGGACGAGGAGTAAGGCATAAACATTTAACATGTTTCTACACGCTGATAGTCCAATAAATTTACTGCGTTCGAAGCTTGAGTCGAATCACATAAATGTATGGTGATTGCAATCACTGAGGTTAAACCGAAAAACCAGAAATTTATATTAAGTACAGCTGAACTGGGTTTGAGTGATTATGATTTATACCATAACATTGATGAGCAAGGAAGAGGTGTTTGTATATATACCTACAAAACACTAAACGCAAAACCCCTCGTATCTTTAGGAACCAACTTTCAAGAATCGATATGGGTTGAGATAAAATTAAACAAAAAAGACACTTCTGATAGGATGTGTATATAAAAACCTGGGCAGCTCTGGCACCAATAATGAACAATTAAATGAACTGATTAGTGAGGTAATGCGCTATAAACACACATATCTTCTCTTGCTTGGAGATTTTAAACTACTCCAGGGTTGTTTGATTTAAATCATTTGATTTAAATCATTGATTTAAATAACTCCAAAAAAATCATTCATTTATGATTTTTTATTTCCGATTTTTTTAATTGCTGATTTGTATGAATTTAACACAAATAATTGTTTGCAAGCATCAAAGTCAACAAAGTTTTGTATGATTTTTTTTATACAAAAGCACAATGTGCGCACACTTGTGTAGCTGTATTGTCACCAGATAGCCTGAAAGTAAAATATTTTATGACATTGTGTATATTTGAGTTATTCACTTTCTGAATGTAGTGAAGCCACATAAACTTGTCTTCAAGAGGAAGTATCTTCTCAAGTCAGAAGCCCTGAGTTAAAGTCCACTTAGAGCTTGTGCTAGTTGTTACCAATTCAATATGTTGACTCAAGTGAGATAGTCTGGACTACAATTGTTTAATGCTGTACCAGTCTGCTGTCTGGTTGGAGACCCTTAGAGTACACAGAGCCCTGGACAGGTGCTAATCCACCCTCTCAGCAAACAATAATTAGCATTGCCTACAGCCACAGACACACAGCATGCTTTCCTTTCCAAGACAGTTTATGCAACTACAGGGGGTGAGGCCTTGTGGACATTGCCTAATGTTTTTATATAAGCAAAAATCATGTACCCTCTGTTAAGATAAGTACCCAAATGGATTTGAATAGAACACGTTTGAAAGAGTTTATAAATATAAACATCTATATAAATGTCTATATTCCAGATTTAAAAAAAAATCAAATAAATAAAAAAAATCCGATTAAAAAAAAAAAAAATAATGATTTTTTTCAACCCTGACCCCAACATAGACTGGCAAAACTGGTACACACTCTCAGAGAATACTAATAGCCCAGACACTAAATTTAAAGAAGGAGTAAGAGATAATTGCCTCTTCCAACATGTCATACTCCCCACAATGGGGCGATTAGGAAATAAATCAAACATTCTTGATTTAGTTTTAAAAAATGAAAATGGTATGATAAATGATATAGTGTACGAAAGCCCACTTGGTAAGAGTGATCACTCTGTCCTTATCATTACATTTAGGTGCTAAGCAGAAATAACAAGTCATACACAACTTAAATATTATTTCGACCAAGGGGATTATAATATAGTGGTATGAAGACGAAACTAGACCACACAGACTGGGGCGAGATACTTGGCACAAGCTCTATAAACCATCAATGGTTAGGTTTTAAAGAATATATTAAAAAGATAGAGGATGAATTCATCCCTCATCAACTTGTGAGTAATATTAACAGACATAAAGGGAAAGTACCCCTAAACAAGGAATCCGTAAAGACAATTAAGAAAAAACACATTTTATGGCAACGTTATATGGAGACAAAAGAAGGAAAATACTATACTGAATATTGTAGGGCTAGAAATCAAGTCCGTAAATTAACGAGGAGGATACAGAAGGAATTTGAGATGAAGCTAGCAACAGAAGCCAAGACAAACCCAAAAGTAGTATGGAAATATATGAACTCCAAAACCAAGAATCGAGGTGTTTCAAACCTGAACACAGACACTAAAGACCCTAAATCTAGACTCACAAACTCTGATAGGGAAAAGGCAGATGTCTTAGGAAATTTGTTTTCAAGTGTTTACTGTAGAGCCAGATGGTGATATCCCTCATATTCCACCAGTGAAGTCAAGGCACACCATGAAAGAATTGACTATTGATGAGGAAATGATTAAAAAAAATTATAACCTTAATGTGTGTAAATCGGTAGGACCAGATGGTGTTCATCCTAGGTTGTTGAGAGAGTTATCTAATCATCTATGTAAACAACTAGCTAGGCTATTTAATAATTCACTGGCTGTAGGTGAACTACCAAATGAATGGAAATAGGGAAGGATATCAGCAATATTTAAGAAGAAATCGAAAAAAGGCAGGAAATTGTAGACCAGTCAGCCTAACAAGTATAATATGTAAATGTATGGAACAGTGTGTCAAAGACCATATTGTCAATCATATGATAAGAAATAAATTATTCAGTACGCAACAATTTGGTTTTATTAAAGGTCGTTTACGGTACTCCAACTGTTAAATGTTATTGACTCATGGACCCAAGCTTTAGATAGAGGGGAATCTATAGATGTAGTATATTTAGACTTCATGAAAGCATTCGACACCGCCCTCATAAAAGATTGATAGGCAAACTTAAATCGTATGGTATAGAGTATTACACACTAAGATGGATCCAGGGTTCTTGTCTGACCGTGTACAGCAGGTCAATGTAAATGGTATAAACTCTGAGTGGGCAAATATAACAAGTGGAATTCCACAGGGCAGTGTCTTAGGACCGATCCAATTTGTTTTATTCATAAATGATCTTCCTGAGAATATAGTTTCGAATGTATATATGTTTGCGGATGATACAAAGGTTTTCAAAACGATTAATAGTCCAAATGACCAGCATACTCTACAGAATGATTTAGATTATTTAACCTCTTGGTCAAGTAATTGTTTATTAAGGTTCCACCCAGATAAATGTAGTTACCAGATTATGGAATTATCTACTGGAAGTAGTTGTAACTGCCCCAAGTGTCGACTCATTTAGGTATGGGTCATGGTGACAGGCTCAGTTTCAGGGCACTGCTTTTACTTTAGTAGACCAAGAGGATACATGAAAACTTCCCACCCATGGCCACGCACACAAACAATAGTCAAACCAACTAAAAGGCACTATACTGGGTAGCCTAATCCTAGAAGAGCTGAAGAGGGTTTGTGTTGAATGAAATTGTTCTGTGTGTCATACCGTGTTACTACTGATGGAGATGATTTTGTTTCAGACACACCTTTTCACACTTTCACTGCATGCACAGAAATACTTGTGGTGGGAGGAGCGCTTTTCACCTTCTCGTGATTCCTACTATGGATCACGACAGCAAACGTTGCTGTCATGTGAACTAAGAACTGCGCCTATTGACACTATCTTGTAAACTAGGAATATTTTGTTTTGTTGTGTACCTAGGGGCTTGGTGCTATGCTAAGTTCTATCGATTGCTGACTCGAGATGGTTGGTGCACAGTTTAGTTACATTAACATGTGTAAAAGGAAATGGTAGTTGATAGTACTTGATACCAGTTAAATATCGGATTGACAAATTATTCACAACGCGTTAAGTTTAAATGAATGTGATAAGAAGTCTGCTTGTTATGAAAGAAATCGATATTTGGCTCTTGTATTATTGACAGTTGCAGTCCGACTGATGGTTTCTGTTGCAACAGACAACGTGCAGAGGGAACATTGTCATATCTTCAAGCCAGCCTAGAGCTGAACCTCGTCTACTGTCTCTGGCATTTTGAGAGGCACCTCTTTGACAGCCTACACACGGTTGGTTAGTGCAACAAGGTAATGAACATAATGGGTTACATGCTTCCTGATATGCTCTCATTGTCATGTCAGATTTTTTCCCAGTGGGATAGTAGTTAGGTATGTTTGCGTGCTCAATCAAAACCCTAGGAAAGTGGAGTATTATATGATATGGCATAGTAGCTGTCACACCATCATGGTGTCGTAGAGGTAATCTCTGATACGACAATGGGGGTTAACAATTAACAGCCAAATTGTGTCTACTACAATGGTAATATTTCATTTACACTACAGTACTAATAACGACAGACAACAACACACTTAACTCTTCTTGTCTCACACCACAAACTTTAAACAGTTAACAATAAAAGTCAACTACCATTTCACTATCTGACAGACTCCCTTGCCAGTTAAAACACTGCCTGATTACACACCAGCTACTCCTAGGCAATCACTCCTGCCTCCCAACAACTCTCTGAGTCTCCTCTCTACCTAAACTTATATTAACTTTTGACAAACCCCAGGTTTCAGGTTGTGATTTCTTGTTGATGAAATTAGTTACTCAAAAGGATGAGTGATCATTAATGCTGCATTAGGATTAATTACCACCAGGATTATCCACCACAGACATCTGATAAAGGGTCCAGCCATCACCTGTTCACAGTCCCTTAAGGGAAGTGATGTTGACCATCTGCATATCACCAACCTACCCTTCTATGGAATTTCTATCATTCCTGTAAACATAATGAAATAATCCCTACCACAATGGGTCCACAACCTGAATAAGTGAATTGACATAGATAATACATTGTTTGACATTTGTAATTGCACATGTCCAAATTTTTTACTTTCCATGTTCAAAACTGTCTGCGATCGATACCTACCTGATCAAATTGGATCTTATGATCTAGTGAATTCCATAATTGTGGACCTTGTAGACATACACATTGGGTTTTTTAAGTAATTCTTGCAAATACCTGTCTTAATTTTTTTTTACTTTGTCATGAGTTAACAACTTTTTGTTTGCTGCATACATTATACTGGTAGTTTTTAGTTGTACAAAATCAGATAGCTTTAATATGTACAGTTCACAAAACAAGACATTTGTATAATGGCAATAATGCACATTGCTGAAAATCCTCGCTAATTTCTTATGTAACAAATAAATACAGTCAATATTTGTTTTGTAGGAATTTCCCCACATTTCACATCAATACGACACATAAAACAGGTATGGTGCATAGTACAGTATTAAGCGAGCATTTTTGTCTAGTAAATATGTTGCTCTATGCACAATTGCAATACTTTTTGACAACTCAGATATTATCATCCTGATATGGTCTTTCCAGTCAACTGGATCTATATATATTAACACATCTAGAAATTTACTTTCATATACCATTTCACTATCAATATCATTGATTTTTAGTCACCCTAACTGTCCGTGATAGTCACCCCCTAACTGTCCCTGATAGTCACCCCTAACTGTCCCTGATAGTCACCCCCTAATTGTCCCTGATAGTCACCCCTAACTGTCCTTGATAGTCACCCCCTAACTGTCCCTTATAGTCACCCCTAACTGTCACTGATAGTCACCCCCATAAAAGAACATGTGATTTGTCTGTGACATAATGTTGTTGTTATTTACTTCTACTATGTTGGCAAGTGACATAATGTTGTTGTTATCTACTTCTACTATGTCAGCAAGTGACATAATGTTGTTGTTATCTACTTCTACTATGTCAGCAAGTGACATAATGTTGTTGTTATCTACTTCTACTATGTCAGCAAGTGACATAATGTTGTTGTTATCTACTTCTACTATGTCAGCAAGTGACATAATGTTGGTATCTACTTCTACTCCTGTTAACACCAGTAGTGTGAATATGTTTAAAAATAGAATTGACAGATACCTCCTGATAAGGGTGGGCTATACATAGATGATAAAATGTTTGGACTCTCCATAAGCCAATGGCTTCCTTGTCCACTCGCCATCTGGAACTTGTTGTTTGGGATGGCAACCATTAAATCTGGTTAAATCTACTAATTTCTAATAATTTTTTACAATTATTGAGGTGCATACTGAACTTGAGGAAAACAATTTCTGAACACTTGTAAAAATCACCACCGTCACACACTGCAATATATTCCAGAGTTTCTTATATGAGTTGAAAGAGTTGAATGTGCCTTCAAATTCTATTTAGTAGCTTTATAAAGATAGCAAAACATTAGTTATATATTCTTTCAGTATATGTTCTAATGAGATATGGTGCATTATCTGATATCAACATTATGAATGTCACATTTGTACCTTCCTGTGATTTTTTTTCTTTTCTAGTCTTGGTTTGTGAAATTCTGTCTTCCCCTTTGTAATTTTGGAAAATGCAGTCATGTTTTTTCTCTCAAAAATAACATTTGCTTTGGTTTTATTGAACATCTAAGCTTTCCGTGTCACGTTTTCTAGCAGTTTAATGTGGATGAGCCCATATACTGAATACAAGATAAATGTCGTTGCTTTCTGATGGTGTCATTATCTCATTTTTGCTTTCTGGCGACATGTGACTGATATTATGGGAATGCGTCATATACTCAAAACCAGTAATCATGGTATTTGAAAAAAGTATGTAATTTGTTATATTACTGATGTGATTTTTGATAGGAAATGCCAATTGTTGATAGTTGTTACCAACCAACAAAGCACGAAGAGTTGGGTAGAGGCACATATGGGACATGTACCAAATGCACAGACAACAACACCAAATTCCCATTTGCCAAAAAAACGGTAAGTGTGTTTTGTCACATAATAAATACAGCAGATTCTCTTTGTCCCAGTCGGTGGTTATTCTGAATCTAGTCACTCTGAACTGAGCGATGTCTGGTGACAGCAGTCAACATGTGGTGACATTGTAATGTGGTGGCACATGACAGGACAGAACACAGTATGATGATTTGATTATATTGGAACATCATTACATTTGACAACAAACCACAACACACTATGTTACAAGCAGACTGATGCCACCTTGATTATAATATCATGATAATACCTTCACTACACACCATGATGGCATTACAGCAGTCATCAAAATTAACTAACTTGAGACATGTTGCAATTTGAAATCGGGTACTACATGGCAGCAAAATACTTAACATATTCATGTCCATGATGCTTTAAACTGTGTATATTCGTATATCATATAAATCTCCTACCAATTTTTGTTCCACTCATTACGTTTTGTATAAAAACATATCTACTATCCACAACTATTTTAACAAAATTATGCATTCTCTTACTACAGAAAAGTTGCCTGTTACTTAAACTATTCACACACTACAGATTTGGACATCTACAAAATTGATTCAAGATGGGCTGAATTAATTGAGGATGACGTTTTAGAGTTGTAATGCTTATAATATATAACAATATTTACAAGATGATTTCAATTAATATGAACTGTGAGTTGTGATGCTTGTGTCTTGAGTACAGTAGTCAATTTAAAACCAGTTCACTGGTCATTGTTACATGTTCCTTCGATTACAAAACCAGTTCACTGGCCATTGTTACATGTTCCTTCGTATACAAAACCAGTTCACTGGCCATTGTTACATGTTCCTTCGTATAGATGACCAGTTCACTGGCCATTGTTACATGTTCCTTCGTATACAAAACCAGTTCACTGGCCATTGTTACATGTTCCTTCGTATACAAAACCAGTTCACTGGCCATTGTTACATGTTCCTTCATATACAAAACCAGTTCACTGGCCATTGTTACATGTTCCTTCGTATACAACACCAGTTCATTGGCCATCGTTACATGTTCCTCCATATACAAACTCTGTTTGAAACTAATTTAGAAATAACACATGGAGTAGTTTTCCCAATAGTTTCTGATGTTGATGCAGATAAAAAAAGACAGAGAACTCTTCATTCGCGAGGCAGTCACATTGAGTTGTCTAGATCACATAAATATTGTCAAGTTGTACGGAGTGCAGTGGAACTCCAAGATAAAACAATTTGACATATTGATGGAATATATAGAAGGTATGGCATCAAATGCAAACCTTTCTGACATCGCAAACTGACAACAGCGTAACTAACTTACCTGTGTTCTGATTTAGTTATTTACAACTAGAACAAAACAGCATTTTCACAAGTATTTTAGAAATTTGTTGGAGTAAATACATGGATTATGGAATTGGGACATATTATGAATAACTAGATTTTTAGAAAACATAATTTTTAATCACCATTTTGTGTTTTGCATAATTTTAAGATACGTGTACAATCCGATAGATTTTTTATCGCACAATTGTTATATAAAACTAGTAGTAGCTATAACTGTCCTAGCATTTTAACAACCCAAGATGTATATTGATGAATCTTAATGTTTAAATATAAATTGACTTAAGTTTAATATAAATACGTGTTCTTAAATATAATGTTTACATTGCAAGCTGAATAAGGTCAATATGTTAGAATAGTTTACAGATTGTACTACATATACCATGAATTTATGATAAAACCGATCAGTTGTTGTACTTTTAAAATATATGTCACTGTGATGGGGATGATAATGTTATCCTTATTTTGTAATTGCAGGTGACACTCTGGACAAATTCCTAGAGAAATATCGTGAAAGAAAGGAAACGCTGGATCCCAACCTGTGTTTTGACATATTTAAAAAAGTGCTTGTGGCAATAGATCATTGTCATGCAAGGGGTGTAGTCCATGGGGACATCCACAGTATGTATATATCAAAGTTGATTTACACAGTGGTCTTACATGCATCACATTGATCTAGATCTTTTTACAGCATTATTCATTTATTTGATCTCTGAGCGTATTTTATTCATCATAAAATAATGTTCCACAGCGGACACTAGTCCATCAAATTTACCTTCAAAATCCGTGATTATTTTATTGGCAAAAGGTGGTGTATGGTGGAACTTTTACACGTTTTACATGCATTTGGTGACAAGCAACTGTTCATTGTAACTGACATCATTGGAAAAATGTGTGTGACACAGTGATCAACAATAGTGACTCCATACGAAACTATATATTGATGCAGCAATCAACAGTACTGACTACATATGAAACTATATAATGATGCAGCGATCAACAGTAGTGACTCCATATGAAACTATATAATGATGCAGCGATTAACAGTACTGACTCCATATGAAACTATATAATGACGCAGTGATCAACAGTAGTGACTCCATATGAAACTATATAATGACGCAGCGATCAACAGTAGTGACTCCATATGAAACTATATAATGACGCAGTGATCAACAGTAGTGACTCCATATGAAACTATATAATGACGCAGCGATCAACAGTAGTGACTCCATATGAAACTATATAATGATGCAGTGATCAACAGTAGTGACTTCATATGAAACTATATAATGACGCAGCGATCAACAGTAGTGACTCCATATGAAACTATATAATGTCGCTTTGCATTAATCATCCGACTGGCTACCACAAGACCTATTTCATATCAAATGTGTTCTATATTTGTTTGTGAATACAATCGATCCATTCCCTAGGATAAATGTTCTTTCACACATATTTTATAACTGCCTCTGCAATTTAATATCTCACTTGTCTCATTTTAGAGACATTTTATGAAAAAGCAAAAGTATCTAGTATCAAGTACGACATGATAACTCATCTGTGCAAATGTGTTATTTTAGTTTTGATGAAATCATCAGATATTAACTATTACACTATTTGACTGGGCCCAGTCACAATTCAGCAGCAAAAGTGGCTATGCATAGCCTACATCTATGTATCGGTACTATAACATGAGGCTGTTCACAAGTTACCCAATCTGATGGTCACAGTAAATTATTTTGATGAATTTTAAGCACGCACTATTTTATTAAGCTATTCATACACTACAGATATGAATGAATCTGATTCTATTATAGGCTAAATGAGTTAAGGAGACTGCTTATAATTGAAGGCAGTCGTTCAGGATTTAATAGGTGAACACATTGTCTGTTACAGCTGGAAACATCATGGTCGTCTCTGGAGAAACACTAATTGTCAAGTTGATTGACTTTGGCTCCAGCGATACAGTAAAGAGCAAAAGTAAAGACTTTGGCACCAACGATACAGAAAAGAGCAAAAGTGATGACATCAGAAATGTTGTGCAAGTTTTCCAGAGTATGCTAAGGAACCCATACAGGCAATATTGGTCTACAGAGAACGAAAAGGTAAGCTGATATCACGGCCATAAGATGTTTCATGATAAAACCAAACCCATTCTTCTGTGCTGACCTTTAAGTCGGCACTCAAAATGGTTAAAATGTATTTCAATAATGGTCCTTTTTCAGGAATTTTCCCCCGCTCAAGGGATTGTTCTTTCCATTATCAATGTACAGTCGAGCCTCGTTATAACGCGGTGGTCGGGGTCCACGACTTTGGACCGCGCTGTAAGCGAGGCGCGTTAGGTGTTCTCATATCTGCCACCAGGGAGCTACTAAACAACAGCGATCGCCGCCCGCTGGCGAAATTTTTTTTCCCATAATTGGTCCTGGCAAGCAGCGCCTCGCGTGGTCGTGATTGGCTACGGAGAATTGCTGACCTCTGAACTCTTGCCAGCGTTTGTGGTGGAAAAATAAAAAATAGCGCGTTGCTTGAAACTAAATGTTTAAGAAATAACTGCACTACAGGTGAGTGTTGGCCCTTTTTCTGAATGTTTTTTTTATATGTGGAAGTATTGAAAATCATTGATATATTATATACTAATCTTAGCAAACAATTTGATGAATGTATATCATGAAGCTGTCACTTTTATTCGGGGTAGATTGGGTGGTGCAGTGGTAAAACGCCTGACTTCAGTTGTAGAGTTTCGTGTTCGAAGCTTTGTAGGTCCGAATTTTACTTTTTCCTTTTTTGATATTTTCTTCATTTATGTTACATTATGGCACCAATGGAGCATTAATTTTTTACTTTTATAGGTAAATTAGTCTGCCATAACTCAGTATTGACTTATAATTTCTTGATCATTGAGTTTGGTTTATTATTATTCTTAGTTGTTCAGTTAATTCAAATTTTGCAGTGTTTAATAATTTTGTGAACATGCCATTTGACCACAACTACATTTTGCATGAAGATGGTCAATAACATTAGTTATATCCTTATTGGTTTGTCTTTAAATGTGAATAAAGACACACGTGTAATGCATATAGGTTGTCTTTAAGATTGGTGCTGCCAGACTTGTTGATTTGTTTATAATGTTCATGCTCAATACGAGTAAAATATTCGTTATTTTTGTTGCAGAAAATGGATCTGAGCAGCCGAAAACGTATATGATTTGACAAACGTAGTATGTAAGCAGATAAAACACAGAAAACGACAATAGGTAGAATTAATAATTGTTTCACTTCGTCTTTCAACCGATCTTGACCGAAGTATACATTTATTACGCACCACTTAACATCGATTCATCGTTTCATATACGGATGACGAATTTGTATTTTCGCGCATCGGTAGAGCATTGGGTTAGGAATTTGGCATGTTGGTTTCGCGTCGCGAAAACGATTAAATTTATGATGTGATGAAAGCATGTCATTTCACCAAGTGTTATGTTGGTACTGCATACTAAATGCATTTAAAACTGTTTATCTGATTCTTACGCGAGGCGTATTTGTGAATCTCGATTGCAATTTACAAACCATCGAAGCGAAGCCAGCGACAGCGATTGATGTCGGCGACAGCGCAAAACAAACACGTTGATGCTCGTTCATTGACATTGTTCGCCTAATGTTTCTTGAGAATTGTCAAAGCAATCCTAAGTAGGTTTAAGCAGGCCCATTTGGCATTTTCCCCTGGCGGCCAAAAATCGGGGTCCACCGACCGCGTTATATCCGAATCCGCGTAATAACGGGGCGCGTATTAACGAGGCGCGACTGTAGATGCAGCAAAGTGTCTATATATTAAGAAAATAGGGGGACTTTTTAACAGGTTAAACATTTTAAAACTATATTCTTCCTTCTAGCATCTCGGCATATCAAAAAGGGGACTGATTATTGCGGCCATAGCACTAATCCAAACGAAATGACAGACTTGCAAGGGCAGAAATGGACAGACACTTTTTCAGATTCTAATGGGACTCTGTATGGTACCACATCATTATAATGGGACTCTGTATGGTACCGTATCATTCTAATGGCACTCTGTATGGTACCACAACATTCTAATGGCACTCTGTATGGTAACATATCATTCTAATGGCACTCTGTATGGTACCACATTATTCTAAAGGCACTCTGTATGGTAACACATCATTCTAATGGCACTATGTATGATACCATATCATTCTAATTGTACTCTGTATGGTACCATATCATTGTCTGTGCCCATGTCAAGGTACAGACCCATGGCTGATACATACCAGATATGGTTGGACCTGACCAACTAAGCCTGTGCCAAATATGGCATAACAGTATCCAAGTTGTTACAGCCAAACCTAGCTTAGTGAAATATTGCGAGCTGATACATGGCATTAATTTCAAATAACGTTGAGTTGTAATTATGGCATTTAAAAAAAAATACTTAAAAAAAACACAAAACCAGGCCTTATTGACCTCTGACTTTTCTCCGGGAGGTTGCACCCCTCATTGTCGTCCGGGAGGTTGCACCGCTGGCTGTCCTCTGGGAGGTTGCACCCCTTGCTGTCCTCTGGGAGGTTACACCCCTCACTCTCCTCCGGGAGGTTGCACCCCTGGCAGTCCTCCGGGCGGTTGCACCCCTGGCAGTCCTCCGGGAGGTTGCACCCCTGGCTGTCCTCCGGGAGGTTGCACCACTGGCTGTCCTCTGGGAGGTTGCACCCCTTGCTGTCCTCCGGGAGGTTACACCCCTTACTGTCCTCTGGGAGGTTGCACCCCTCATTCTCCTCCGGGAGGTTGCACCCCTGGCTGTCCCCCGAGAGGTTGCACCTCTCGCTGTCCTCCGGGAGGTTGCACCCCTCGATGTCCTCCGGGAGGTTGCACCCCTCACTGTCCTCCGGGTGGTTGCACCCCTGGCTGTCCTCCAGGAGGTTGCACCCTCCATCCTGCTCTATCTATGGTATACCCCACTGACGTAAAAAAGAAATATGTATACCATATTGCATCCATATATCTCAACTAGATCCAATAATTTTCGGATGCATTCATAATCACAAATAGAAACATGAAATCTTGTCAGCACTTGGTGATTCTGTTAGGTTGGGTACGTCTCACCATGCCTTGCAAACTGTGTGGGCGGGTTGACCCTCTTACTCTTACTGTTTCAATGAATCTAACAAATATATTAATCACATGCAGCCTTTCTTTATGTTGTAATGATGATGTCATAATAACAGTATATGCCATACTGTTTAGTTACATATGCAATTTTTTCAGTGGTTTACATACAAGTTATTTTTCATTTTCGCCCAAAATAACATGCTGGGGAAATATTAATTCAACACCAGTGGTATAAATAAACATGTGACACCAAGGTATGTGCTAGCTAGTCACTGTGTAGACCAGTGGTGCAAATTAAAAACATGTGACACCAAGGTATGTGCTAGCTAGTCACTGTGTAGACCAGTGGTATAAATAAACATGTGACACCAAGGTCTGTGCTAGCTAGTCACTGTGTAGACCAGTGGTACAAATAAACGTGTGACACCAAGGTCTGTGCTAGCTAGTCACTGTGTAGACCAGTGGTACAAATAAACGTGTGACACCAAGGTCTGTGCTAGCTAGTCACTGTGTAGACCAGTGGTACAAATAAACATGTGACACCAAGGTCTGTGCTAGCTAGTCACTGTGTAGACCAGTGGTACAAATAAACATGTGACACCAAGGTCTGTGCTAGCTAGTCACTGTGTAGACCAGTGGTACAAATAAACATGTGACACCAAGGTCTGTGCTAGCTAGTCACTGAGTAGACCAGTGGCACAAATAAACGTGTGACACCAAGATCTGTGCTAGCTAGTCACTGAGTAGACCAGTGGCACAAATAAACGTGTGACACCAAGATCTGTGCTAGCTAGTCACTGTGAAGACCATTGCCACAAATAAACGTGTGACACCAAGATATGTGCTAGCTAGTCACTGAGTAGACCAGTGGCACAAATAAATGTGTAACACCAATTTATGTGCTAGCTAGTCACTGAGTAGACCAGTGGTACAAATAAACATGTGACACCAAGGTCTGTGCTAGCTAGTCACTGAGTAGACCAGTGGTACAAATAAACGTGTGACACCAAGATCTGTGCTAGCTAGTCACTGTGTAGACCAGTGGTACAAATAAACGTGTGACACCAATGTCTGTGCTAGCTAGTCACTGAGTAGACCAGTGGCACAAATAAACGTGTGACACCAAGGTCTGTGCTAGCTAGTCACTGTGTAGACCAGTGGCACAAATAAACGTGTGACACCAAGGTCTGTGCTAGCTAGTTACTGTGTAGACCAGTGGTACAAATAAACATGTGACACCAAGGTCTGTGCTAGCTAGTCACTGAGTAGACCAGTGGCACAAATAAACGTGTGACACCAAGGTCTGTGCTAGCTAGTCACTGTGTAGACCAGTGGCACAAATAAACGTGTAACACCAATTTCTGTGCTAGCTAGTCACTGAGTAGACCAGTGGTACAAATAAACATGTGACACCAAGGTCTGTGCTAGCTAGTCACTGTGTAGACCAGTGGCACAAATAAACGTGTGACACCAATTTATGTCCTAGCTAGTCACTGTGTAGACCAGTGGTACAAATAAACGTGTGACACCAAGGTCTGTGCTAGCTAGTCACTGTGTAGACCAGTGGCACAACTAAACGTGTGACACCAAGGTATGTGCTAGCTAGTCACTGTGTAGACCAGTGGCACACATAAACGTGTGACACCAATTTCTGTGTTAGTTAGTCACTGTGTAGACCAGTGGTACAAATAAACGTGTGACACCAAGGTCTGTGCTAGCTAGTCACTGTGTAGAACAGTGGCACAAATAAACGTGTGACACCAAAGTCTGCTAGCTAGTCACTGTGTAGACCAGTGGTACAAATAAACATGAGACACTAAGGTCTATGCTAGCTACTCACTGTGTAGACCAGTGGTACAAATGAACATGTGACACTAAGGTATATGCTAGCTAGTCACTGTTTAGACCAGTGGTACAAATGAACATGTGACACTAAGGTCTATGCTAGCTACTCACTGTGTAGACCAGTGGTACAAATGAACATGTGACACTAAGGTCTATGCTGGCTAGTCAGTATGTAAACCAGTGAGGTTCTACTATTTGCCAAGTAGTATTTACACTGATGACACAATCAAATACCTGGGCTTCATTGTCCTTTGTATATGTGTGACTTGTGTACTTAGTGTTGATGACTTATTGAGTTCATTTCTTGTAGTTTACAAACACTGGTCTGCCACAGTGGATATATACAGTCCTAGATATACCTTACAAGAACAGCTGGGATCCAAGTGCAAAAGATATACTGGACAAAATCCCAGGTAAAAACATTCCTGTGAAGTATCACCTTATTTAAGAAATCCTATTTTCCGGACCAGGCACATAAAATATTATCTACTAGTGGAACTAAAAGCAACTTTGTCATCATAAAGTTAAAAATGACACTGTTCAGTAATGCGTTAATATTTTTCAAGGTTACTGAGAAAAGTACTTTCAGAATAAAGACTGATACATTTTTTTTGGTGATTTATCTCTTAATGTGTGGACATAATCAAGATGTGCTTTCATGAAATCAGGTATAATATTAAGTATGTATTATAGTGTTATTATATTTGTTATATGTATCATGCCCGTCTTCAGGGGGGTTCAAACATTTTTAACCCCCTTATTGAGAGAATGTTACTGAACTGTAACACTTCAGAAATCATCCTAGAAATCTCCGGCTGATCGTGTACATTCGAACCCTCTTTTCAAAACCCTGAGGATGGGCTTCACACACACACACACACGCACGCACGCACGCACGCACGCACGCACGCACACACACACACACACCTCATACACTCACGAACTCACACACACATTCACACATATATATGCACAACTTACATCAGTACTATTCAAAAAAATTCTGTTTTCAATTTAGGAGACACAGAGGATAGCAATCCGGACACATGTTTGGATGAGATTGAACAATGAACAGGTAATGCAGTTTTACGTAAGACAGTTGACATGATAAAGACATACTTGGGGGATGTCATACATATATGTGCTGATTCATTCATTCAATCATATTGTTAGTAAACTTTATTGAGCCACGTCATGGACTATACTGTACGCTTCTGCATATAATTACATGTGTTTGCTTAACATATATCCAAATAAGAATTAATTTTAGAAAATGTTAGCAGGGGTGAGATTTAGCGGTCGCCCGGTCACCAATGGCGCCCAAAAATGGCTTCGGGTGACTTCAATCTTTTAAAACAGTAGCCCGCATGGCGACTTGAAATATTTACGGAGCTGCATTATTTTAAACCCAGCAAAAATAAACGGAATGTTAATAAACATCACAAAAGTGTTGTCCTGGCTATATCCCATTTATGTTAACCATAAATAGTGTTTTTGTGACACGTTTGACATTGCAAGAAATGTTGCCAAACCGTAGCCGAAGCGATATCAATAGGGAGCATTCATTGTATTTTTAATCAACCGCTCAACATTTAACTGAACGGTCATTCTACACTGAAATAATAACCGGTAATGTTAATAGTCTTGGTGCTGCGTAGCACCACTTTTATATATACTAGCAAAAATGTCCATCCCAGGACGGGATAACGTGGTAGTTCATACGTGACAGTCATGATAGCAATGTTTATTAAATGCCTCAGGCCAATATGCCATCAATATGCTCGAACGTATTAACAGAAACAACCGCATCACGCACGTGATGCATCACTCGTTGCAAATTCAAAATGTAGAAGATCGCATGAACACCCATGGATACTTGTGTTGGTTGTAGAATAGTAGACTATCTGATTTCTACTGTCTTTTTATTGTGTATTGGGTGGGTGTGTGATTTCTACTATAATTAATATAAACCGCCCAGATGGCGCTATGTACTCTCAAACGGTTTACGTACCGAAGTATTCGCCGCGGCACGCGTGGTTTCTGCGATTGTTGGAAGTTAACGGTTTACGCAGCGAACATTTGATTTACCATAAAAACCACGAAGAACCCTTGATATATGGGGTATTTAGAAAAAAATAAAGGCGTTACGTTTCATTCGTGGGGTCGTAGATTAATCCCTGAAAGTTTGGCGCCCGAGGTGCAAGCCATCTAGGAAAAAAACGCTAGCATAACCACATATAATTATACATACAAACATACTTAAAAACATAAGCTATCTCGATTATAGTTAGATATATCTACATGGTGCGCGTAGGGCTTCTGGTGAATTAATCGGGAAACCGGTTAGTTTCTTTAAGCTAGAGTAAAATAAGGTCCTGTAAAAAAATCAGCAAAACTGTTCAGTTCACAGGACCTGATGTCCTGTGACGATTGGAGACTTTTTTGTAGACTGTTGGTGTACCATGTTATGAAAGCAAAACAACCTGTCACATGTATACAATTGTATACTGTATTTTATTCTGTATCACATTGTATTTATCCTGCCTTTAAAATAAATGTTTCAAAACTGTTTTTTTTTATGTCGCTCATACATTCTATCTTCAAAGTATTTGCTTTCAATCATCAAAGTATTGATTAGCAAGTGGGCTACCTAAGGAGCTGTCGGGCTACTTCACTCTGCAAGGTTGGTAGCCCGACTGGCTACCTTCCATGACTTGCTAAATCTCACCCCTGTGTTAGGTAAAAAAAAGAATGTCATATATAATATCTCAATTCTTATCGCTTTGCTAACTTTGGTAGACATCTGACAAATGTATATAATGTACACACATTACCAATGAACATTTGTGTGTCCTCACCAAATGTATATAATGTACACACATTTCCAATGAACATGTGTGTGTCCTCACCTTATGAAAACAACAAAAGTTGCAATTAAACAATATACAATTAAAAAGGATAATGTGACATTCCTGAACATTACACATTAATTAGTAATAATCTTATTAAAGGGTGAAATTACATTTTTATGAGAACAACAGTAAACCAAATGTGAGTCCGCCATATTTTGACAGATTTGAATGTGTTCAAAAGGACATCCAAGAAAAAACAAAGTCGGCAAAAGCAGAAACAGCCTTCAACAGACACACCAACATCTGAAAATCCAATACTCTCGGCATCAAGGCAAAACTGAAACACACATATCCAATGTGTGTTCAGTACTATACTGTACGCTTCAGAAACATACAGATCCAACGTGTGTTCAGTACAATAGTGTACGCTTCAGAAACATACAATTCCAACGTGTGTTCAGTACTATACTAGCTGTACACTTCATAAACACACTGATCCAAGATGTGTTCTGTACTATACTGTATGCTTCAGAAACACACAGATCCAACGTGTGTTCAGTACTATACTGTACGCTTCAGAAACACAGATCCAACATGTGTTCAGTGCTATAGTGTACGCTTCATAAACAAACAGATCCAATGTGTGTTCAGTACAATACGTTTCAGAAACATACAGATCCAACGTGTGTTCAATACAATACTGTACGCCTCAGAAACATACAGATCCCATGTCTCAGATGTTTTCATGAAGGTGCCACAGAAGAATCCTGAGAATATGTTGGGAGCAGCGATGAGGTAAATGATGAGGTAAAGCAGAGAAGATGGAGATGTCTTGTCCATGTTCACTGCATGGACATAAATAGCCTTTCTGTTCTCAAATGGACACCATCTGAAAAAAGAGACATACCACTGGGCACCTGGAGAAGGACTGTTGAAGAAGAGATGAAGATGGCTGGAAAGACCTGAATCGAACTTGGCTGGCTCACATAACATCTATTTTAGAACACCTTTTTTTAATTTCTGCATATTTTTATATGGTACATAATGGGAAACAAATAAGTTCACAGCCATTTTATATTGTACTGATTATGTGAAGCAAATAGTTGGAGTTAAAAAATTACAAGATGTACTTGAAAACGTAACTGAAAATACCAATTACATTTTCACCAATGAAGGGAAAACAAATTGGTGTTTATAATGTTGTCTTTTCTTCACAGACTGGGACTGCTGACTTGGTGGTGAACTCCACTCAATCATGGTCACAGAGCAACGCTTACGAAGATACTGCTGAAAAGACTAGTTATATGACTATAGCCAGTGTCTCTTTATTGACAGTATGAATAACATCTATAACTCGTAATTGGTATTGTGCCACTACATATATGTATTGACATCACATATATAAATAATACAATTTATATATATATATATATATATATATATAATGTTTTTAGGAAAATAAAAAAGTATAAAAATAAAAATAAATAAAAACAAAATTGTTAGTATCACTTTGTATATGCTTGGGCCTAGTAGCTGGTAACACTGCAGTGCTCTGTACCACTTCTGAGCACACATTTGGTGGTGAAGGTACTGCTACAAGGGGAGGTTGGAGGCAGCGGTGTTTCCCTTTTGTCAGGAAAACTTAAAATGGTTCAGATAAAACATGGCAATTTTTTCCCTTCAATTCCATTCACAACATCTATTACAGGATAATATCAGTGTTAGGTGGAATAGGAATATTAATGATTTCTTCAAAGTGCTCTTTCATATCTTATTTCTCAAGTCAAAGAGATTTTGTTCACTCTATAGCTTTAGCCTGGTTTTTGAGCACACTAACTGCCAATTGCTTGCAGTGTCAGCTCTATCCACGACCATAATTGCCTAATACTGATGTCCTATGTGTCCTGCTTACTAACATGTTGTTGATTGTATTCTTTGTTCTTCCTCCTGGAGAGGTCCACGTCTGCTTACGGATCAATTCTTATGGACGGGTGGTACCAATTACCAAAACATTACTGAGTGCACAGAAATTGGCAAATCTATCTCCAGTTGTCATTTCTTTCACCTATTCCGTGTCTTCCTTTTTATATCCCTCGTTATCTTCTTCAACTCTGGCATTTAGATCCCCTCATTTCTATGAGTATGTCATGCTTTTGTTCGATGTCAAAAAATTATTGTAATTCTTCACAGAAATTGTCTTTATTCATAACACTTGCTTCATTCATGGGTGCATATATTTGTATAACCAATAGTTTCAGCTATTTAGAATATAATCTAGCAGAGATAATTATATCGTTGAAAGGTTTTCATTAATGTGGGACACTTTAACTCAGTGGTTAGAACATGGGACTCTCAATAAAAAGGACCACAGTATGTTTCAAATTGAAGGTCTATTTTATATTTTGTGATGTGGCTGCAGGCATGATAAAATAATATTTTAAAACGTTTAACAATTTGTAAAGTACATTTTTAAATATTTTTTTAAATTAATTTACTAATAAAATCAGCTATGTTCAATGTTGAGTCATTGGTGAGTTCTTGTATATATACAAGTTTTATGCACATTTTATTGAACTCACCATTGACTCAACATTGAACATAGCTGATTTTATTAGTACATTAATTAAAATAAATATCTCAAAATGTACTTTACAAATTTTTAAATGTTTTAAAATGTTATTTTATCATGCCTGCAGCCATATCACAAAATATAAAATAGACCTTAAATTTTAAACATACTGTGGTCCTTTTTATTGAGAGTCCCATGTTCTAACCACTGAGTTAAAGTGTCCCACATTAATGAAAACCTTTCAACGATAGAATTATCTCTGCTAGATTATATTCTAACTAGCTGAAACTATTGGTTATACAAATATATGCACCCATGAATGAAGCAAGTGTTATGAATAAAGACAATTTCTGTGAAGAAATAATGTTTTGACATCGAACAAAAGCATGACATACTCATAGAAATGAGGGGATCTAAATGCCAGAGTTGAAGAAGATAACGAGGGATATATATATATATATATATACACACAAGTGTTATGCACATTTGATTGAACTCACCACTGACGCAACATTGAACATAGCTGATTTTATTAGTTAAAAAAATATATCTCAAAATGTACTTTACAAATTTGTTCAATTATTTAATGTCTTGTTCCATATATGGACATTAAATAATTGAACAAGTTTAATTAATTAGTAGAACAAGATAAACTATTTTGCAGTGATCATAGTGTGTAATATGTCAAATTAAAGTTGAGCAGCTCAGCGATCAAATGTGTATACCATTTGTGTTGACAGAACAAGAAGTTGATTATTATAAAATATGAACTAATTTGCTGTGATCATAATGTGTAATTCATCAAATGAAAGCTTAGGAGTTCAGTGATCAAATATGTGTTGCGTTGGTGTTGGAATGAACAGGTCTGCCAAGGGGTGAAGTGTAAAGTGCTTTGTGAAGTGCTATGGACTGGGTACTACCGTAATTATTTAAGAACTTACCTTTTTATCATCGAATAACAATGTTTATTATTTGAGAGAATATGATGTCAATACATTTTGTTTGTGGCACTTTATTGTGGAGCTTTGTTGTGGATTGGTTGGTTTGCAGTGCTGCATCATGGTTCGTTGCAACAAGACATCGTAGCCTCCGCTGACTCATACACTTGGAACACCCTAAGTTATGGTTCAAACTTAGGGTTGGAATGTGTAGAGCAGTTGTGAATAAAACCTAAAAAACGTCTTAAATGTCTCCTCTTTTGTGACTACCTTTAATACAGGGTTTGTCCAGCTTTGTGCTGTCAGGTTTAAGAACTTTTAAGACCAATACTTATTATGTAAAACCTTTTCCTTGACAAATTCAATACAAAATAATAATGAAATTTCTTTCTAACACAGCCCTCTTGGAGCCATTTGGTTTATTTATTTGCTGACCAAACTGAATCATTTGCTTAAAGAAACATATCACCCAACAATGTCAAGTCCATTCCACTCTTGTGGAAATGTAGCCTAGGACCTACCCCTTTGGCAAAGTGCACTGAAATCAAATTTAAGACTTTAAAATTCAATTTCTAGCCCTGTGGCAAAGAGTACTGAAATCAAATTTAAGACTAAAGACTGCCAGGAATTGCTGGAAAATGTGGTAACCTTGCACTCGGAAATTTACATCTTTGGTGATTTTAATCTTCATTTGGATACATCATCAGCAGTAACTACTTCCTTTGGTGACATTTTGACGGCATTTGATTTAAAACAACATGTCACTTTTGCAACACACATCCATGGCCACTGGCTCAACCTCGTAATAAATTGATCAACCTGTGACACTATCCAGGCACTTACAGTTGTGGATGGGTTATCAGATCACCACACTGTCCTTGTAGATGTCAAAATATCCACAATCCACCGGTATTATCAAAATTCAGGATATTTCACAGACCCATTCATAAGATTGACATTGCTGCCTTTACTGATATTCTTATATCAGACCTTGTCAGAAACCTGATAGGAGATCTGTTTGGCTTGTGTAAACAATACCATCATGTCCTTGAGACTTTACTAAACAAACATGCACCCGTAACCTCCAAATCAGTATCACAAAAAGCACCATGTGCGTGGATGACTCCTGAAATTCTGCAGTCGAAGAGGCGCTGATATTATCTTGAGCATGTGTGGCGAAAATCGCACTCCCCTTTGGACAGATCACGCTATTCCAAACAGTGTCACTATTGCAATAAACAAATGGCTAAAGCTAAATTGGATTGTTATACTCATATGATTTCAAATAACACTGAAAATCCACATCAATTCTATATATAAGTTATAACTACAAGGGCAGCGATCGCATCACGCAAGGGCAAGGCCAAGTCAGTGTGACATACGAACGAGCACAAAAAAAATACAAATCACTGATCAGCTTAATTATTATAAATTGTCTTATATAGGGTTTTATATCAAGCATGCAACATTACATAGGGCATCTAATGCAATATATTAATTTACGTACCTCTCTGCAAAAATTCCGTAAATGTAGCGCACAAAAACAACAGCGACAGGAAAATAGCCGATGTGATAGGGGTCAGACCACAATTGAGAATTGCATTGGTGGCCATATTAACGTTTTGTCTGATTATAAGAAAACGTGGCCACTAAAAATTCTGAAACTTTTTCACAGCAACTGCCATCATATCATTGATATGCTGACCAAGTTTTATCAAAATCACATACCTCCTGCACTTTTAAAACGCCCCGACGTGCAATGCCCATCAATTTTGACAAAAATAGCCATGTATTCATGCGCCCACGTGGCCCATAGCAGAAAAATTCCCATAAATCCCTCTGCCTGTTAAACTCTAAAAAAAAATGCGCCATTTCACAGCCAATAGCTTCTACAAACAAACCTGTGAATATGCCTGCTCAATTGCACTTATGTCACATCATATGAATTCTTTAAATTCACATATCGCAATTTAATACGCCCTACATTCGTGAGTGAAACAATAAACAGGAAGGTCAACTGTGGTATTACCCCGATAGTGTGAAAGCAGTCCATGCAACTTGCGCATGCGCAATTTTGACAGCTACGTAGCCTCGATTATCCAGGCTCCGCGCTGTGGCGCCACCGTTTGTCGCACACATCATCGCCTGGACACAGAGTGGGGTTCCCATTGTGACGGAAATTATGTATGCGCCCAGATTCTGGGCGCATACATAAGTAGCTCATTAAGCTCGATGATGACGCTGATTGGCTGCTGGCACTTCATCCGGTAACGCCTACAGAAATACAAATGGCGTTGCTACGAATCGCACGTGCTATCGACAGAGCAAGAGTCGTTAAATTTAGAATTTTCAACAGTTTGCCTGCATCCAGAACATTACTGATGGACGTTATGGGATGGAAATACTTCCAACAGGGTACAGAGAAACCCTCATATACACAATTCTCCCTCGTGTACTTTATATGTTACCCGGCAATATCGGCTGGCACACGTTGACATGGTGTTGCCTTTTATTTACTGTTGGTCATCGGAAGAAAGACTACACACGATGGGCCTTGGACTTGGCGCGGTTCACCCGAAGCTGAGCGGTAGCACTATTGATACGGGTAAGCCATTGTATTGATTTCAGTTTCATACATATAGCATATGGCTGACTATTACGCCGGTAACGCAGATTTCTCATGTCACTCGTGATTCATGTTTGCATTGCAATCAAGTTAGTTCTAAAAAAGGCACATGAAAACAGGTGAAAATAAGTGTTATTTGGGGCTTTTACCCCTTGTTTTTAGTAAAGCATTATTTTAATAAATTGATTATATTTTATACAATTAAATCAAACTTGCATACGCCTATATTACTTCCTAATTAGCTTACCTAGTACCTATATGGTACACCCGTTTGGTATTGCAGTTACTAATATAATATGGTATTGATGTAGCTCTCAGCCAAATATAGACCCCTCATAAATGTAACGCGATTAACCGAAATAGCTAATTTTTCCTCTCTGTACTCTGTTTCTTGTATGTAAACATAACCAAACATAACCAGTTATTTTCCCATACTGACTGATATGTGAGTCAATCACTGTCAAATCGACCAATTATCAGGAAATTTTTAAAGTTGATTTGCTTAAATTTTAACTGATGATTAATAGCTATGTCTGAGCACTTCAGCAAAAGCATTTAAGCACTTACATGCAAATTGTGTATGTAATGTGAAAGTGTCCAAAAACGCACCCACAAATGGACAATGGCCTGAAATTGCAACTAGTACACGTTTTTGCTGACCAGAAAAAAGATGAGCACTTCTTTATGGCTTCAGGGGCATTCAATTTGCAGAAACTTAACTGTCAGTTTTTGAAAAATGTATCTCATCTGCTGAATGCACCTCACTTTGCAACTTCAATTCTAATTTAATTTTGTTTGTCTTATTTGTTTCAGTTCAGATTTACATTTGTTTCTGAAGTGTAGAAATAAAAGTTAGATTAATCTTAATTATACCATGCTCAAATTTGCCTTTTTTGTCATTCTTTGGTGTGCGCCATTTTTGCACACATATGCCTTTCTGTGGGGAGATCCATATAACGCATATGTAATTGAAACAGGACTAGTGTAATTAAAATGAAACGTAATTGATTTGATTTTGTGTAATTGTGTGCAGCCTTGGCCATGTTTATAATATGTATTATAAAAAATTAACATGGTATTATAAACACGCACGCACTGTATATGCATGACAGCTGCATAGTGAATTTGTACTTGCCTGGTGACAAAAGCAACTACTGTGTCAATAGTTTTGTCTGCTTATTGACGTTATACTTCAGTCAGCAGCCTATATACCGATATATTATTTTAATAGCATCTTCTGAATATGAACAATTTTATTTTTCAGAGACAAGGCAAAGGGTGAAACAGGGGGACTTTCTAGTTATGCTACCGAATCCCAAAGCATTGTTTGCAGGACAGTGGAGGGCCATCATGTCAGATGAGCTTTTTCAGGAGAGACTACATACAATTGTAGTTGATGAGGCTCACTGCATTACCGAATGGTAATTGAAACATTCATAATGATATCAGCAGTATCATACTACCATTTCTTTGAACCACAATGTATTAACAAGAACACTGACTATGCAATTCCTCGTTGTTTTTCATACATTGATAATTAAGTTAACATTATTTTAATTTATATTTTTTACAATGTTCATTACATTGATATAACTACTAAATGGGATATTACTGTCATGAAAGAGAACTTTAGTTTCACAACTTAAAATTAAAAGCAGATACAAAATATTAAGGGTGGCCCATTTATAGACACATTCCAAACTTGGCGTTGTGTTTGTGCACATGAATGTGTATCATTTGTGATGCTTATTAACATTGATGCGAAGTTGCACTGAGAACTTGATTTTCAATGAAAATCATTCACAAATCATAACCCCTGTAAAAGTGTGATTTTAACTTACTTGATTGGTTGATCCACTTACATTAGATGTGTACTGTGTATATCTGTATGTTAGGGAGGAAATGGTGGTAATGAGTGGATGGTATACACCTTCATCCCTGTGCAATGCTACATAGACAATTATGAAAAAAGCATTACAATAACAATTATGGCAAGTATTAGTTGATAACAAGATCTGTTTTTAATAATTTAATTCCTGTATGCCACCAACTTAACACATTGGGCACTTGTTATGTTGTACACACATAAAATATGATAAATTATGATATTCTGATGTAAAACAATACATATGAATAACAATATTGATCAACATGCCTAATTAAATAAGAAATGACAATTATTAATGGTGGCCAATTTGTGAATGTGTACAGTATGCATTTTGTTTGATTAAATTATATTATAAACATGTTTTGGTTGTCTACTGTCTGCAACACCTATAAGTTTCAATCAGTCAGATCTCGTTTGGGCTGATTGTACACATTTGTAAATTTATCACACTTTGACCTGTGCCAATGAACAATATTGATAGCCATCAATATTGATATTCATCTGTTACATAATGTAACAATGGGTACTAGAACTAGACAAGTTCGAGTAACTTCCCATAACCATACCTTTTAGTAAATAGTGCATATGATAATAACTACTAATTTAATTATTTTACATTCCTATCCCTATTTTACGTTCCTGTTATTGTAGGGCCAGTGACTTCCGTGAAGACTGCAACAGTTACTCCAGCCAAGAGGATCGACATCCAGAATGAACTTTGCATGACAGTTTCACTAGAAATTTTGGCATGTCTAGATCAGCCAAATATTGTATATCAGGCTGTGAAATCCACACATTACACATGCATGGATTTACGAAACAGTGAACTGTGAATATGTGTATACTTAGCCGACAATGTCATATAGACTTATGCACTTTGCTGCAATGAGCCTATAATGTCCTGTGAACATTGACATGAATTGGATATATGAAACAGTGAACTGTGAATATTGCTGCATTGTACTATTATTATGGTCTTCCTTATACACCTGTGTATGCCAACTTTGGTATTGTCTTTTTCCTTGTCTTTATATCAGCCTACAGTGAACAATAAATAAACATTACTTCATGTTGAAGTACAGGATATTATTTCATGACACAGCGAAATATGAATATTGATGTACTGGGCCTGCAGTGTATTGTAAACCAGTTTTTACATTGGACTATAAATATTGTTGCATTATGCATGCAGGAAATTACAAAGCTCTCATAATGTATAATAAATTGTGTTTTTTCAAACAATTATTTCCATATGCAAGAATATATTGGTGTTCTTTATAATTATACAGTAAACACTACAGATTCTACATATTTTGCCCATCTTGTATCTGGTTTGTTTATGTTCTAATATGTAGTGTGTGAATTGTAATATCTGCAATCGGTTTAATTAAAAAGTGCGTATTTTTGTTGAAATCATCGAAAAAATTTACTTTAGTTGTTCGTTCTTGGTGGCTGTGCTGATTCTGCCTCATGACAGGAATGCCCTCATTTGTTCCGACAGGCAACTTTGCACTTTGCAGCAGTGATATTCCAATGGCATTTTAACTATACATTTGATTTATGTATTCGCTGATGTTTTATAAACTAACTTATTCTACCTATTTCTTTAACTAATTTAGGCACCTTATTAATTTTTTTCATTTAATTTATTCCATTTATCTATTTTAGCTAATTTTAATGTATTTTACTTATATACGTACAACTAACTCTAGAGCCTTTGAGCAGGTGTTTCACCCGGATACATGGCATGTTATAAATGTTTAATAATAATAAATCTGGTAGGGTTCAAAATAGTGGATATCCAAAATGGTAAACTCTGTGCGAGTCAATGCCGATCATGGGCATGACTTCCATCCTCTCGCCGATTACATGATAAAGTTATGAAATTTTACCAAAGGTGACATTTTTTTTCAGAGTTTTCAGCATTTCGATTTTTACTAAGTAATTTAATTGTGGAGTCGTAGTGAATACTAGGTAGGCTTGCATTTTCGCAAAATTAACTTGAAAAAGGACAAGCAATAACATTTTGAAATATACATAATCCAGTCTCCAAAAGATCACATTGTAGTAAAGTTAATTGTGTACACCATTTGCCCAGTACATTTGTAAACACCACTGTCGTGCATAATTATTTGTGGCTAAAATAGGTAATTTATCAATGTAAATATGTTAATGGAGGTCAAATAATCAGGTCACTGTAAGGTTAGTGTTATGGTCAACAATTACAGCCTTTATTGACATGATAGCACCACAATCCATACTTAATTAAAAATAAATAGATCATTAACACACATACGTAATTCAGTAACACGTAAGGTCAATATATGGGTATTAATGTTAATGTGTATACACTCCTCCCTCAACTTATTGATCTCATGTCATACATGATTACTTAATTAGGGAATTTTAAACTTAAATAGGTCAACGGTCATTGCAAGGTCATGTCAAGTTCACACATTATTAGGTCTTAATTAAACCTTTTTATTCCACCTCAGTATCTTCATTAGTACGCATTATGCCGTTTGCCCTTACATTCAGTGGCAGTACAGCCCACAAACATCCAGATCACAAGAAATGGACTATATCCCAAGTGTAAAAAATGCCCTTTTTTATGACACTAAAAAACTTCGCAAATAATAAATATTGAAAAAAGGGTTATACACTGCACAACATATTTTATCACAACGAAGTGTTTAAATGATTTGAAAATGTTTGCGTCCGTCTCCATTTGACACGCATCCTGTCTAAAAAAGGACTGCGAACTATTGAGAAAACTCAGATAATAAGGTATGACCAGAACTGGTCACAAGATCACGAAAATGCAGCAATACGTCAGATTACTTAAAATATTGATGACGCCATAATTTTTGCGTATACCAGTGGTGCCATCTGACGACGGTAACAGTCAAAACATTGTTCTGTTGCCAGACGCTATTCTTGGCGGATTCACGAAGCCGAGAGAGAGAGTCGGATAAGCGAGGCTAACAGCTACGGTGAAAAGTGGGTATACTGTTTGGGAAAACAGAATTCGCCGCCGGGGCATGCTTGATTGCATTCACTGTGGCTAGCTTGGTACCAAACGCGCTGGAATTGTCTATGCTAGAAGCGACACCAGAAAATTCGTATTAATGTTGTTTTTACAATTTTTGAGACTTAATCTACCAAGTCTCAAACTACATGTTCTAGATGGGAAGTGGACAGTTATCATCTATGTATACCCCGCAGTTAGCAGATCACTGTCAATTCTATGTTTTAAGATGGTCACACTATTAGCATTAACGCAATTATGTAACCGTTTGTTCCATTAATTTATCATGCTCTGTGAGAATGGGTCCTTTCTCGTGTCCAAACTACATCTGTTCCTTAACTAATGCTGCTTTTTGTCCTCTTGTTCTACTGCCTTCGTAAATTTGAAGAACATATTCCTTTCAATATCCTCATAATCATTCACTATTTTAAACATTACTATTTGATATCCTCTTTGTATCCTAGTCTCTATCGTAGTCAAACCACATTCTAATCAGTTATACTTATATAACTAAGGTATCTAAATTCTGGAATAATTGTATTTGTTCTTCATTGTATTCTTTCTACCTTTCCTATGTCCTTCTTACGATATTACATCCATGCTTATATACAATATTCCTAATTCTCCTTGTATTATATAGTCATAACAATAGCCCTATAATTCAAGCAGCAATATCACATTACTCTGAAACTAAATGTTACACTTTTTCGTTTGTGGTTCTACTGATAACACTCTACACTTGGTTAGTTAGCTGTATCATGTGTAAACTCTCTGAATATTTGTGTGTCATCTGCAAATGTTAGTACTATGCCAGGTATGTAATCTTCCAAATCATTTATATATATATATATATATATATATATATATATATATATATATATATATATATATATATATATATATATATATATATATATATATATATATATATATATATATATATATATATATATATATATATGTGTGTGTGATAAATGATTTGGAACATTGCATACCTGGCATAGTACTAACATTTGCAGATGACACACAAATATTCAGAGAGTTTACACATGATACACACACACACACACACACACACACACACACACACACACACACACACACACACACACACACACACACACACACACACACACACACACACACACACACACACACACACACACACACACACACACACACACACACACACACACACACACACACACACACACACACACACACACACACACACACACACACACACACACACACATATATATATATATATATATATGTATGTATATTTATGTATATATATATATATATTCTTTGTTTTATATTTAAAGTATTTTTATACCGTTCTTCTTTTTATATGTATTTGTCAAACCTTTTTTAAAGCTTTGCATATTTTCTCCTTTATTTCTAATACACACCTTTTTTAACGGGCAATGTATGCCATATAATTAAGTGAATATTATAATTCCTTACATATTTATTATTGTATATTAACAAGCCATTCGTAGTTCTTATTAATATAATTATTAATATATTAGTCCTAAACAGTTAGCGCAGCACCAAATTACTGTATTATTTTTACTTGCGTATCACGCATTTGAAACACTTTCTTTTGGCCGATCAATATCTACTTCATTAGGTAATGCAAAAACAGGTGATCTCATATATATGATACTAACAGTGCACTGCTGATATAATTAACTGCTTCAATTTGTTAGAATATCGTCAATTAAGGTAGTAGGAATATCTAAAATGTAATCACCACATACATTTATTGATTGTTTTGTGTTGTTTACCACATAAATATATTGTTTATGTTGTGTTGTTTACCTCATCTAAGGTGTCATTAAATGTGTCCACATTTGATCCCGAAGTCATATATGTACATCCTATGATATATGTCATGTAAACAATGTCAGCTCAACTGCAACACCTTCCGCAATGTGGTACACTACTGATGACATGATTTAATATTTTTTCTGAATTAAACCAAATTGCGACTCTGTCTGTATAGCAAGAGCGGTATACATTAATCGTATTGTAAACGTTTTTAACAGGATTGATGTAATTATCATAATCACCGTGTTTAATATTCTGAATAGGCAAAACTGTTGAAGTAAAATTCAGTTGTTTGTTCATGCAATTCAAGCAATGATTTTTTTTTTCAAATTTACTAGTAGTATAGTAGTAAGTAAAATTCATCATCATCATATATACCGGGAAATGGAAAAGCAGGATTGAAAGGTAGTTTCATTGTTTAAGTTCGATACAATCCTGAAAATGTATGTTGATATATATATGTATATATATATATATATATATATATATATATATATATATATATATATATATATATATATATATATATATATATATATATAATATTTTATTCTATGTTCTTAACAGTCATCTCGTCTCATCTTCCCGTTGCGTCGCTCTTCTAGCACTCTTGGCCATAATTCGCGTCTTCTCTACTCGACCCTTCCTAAAACGTATCTCTGACTAAAAGACTGTTGCCTTTAAGGGAATTCGCATTCTGGTTGATCTCCTCACGGCTACGGTTCATACGATTGTCGATATCTGTTTGTGGCGCTTCGAATCAGAGTGGTCGATCCGAACGGCTCTCTCGATTTCCATTTTCGAGACTTCGAGACGCATCTTGTTCATCAAGATGTCTCGCACTTTTGCTTCTATCGTTTCCCAGTTCTCTTTCAGTGATTCTTGGATTCCGTCAGTTCGGATGCGATTTCTGCGAAAACAGTTGGGGAAGAGGTAGTGACATCGAATATGGTAGAGGCACTGTGAGGCAAAAAGCTGGAAGAAGAAAGATGGAAAACGAAGCGTGTACAACAAAGGAAAGGTAACTTCGATTTTGATGGGGATTCAATCATAAGACAGAAAATGCAGTTGTAAGCAGAGTAGAGGACATTACGGCATATAAAATAGGGGGGTGTAGCCGAAAAGGCAAATTTTGATCGGGCACGACAGAGGACTGAAGTGATTGCACAATTATGCGTGACAAAATTAAAAGAAGTTCGTCGATCGGTTCTCACACTACCCAAGTAGGAGCTGGATCAAGGTAGCACGATTTAAGTAATTATGGTTTTCTTTATATCTTTTGTTGTTGGTAGAGAGAAGGACGACAGCTCACATGTGTTTTTGTTGTCCAACACGTGATCAAGTTGTGGCACAGTATTACTGGATAACCTGCTGCGAACATGGCTTATCTTTTCGGCGAAGAACGTTGTAAAACACTCGGCCAACTTGGATTATGAGTCGTGTGTGGGAAGCTTTGTTTTATTATTTATGTTAAGAAGAGAGTTCGCGGCAGTAAAGTACTTTTTTCTGGTATTTTCCTATATAGATATTGTTCTTAGCATGTAGCAGCTTGCATCGTTCAATACACATTTGCGCATGAACTTCCAGCTTGAACTTCCGCCACGTACTGTCACGCCTTCGTCTTTCTTGTTTGCAGATCATCGTTATACCAGGAAGTATTTGTTCCTATTCTGAGGTGCAAAGGAGCGTGGGTTTCAACAAGAGTAAAATCGTAGTGGTTGACCAGTTTATCTACACTTAATGACTCGAGATATTCTGGGCAAAACACAGTGATATCTTCTCGAAAGATATCCGTGGTTATTGCGCGAAACTTCCGATACTTTATTTTATTCATAGCAGCTTGACATCGAGCAGCACAGATGGTGAACGTTATGACAGAACGGCCACATGTCCCCATTTCTATGGGTGATCCGTGTACGTGCATCGTCATACCTTTCGAGTCCAGAGAACTTGCCAGCCGTCTTGCGTCTGAGTCAGTTTTGTCATAGAGGTGGAAGCATACGTCTCCAAATTACTATTAGTGAGCCAGTTTGTAATACGTGTTGGTCAATGAAGCGATCCCATTATTCAAAGAATGCCGATGTTGTTAAGCCGCAGATGGCGGCGGGCCGTACACGACAACAATGCGCATAGATGACTTCAGCGTGCATTCAATGTGTTCGAATGTGCGAAATACTTCATTGAGTTCAGATTTATTGAAAATAGCCTCACCACCACCTTTACCAGTATGATGGGGCGTGTGTTTCATAGAATATTCATTAGGTGTAAGAACGTTTCTCACTCAAGCGTCGGTCGATGCAATCAAACAAGTCACACACAGCGCCATCATATCTATATCGTTTTCAAGAATGTGATCATACATTGCAAGTGACTTATTCCGGCAGACTTCGACGTCAGGTTCAAGTTGATCAGGTTGATGATGATGACACCAACGGTACGCTTGTAACAGTGTCGTAATTAACAGACTTGGCGCCCGAAAGTGCAGCTTTAGAACGTTTCTACCAAATGGGATTGCAGACGGGATCGAGCTGTGTTTCCTAAGCATTTGCAGAATCTTCAGTGGTACGATTTGTTTGGCCTTCATTGCGACAATCCTTGTGAAAAGCATCAACACTGATTTACCATTGATAAAGTAATATACATGTTCCTACCAAAGTTAGTCATGCAGCAAATAGTCACATTGCGCATCCTGGTCACGAATGTCGGAGCTTCTTCAGACATTTTGTCAAAGACACGTAAGGACGACGTAAAGTTGTTTTGCAACGCTAGAGACAAGGATACTAAGAGGAGACCAAATAGAAATGTTTAAAATAGTGAATGGCTATAATAATATTGACAGGAATATGTTCTTCAAACTTAGAGAAGGATATGGACATTAGATAGTAGCGTGAATATATGTGAATGTAGAACTGACAGATACATGATAAGGGCGGGCTGTACATAGATTATAACATTTAAAAGAAGAACTGACATATACATTATTAGGGCGGGCTATACATAGATTATAACATTTTAAAGTAGAACTGACAGATATATTTTTAGGGCGGGCTGTACATAGATTATAACATTTTAAAGTAGAACTGACCTATACATGACTAGGGCGGGCTATACATAGATTACAACATTTTAAAGAAGAACTGACAGATACATGACTAGGGCGGGCCATACATAGATTATAACATATTTGGACTATCGATCAGCCGATGGCCTGATATAAAGTTCACCTTACTGTTGTGTAGATGTTTTGCCGGATAGTCGGCTTTCGCATATGATTCCAGAGCATTGAAAATTCCAGGCTAAAATGCACATATTTCACCGTGTTCGAATTGGCAATAGTTGGGATGGTTGTTGTATAAACTAATCCGTCTAATACATGTACGGTATTTTCACGACTATTTGTGGAATGAACCCCCACTTGTATCAGTTGAGTGATAAACATGTGCTCTGAGCATGCGCTGGTTTTCTAGTTGTGTCTATCGTGTTTGTTTTACCTTTCTTCCAAATATAAGGAAACTAAAATTTATGCATGCGTGCGTGCGGACGTGCGTGTATTCCCGTACATCTACAAAAATGAGTATTATCTTTGTGTAATTGTGAATATATGTGCGTTCGTTGAGGGCGTGCGTGTGTTTTGGTCCATGTTTTTGTCGTTGTTGGTTCTGCCTACATATATAAAACAGTTTGCTATATTGCACGAGGTTTTAGTCTTAGTAAAATTGCTAGAAATGTATTAGTTATTCTTAATGCACGCGGGCGTGATTTGATTAATGTTGTCGGCAGCAGAATAGCGATCTATAAGATTATATATTTTTAACCTTGACATTGTTGGAAATTAATGATTCTGCGGCTGATCTCTATTTATTGTAATAGTGCACGTCATTGGTTGGGCGTTTCCGTGGTCTCTCCCAGTGCGTACCCATTGGCGCTCTCTTTCGTAGAAACGATACCGTGCCGTGACCCGGATGTCGTGGCGTGAGTTTAAAATGGCAATTGCCAAGCCAGAGTGAGTGAAAATATACGATATGTTAACGTTACTGTTCAAGATAACCGATGCTTTTTTCCTAAAACCTGTGACTATCACTGAACCGACTGCTCACACATGCACGCACGCACGCACGCACGCACGCACGCACGCACGCACACACACACACACACACAATCGTTGTGTAATCTCTACTATCGGCAGCAGTTACCCGGTTATTGAAGTAAAACTCAAATTGCAGGCAAGCCACGAACGATTAGGCTTTGCTCTGTCTAGTAAATTCACATTGTTTTTGTCCAATAGACAAAACTGTATCTGGATGATAGATGTTTCATCAAAGAAGTAATGTTTCAATGTATTAGACCCTAATCTAAGAACAAATCGTGTTACTGAATGGTATAGCTTCTATTTTTATTTGTTGTATTGCTCTACCTTTAGCTTTAGCGTCAAGCATTTGATTTTTAGTGTAATTGTATTAATATTTGCTCATATTATACCTATTTGCATTCCTGTATTAAAGTTTGAAGATGGCTCAACCATAACATGTTGAAATATTTAATATAAAGTTTAAAGTTACTTGTTCAAGAACCTTCATGTGTTGGCCCTTCTTGTATTATTGTTACTGTGCAGGTGATGATGCCAACCTCGCTGCACAGGGCAGCTAGTAAGACCAGATTGGGCCAATAAAGGCTAAACCGGACGCCTCCCATTGAAAAACAAAACTAATTCGGCCAATAATGGCTGTCATTTGACATTTGCTCAAATTGCATTAGCTTGTCGGTGACAAAAATAATTTGGGCCAATAATGGCTGTCATAGACGCGAACGGCTTCCACGGAAGCCGTCCGCGTGTTTAAGGTTACACTTTTTAGAATGTTCAACACTGACAACATTTATTTTGTTTTTTGCTAAGGGCCTGATAAGAGGCACAACTATGTAATCGGATCCTTGCACATGCTTCCCTTCTAATATTTTCTGAAGTTTGGCTGTATTGGACAACTCATAAAGTAATTGCAGCATAGAGTTAGTAGACAGAACATTGTATAACATATATTATGACAATAACTACTGTTCGGCTTCCGCAGCCTACACTGCCGCTCCTTATGTATTTTGTGTTAAATGGTATACAAACACATACATTGAACTTGTGCCTAGTAGACCAAATGGGAGCGGCCAGAATAATATATCCATTATGTTCAAGTTACAAATGTCCCGTACAGTGTTTGCCATGGTGTGTTGTGCGAGCACAACTTACTGTGTATCTATTCCTACACGCATATAATTATGTGGTATGCAAATTGTATTACATTTTGTGTTAACATTGCTGGATATCATCATATAGAAACGCCACACAAGGGCAGTTGCAGATCATTTGCAGATTAACCTCGTCAGTGTACAGGTGTGTAAAAGTTTATGCTTCTGGTCGAACAAAATGTAACCATACTGACCAATGTCCGACATCAACAAATCGCTCAGCCATCATCCACTGGTCGTGACCATTTGCCAAGGCAACTGGAAATGCGTGAGAGGTCACCAAACCCACGTCTCTTGCCCTGCCGCCAGTGTTCATCTGTTAGCCGAAACCATGGTCGCAGTGTTCGTTGGGACAGGCTCTCCATGCACGTGTCACACTTCGGTGCGCAGTAACGGAAGGCATATCACTGTCAATGTGGCAGATGGTTGTCAAACCGTCGGCGCTGATACCACTTGAGGCTGGGACGAGCAGGCTGGCGACGTCGTCGTAGCCAGCGGCGGTCGCAAAACTCAGTGGCGTGTTGCCAGCCTGTAGGCGTCTGTCAACAGGCCGTCAGTTCAGCGATGATCTCGCGGGTGCTGCACACCCAGTGGATGATAGCCATTCTACCCTGTCATGTCGACGCACACATACACGTCGTCCAACCCTGCAACATAGATACTAAACAGTCGTAATATCCGGATTCTTTTAACAAGATTTAACAAGATTGCTATCTCAAACAACAAGTTCCAGATGGCAAGTGGACAAGGAAACCATTGGCTTATCGAGAGTCCAACAATTTTTCATCTATGTGTAGCCCTCCCTGATCAGATATCTGTCAATTATATTTTTAAACATATTCACACTACTAGCATTAACAAATTAACACATTATGTTTTGTATCACAACGGCGTTTTGACCTCTGCATATGTGACGTCCATGTCGAGATCATCTAGCCACCGTGCTGCCGCCAGTGGTGAAGTATAATCAGTCACGTTGACATCCCAACCAATGACGTACACTATTACAATAAACAGAGATCAGCCGCAGAATCAGTATTTTCGAACAATGTCAAGTTTTAAAATGCATAGTCTTATACATCGGCGGTATTCGCTATTCTGCCGCCTACAACATTAATCAAATCACGACATTTCAAGCAATTTTACAAAGAAAAATTAATCTAATTGCAAACGTGATGTAATGTACTACTAACCCTAATTGTGCATCTATGTAAGCCACCCATATAGGAGATGCGACTACGAGTTAGCCGCCTGGCGGCGATACTGTTTGGCCACCCTGACTTTTAAGGTGCTGCTATGCGGACTTGATGTGCAACGATGAATATGAGGTGAGATTAATGGAGAGATGGACGCATATTCCAGCATTTATGTTGTAGTTCATTATGTACAATAATTCAAGGACCCGTAGAATTTATCTGACATACTATACCGTGTGTCAGAAGCTAAGTTTCTGACGGCATGAGGGGTCGGATGTGTAGACATCCCCACGGGCCCCCAGGGGTGGGAGTCCCCATCCCAAAAAGGCTGTTGCGGATGTTGCGGAATTACGTTGATTTCTACATCAACGTAAATATAACAATTATGTCATCGTAAATATACAATTATGTTATTGTAAAGATAACAATTATGTCATCGTAAATATAACAATTACGTCATCGTAAAGACAACAATTATGCCTACAAATTTGTTGGAGTCATACAGCAATTTGGAATACTTTTCAAGTTATTAGAGTGTGTATGTACACCATTGGTTTTGTCTAGGGTTAGAAAACGTTTATATATATCATAACAGACTAACACTAGCAACATTACAGAGACATTGTATCTATCTAGAGATGTCTACGGATAGAAAACGTATATATACATATATATATATATATATATATATATATATATATATATATATATATATATATATATATATATATATATATATATATATATATATATATATATATATATATATATATATATATATATGTATATATATATGTGTATATATATACATATATATATATACATATATATATACATATATATATACATATATATGTATATATATATGTATATATATATGTATATATATATGTGTATATATATATATATCCAGAGTATATATCCTGAAATCCTGAGTATGCTCAGGACCGTGCTCAACGCCGTGCTCAAGCATAAATACAAGGCTTAGGCTTTGGTCCTGATATCCTGATATATATATATATATATATATATATATATATATATATATATATATATATATATATATATATATATATATATATATATATATATATATATATATATATATATATATATAGAGCATGCTCTGAAAATAAGGGCCGATCAGAGGCTTATTTTCAGAGCAACTCTGTTATATCTGCTACTTTTATATTTGTATTGTTAGGCTTGCCTACCTTCATCTCCTTGTGTCCGTACACTTACAAAGAACTGCACACAACATGCATTGACTATTGAGACGTGGTGAATAGACATTTATGAAAATTACCGTTGATTTCCCAATGCAAAAATGTGCTTATGTTAATCTTTTAGCATATCATAAACTCTTTCGGGCAATTTTAACAGATGAAAAAAAAAATTGTGTTTATTGACAATTAAATATCTTATTAACCATGAAATAGCGTAACATATCAGCTGATGCACATCAAACGTTATAGCACAACATTAAAATGTACATTTGTTTGACATTTTATATATATATAGTAGATTAGTTAGGATACCTCCCAAAGGAGACAGTTACAGAGTTTAAATCATAGCGGTGCTTAACAAGTAATGCTCTTGTCGACTAGATGGAATCAATAAAATATATATAATAATATAATATTAACTAGCCTGACACAGACAATGTTCTAAGTCAAACGCCCGCAACATGAGGCAAGTCAGCAGCCGTTTTGATTTGTTCGTGTGATTCTATATTGGAGCATGTAACTGAGCCTATATGCACTGTCACTGCATGACTGTAGCCACATCTGAGTTGGCAATTAATGACTCCATATTTAACAATTCTTCCTTTTGTGCAGCCTGTCCACAGTACACACTCATTGTTTAGTGACAGACACACGTTTTCAGGCATTTATTCAGTATATTTTAGATAAAAAAACCTCCTCCTTGACTGTTAGATGGCTACCGCATTTCCTTTGCCATGGTACCTATTTGGGTTCAGCCTGAGGCATGATCGTTTTGATTGGTTAAATCAGCTTCCGGTTTGCTCGAGAAATAACGAATTATGGGCCGTTATTTCCAGAGCTGTTCGGTAAATAGCCAGTGCGTAAATCAAATGGCAGCTCACGCATAAATGTATTGAAGTCGTTGAAAGTCCATCCGTTTCGAGGAGATACTTTGTCCGATTTGAGCGTCCAGGCCGCCTACTTCCGAGTCGTATCCGTGTGAAGAACTGATGGAATACGACGTCATTTGTGAAACATTTTCGTTTTTTGCCTCAAACTGCACTATTTAACGAACATTTGCCAAATGTAACCGCAGCAGCGACAGAGACCGCAAAACAAGTGATAGTTTACTTTTAGTGACGACGTTTTCGGCGACGAGGACCATTCATTTACAGCTGTCGCAGGACTACAAAATTATATTTCACGAAACATGTCTACATATATTAAAACAATACGGTTTAGCCGGACGATTTATAACATGCTATACTGGACATTAAGCCATACCAATACTATATATGCGAAGTGTATGTTGTAATGTTATTCAGTCATTATATGCGAAGACATACAGAGACTTCTGCGTAGACAAAACATATACCTTTATTGCTTATCCCGGGGAACCGCACTTCCGGTAGCTAGGGTGTAATAGTTGCTATAAAATGACATCCCTGTTTCCGAAGAAAAGGGGAATCCTGTAAACTGGTTCTTAAGACATTGTTACATGATGCAACTCACAAATATGTTAAATACTAATCAAGGTGTTAGTAGGTTCTACTAACTGGAGTAATACAATGTGCAATGCATATAATAGTGTGATCTAGTAATCAATAAACCAATGTAACTAGTGGGTATCTGCCCATTCAGGCTACAGTACAGTCCTCGGGTCCTACACATAGTAGTGACACAATCTATATTACTCTAAGGTTTAGTGTCTCTGTTAAGTGTCACAGTTAAGTGTCACAGGTCCAGTCGTGGTGGATCACGGATGATTCGACCAGAGCGTGGGACACACTTTTCTCAGAACGTTTGGGGTTCTCGTCGCATCGAGGGTCGTCGTCGTCAGCGTGCAACAACAGGTGTTGTTCGGTTGTTTCGATGATGTCTCGTCGATTTCGTCGCAGGATTCTTCCGCGAGTCGATTCGACGCCATAGGAACGCGGTTGCTGACACGGGTTAACAAAACGGGCGGGCGCCCATCAATGGGTGTCCGGGTGGCGTGTGCGGACGATCTGTCCTCGTGAGAGTACAGGAAGGTCCGTGACTCCTCGTGCTCCTTGGCAGAGGCCTGTTGTTCGTCGAGGCGAGCGCGGATGGCACACCTTGAACCACTCGCGTTCGATATGGCAACTGGCAAGTTAGACACAACCCTTCTGCCGTAGAGTAATTCCGCCGGAGAAGGTAAGTGGTTGTCTATATGAGTTGCTTTCAGCACGAGTAGCGCCATCTGTATATCAGATCGCGGTCCAATGTTCTTCAACGTGCGCATCACGGTTTGGATATGTCGCTCGATGTGGCCGTTGGATTGACGGTAGTGTGGGCTCGAAGTTACGTGATCGAAACACAACTGATCGGCGAACTTTCTGAAAGCATCGGAGCTAAAGTGGCATCCGTTATCGCTGACTACACGTTGCGGCACTCCTTGTTCTGCGAAGAGCGATATTATCTTTGAGATGACAGCGGGGCTCGTCACAGCGCTGGGAATCGCGTAGACGAACGGTAACTTGGAGTAGTAGTCCGACACGATTAAGTACGACTCTCTGTTTATCATGAACAGGCCCGTGCCTACTATCTGCCAAGCGCATGTGGGGGTCTCGTGTGGCATGAGCGGCTCATGCGGTTAAGCACGTTGTATATCTTGGCATGTTGCGCACTTGCGTACCACCTCCTCAATGTCGCGGTTTATCCCGTTCCAGTATACACACGTACGTACCGCCTCCTCAATGTCGCAGTTTATCACGTTCCAGTATACACACGTACGTACCACCTCCTCAATGTCGCGGTTTATCCCGTTCCAGTATACACACGTACGTACCACCTCCTCAATGTCGCGGTTTATCCCGTTCCAGTATACACACGTACGTACCACCTCCTCAATGTCGCGGTTTATCTCGTTCCAGTATACACACGTACGTACCACCTCCTCAATGTCGCGGTTTATCCCGTTCCAGTATACACACGTACGAACACGCAAGCCGGTTTTCTCTCTCCCCTGATGTGATTCGTGTAATTTCGTCAATGTCTCGGCTTGGAGACTCAATATACTTTCAGAACAGGACCGTCTTCTACCTCTAGCTCATCTCAGTATGACCGGTAAGGTCGCAGGGGAGCAGGTAACAGGCATTGGCGTTCAGGCCAACCGTTGGTGATCACTGTGATCAGGCTCTGAAGACCAGAGTCAGCTCGCGTCTCAAGGCGTAGCGTCTGCAGTTTGTGGGTTGGTAACTGGACGAATGTTATATGTACGTCCAGCTCGATCTCCTTTCCGTCTGCGCATGGTTAGCGTGACATTGTGTCAGCCAAAGCTAGTTCTTTGCCAGGATGATACCGTAGTAGAATGGCGTACGGCTGGAAGCGCAGTAGCATGCGCTGTCGTCTCTGCGGGGCCGCAGCAAGGTTCATCAGATGGATAATCTCTAGTGGTTTGTGGTCAAATTCCACAGTGAATCTGGTGCCGTATACATATGTGTGGAAACGTTTGCAGCCAAACAAAGACTGCTGTATTTCTCTTTCAATGTTCAAATAACGTTTTCCGCATTCGCTCAACGACTTCGATGAGAAGGCTATCGGCTTAGCTCCTTGCAGTAGAACAGCTCCTAAGCCGCGTCCGGAAGTATCGACTTGGAAGACGGTGTACAATATGACCTAAACAAAATTGTTTTTACTTAGTCAATACGCACAGAATGATAAAAAAAACTATAAACTGAACCTTTGTCTCACAAAATAGAATCGCCTAGTTAAGGCTTAGCCTTAACTCTCGAATCGCTTAGTCTGGCTGCGAGGTATTACTTTTTACTATTTTTATTTTTAGACAGTTTTATCTTTTGACTCGTCTCGTTCTGTCTGTTAAATCGTTCACCGTGTGCCCGACTTTCCACGTGTGATATTGGTGATGGGTTGAAGTTTCTCCGGCGCTTTTTCCCGCAAACGACACGCTTGCAGTCGAAATTCTTCGTCCACCACTGTTTATTTATGGAAGTATCTTTGTTATCTTTTATTCAAAAAGAGACTTCCATTTGGCCGCTTGTGTATTTGAAAAAAACTGCGTCTTTTCGTACTCAGCTGAGTACGTACTCAAGACGTTTTATAACCTCAGTTGAGCAAATAAACTCTGGTGAGCATGACATCTCAGACTTGAGCACAGACTTGCGCTTGAGTTTGAGGATGGTTTATACCCTCGGGTGGGCGACCGCAGCAGCAGCAGAAGAGGATTCGGCAACGTATAAAACTCGTCACGACGGGTCGGGCACCGAAAATACGTCGTACGGGTACGGATGTGACCTCCCTCGATTCGGGTGGTCCCATCGAATTCCTGCTACCCGGGGGCGGGTCGGGATGCACTTAACTGGATCCAGCCAACATATGCCTGTTCGTGCGAGCGAAGGTGACGGAAGGAACTTCGACGCGAACGAACCGGTAGGTCCTGTGAATAATCGGCTGCATTAGCTGTGCAGTCAAGTCGACGTCTACCTGAACGATACTTTCGTGACCCTTTCGACCAACACGTATCCGTATCGCGCCTACATCGAAACGGCGTTGAGCTACGGTACCGAAGCCAAATATACGCTAATAACAAGTCATGTGTGGTACAAAGACACAGCCGGTCACATGGAAGCGATAGACGTCACCAATGAAGGGTAACTGGATCGGAAAGCGTACACTTCGCAGAATCGGGTCGTCGAACTGGTGGTAAGAACGTCTGTTGCTGCGCTGCATTCAAAACGGCGCTTTCAATGAGCGGCACACAAAGAACCAGTTTCACGCCAAACACAACGACATCAACTTCCTCGACGTGTACGCAGACGGTCGACATGTGCCTGCTAACCCACGCAGCATTACGCCCGTTCCTGAATAAACTCTGTTCTGAGTGGATTCGCAACGTCAAGATACTTTAGAATCATCTAACTGGTACGGAAAATACTGCGTCGCTATTTATTGTTTCGATATAACGGTGTGTTGATGAATGCAGTTACAAAGACTTTTGTTACCTATTTAGTCGCTGACTATTGTCGCCTGTTCGATTGGCTTAAAACTCTCAGAGACAGTAAAATGTAGCATACTTGCACGACAGGCACGTCTACCTTGCTTTGTTTATTTCATCCATCCATGGAGCCTCTGGCGTGGAAAAGATGCATGTTAGCCTCTTCATCACATCACATCCTTGGAGCCTATGGCGCGGTGTTGAATCAACTCTAAGCTCTTAATTTTTAATTTTTAGACAAACCCTCTCGCAAAAGATATTCGATGACCCTTCAGAACTCTGTCTCCTCAAAGATTAGGCCATGTCACCAGCTTGACCCTAAGTCGACCGGAAATGACCATAAATATGCCGGGAAGACCGATGTCAGCCATCACGTGACCGGAGAAAGTTAATGACCAATTCGATTACCACAATGACCGGACACAAGCCAATATCCCATCTTAGAGGTTTACAAACCTTTCATCTATTACAGCCTATATTAATACGTACGACTTGGTCCTGAATGAAAACCACTGTCGGTTAAATTCCATCACCAATAATCCAACTATCATAGAGACCACATTTGGTCGGCCTAATTATCATAAGACCACGTGGTTGCGTGCATAAGTGCGTGTGTTTGTGCGTGCAGGCGTACGTGGGTTTGAGCCACCGATCTCAAAAAAGTGGCATTGATAGGTGGTGGGGTGATTTACAATTAAAAATCATTGATGTGAATGTTGTATTTAAGTATGTAATGTATGGTCAAACAAAATAAATTAATGTGACTTTGTTTTAGTTGTTGGATTTGTGCTTTTGAAATTTTTATGAATGAAACATCAGAAAAACTGGTGAAATCGTCACGAAAAACGTGACGTGGCTGTCCTCACTCAGCGTTGATCGAAAACAGTTCAACACTTACTACAACGGAACAAAGAAATAAAATATACTAAAGAAAGGTGACATCTTGTTTATTTAGAATACTGCACAAATATATTATGAAAAAAAATTATCGGACGCCGAAAGAAACGTGAAATGGACGTAGTGCTAGGGTTTACCGAAACTAAATTATTCTAGACATAAATTCCAACTTTGGATCGTTTTGGATGTGATTATTCTACGTCGTCTTTAGCATCACAATAATGTTTGATGTCCGTATTGTAAACAAAATAAAGTCCGTTCAATCATCAATTAAGGATCCCTCTGCTCATATAGTTTATATAACTTATGATATACATACTATTATTATCCGTTCTCTGCAGTTCTTCTGCAAAAAAAAGCAGCAGCCCCGTCCCGTGAAGATGGAGTCAACATGTCCTCTCTCCCAACAAAGCGTCCCACACATCTACGAATCCAACTCTCTCCCATACGCGTAGCTGCTGAACTAGTACGTTTAATAGACGAGCCACACATTTGAGATCATCTAAGTACATTTCTGGTTCTTTTCGGTATGTTGTCCAGTCCGTCTTTGCGTTGTTATCGTCCGCTGACGCTTCTGTTCCAAGCTCGTTGGCGGATGCGACCATGTTGCACCAGATTGTCGGTGTATGTACCGTTGGCTACATAAAGTTTGCCATTCTCATAACTATACTTCAGTTTTTAACAAGATTTAACCAGATTTGCCATCCAAGCCAAAGGCCCAGATGGCAAGTGGACAAGGAAGCCATTGGCTTATCGAGATTCCAACAATGTTCATCTACTTATAGCCCGCCCTCCTGAGATATGTGTCAACCTTGTTTTTAAACAAATTCACGCTGCTAGCAGTAACACAATCTGTAGACAATTTGTTCCATTAATTTATTGTCCTCTGTGAGAACGCCTAGCCTTTATGGTTGTTACACCACATTTATTCAGTTGTTCTTCAAAACTTTTTTCCTTGTATGTTATTTTTAAATAACTGTATAAAGTTTGCCTCTTTCCATTCAAAAGGAACCACACCCTCTTTTAACGACAAGTTGAACGCTTTTGTAAGTATGCCTTCTGAGCAACATTTTCAGTCTAGGTTTGATGACATTTGGTACCTGATCTTATCCTACGTTAAAGAGTAAAGGCCGTGGTCAGTCTGACAAATCCGGGCCAATTGGAAGAACACTTTATGCGGAAATCGGTCTGTACTTTTAATTGCTAATGTCAAACTGAGAGAGACCTGAAGGGATTGTGGATCTACCAACCTATATCGCCCAGTGACGGTTGAACGCACATTGACACGAGTGGTCAGCGACATAGGCCAACTTCACGCTTGGTCAACCACTGGAGTAACTCGCCGGCCGTCACGCGCCAGTGCTGCTTGGCGTCTTGCTGATGAACATAACAAGAGCTAAGCGTTTCACCCCACTGCGTGGTCCACCTGTCGACAGGCGGGGTGATTTAACAAGATTTGCCGTCCAAGCCAAAGGCCCAGATGGCAAGTGGACAAGGACGCCATTGGCTTATCGAGAGTCCAACCATGTTCATCTACTTATAACCCGCCCTCCTGAGATGTGTCAACCTTGTTTCTAAACATATTCAAGCTGCTAGCAGTTACACAATCTGTAGACAATTTGTTCCATTCATTTATTGTCCTCTGTGAGAACGAGTACTTCCTGATGTCCAATCTACATTGATCCTTTACTAATTTTACCTCATGTCGTCTAGTTCTGCTATCCTTCTTGAGTGAGAAAAACATATTTCTATCAATATTTTCATACACATTCAATATCTTAAAAACTTCAGTCTGATCTCCTCTTAACCTCCTTGTCTCTAGAGTTGTTAAACCACATTCTTTCAGGCGTTCTTCATAACTAAGGTGTCTCAGTTCTGGAATCATTTTAGTTGCTCTCCTTTGTATGCGTTCAAACGTATCTATATCCTTCTTACGATATGGTTTCCATGTTTGTACACAGTATTCTAAATGAGGTATAACTATTGCTTTATAAAGAGGTATAATTATTTTTTTCCCTTGTATGTTATGTTTCTTCTAATCAATCCAATAATTTGATTACCCTTTGAAGCTGCAATACCACACTGCTCTGAAACTTTCATATCACCGCTTATTGTAACGCCTAAGTCCTTTTCTTTTAAAGTAGTACTCATAACGGTATCTCCCATTTTATAGTTTACATTCAATTTCCCATGTCCTGTATGTAGGCATTTACATTTCCCAAAATTGAACAACATCTGCCATTTCTCAGACCATTTCACTAATCTGTCTAGATCGTTTTGTAAATGTTGTTTATCACCATCAGTATTAACATTTCTAAACAGTTTTGTGTCATCCGCAAATTTCAGTACGCTACTTGTTATACTGTCGTCCAAGTCATTTATATATATATTAAGAATAATATTGGTCCTAATACTGATCCTTGAGGTACCCCACTCAAAACCGATTTTCAATTTGAAACTTCTCCATCTACTACAACTCTTTGTCTTCTGTCAGTCAGCCATTGTTCTATCCAGTCAGTTATGCTATCCCCGATAGATGGCAGCGTTTCTCCTAGGCCGCTAGCATAGAGTTATGATCGGGGACGCTGTACCAAGAAAAGTTACCATAATGGAGGCGTTCCCCATGGAACTTTGTCTGGATCAAAACAAGTATTGGTCCATATCAGTGATCTACGAACGCCTTGCCCTATCTACACACATGTGGATGACAGCACAATATTTGAAATATGCAACCGAAACAGAATATTTGTCATACAGCATTCAGCTAACATTACTGCGCATTGGTCTAATGATAATGCTATGCGCATTAATACGAGTAAGACAAACGAAATGGTTATACGTTTCCATAAAGATAGAACATATGTTGAATCTCTTCCGTATATTGATATAAATGGGATTACTGTTGAAAGGGTTGCTCAAGTAAAAATTCTCAGTATAAATATATAACCACATATAAGTTGGAATGCACATAAAAATGAAATAGTTGCAACGGCAAGGAAAACGGTGTATATGATACATCAGTTGAAAAGTACTGGATTCAACCAAATTGATTTGGCCAGAATTGATGTATCTGCTATGAGACCAGTAGTTCAATACGCTTCTTCGGTATGCACACGAACTTGCCCAAATACTTATCGGACAATATCGAGATAATCCAAAAACGGTGTCTCATAAAACTATATTTCCTGATTTTACGTAGGAGGATATGCTGCAGAAGGTAATCATATCAATGCTGCACGACAGGCAAAATGAGTTATGTAATGGGTATTTCGGAAGAATGAGGCGTGATGACCACACACTGAATAAGGTATTACCGGACACTCGAATGGTTTCATATGCTCTGAGATTATATAATGAGCTACCCTTTCGACTGGCTAACACAAATCGCTACAAAAAAAACCCGATAATACCATGGTGGTTGGTACACTGTCAACATACTTAAACGGTTTATCAAGTATGTTTTAACATATAATTTTAATATCTAAGTAATTTAGTTATTTTCCTTTTAATGTAATTTTATTATGTTGATTAGGGTGAACTTGATCAATGTAATTATATTGATACAGTCAGTTTGTATATAAAGTGCCTCCTGTTGAGAATGTTGTGTTCACGTTTCGTTTTACTGAATGTATATCAATGTAATGTTAATATAACTGCATTACTGTTATTATGTACAAAATGTGCAAACAATATTTTAAAGTTATTTTCCGTGTATTATGACATAATTATGCTTGCATGGCTTTGTGTATTTTATCGTGACTGTATGTGCAATCCAACTGAGAAGATGCCAATGATAAACCGATTTTGATTCCGATATATTGGTTTGTGTATTATATCGTGACTGTGTGTTCAATCCAACTGAAAAAAGTTCCCAATAATAAACTGAATTCCAAGTTATTTATTTTCCTTCATTGCCTTTATTTTCTCAGCTACCATTACAATAACAATTAGCTACCCTAAACAGCCCGATTTAGCCTTCTTACATTTAACATCTGGAATTGGTAAAGAGCTAATATCATAAATGCCAAACACTGATCTGAAGTATCCATTTAGGCCTTCCTCTATTAAAACAAACCGTGTGATATTATATTTGTAGCATTTGTTCTCATTTTGTTTAATGTTAGATGTTATTTTGAGTCAAAGCTTTTTTTAGATTGTTTAATTTCATTCGTTGCTGCATTAAGTGCTTCTCTTTGGAATTTGTGTAGTCTTCATCCTTTTTGGTACACCTTTAAATAATCCACATAGTGTGTTTGTTTGGTATTTTCTAATTACTTTTTTTGGTAAATGTTTCTTTCTAGACCGTTATCCTTTTTTTTCTTCTACCCGGAAACACATTTATCAATTACACTCTCAGTTCTATATATATTTATATGATACAACATTCAATTGCGGTCTTATTCCTACGCATATTATTTCAGTCTACATGTGTAAGTATTTTCACATATCTTTATGTTTACCTTTGTGGAAGTTTCTCCTGTATTTTTGTGTTATTATAAAATATTGTATATGCAAAATATGTATAAGTTTTGTAGGCGTACCAGATAGGGTGAATACTAACCAAATTACAAAGAGGAATTTGATGCAGCTACGAATTAAATTAAACATTATAAAAGAAAGTATGACAAAAAATTGCATGTAACAGAAACATTGACAGGAAATTGTTTATGCGTTTGTCAGCAGTAAACACAATGTACGAGACAAGGTTTGAAGACAGTGCTTGAATTACAATATCACAATGTTTTTTAATGGCAGAACACCTAAATGGATATTTCGGTTAAGTTTTTAAAAGAGATGATATTAGTCAACAGTTTTAGATGCTAAATTTTAGGAGGCAAAACCTGACTTTTAAGAGCATTAATTCCTGAAATGGTAGCTAAGAAATTAAAGGCAATACATGTCAATAAATCACATAGAGTGGATGGAAATGATCAAAAGCTGCTAATGGAAACAGTACACCAACTTAGTATTCCACTTGCAAGAGTGTTCATCTTGTCATTACAAGAAGAAATGGTTCCTTTTCAATGGAAAGAAGCAAATATCATACCATTCTTTAAAATCGGTTCGTGAACTAAGTCTATATATATATATATATATATATATATATATATATATATATATATATACCACTCATCTTAGTAGTTGGCAATGTATTCGCAAGAGTGTTCCTCAACAGTCTTACCTTCCGCATTAATCACTGAAACTCAAAGTGTTTTATATATCGAAGACGCACTGTGCAAATACCTATTGCGTTTACCGTTACAAGAAAAGCGTTCGACACAGTGGGACGACTAGGACTGTGTGCATTTCCGCGAAAATATGGATGCCCTAAGAGATTTGTAGAAATGATCGAGGCACTGCAATCAGGAATGATGGAATTGGAGAAGCGCTTAAGCAAGGCATTTTCAACGTTTGGTCGGCTGCACAAGCATTTGGTGTCAATCGTAGTGAAATGTATGGTGCAAAGAGCAATAATTTGAGGGACAAAATCATAACAGAAACATCAGGTAGTGGTTCTCACTTGCCGAAGATAGACTAACCTGGAATTTATACATTGAAATATATAGATACATAACTTATTAAAGTATAATACTGTCATGTAAATAAAATAAAAATCTAGCACGAAAACATCTAGAAGAATCAATTAAAACAAAATAGCATATTGTGAAGGACTTACGCTGGCTGGCTGCACAAGAGTGTTATGTAGCCAACGGTACACACAGCGACAATGTGGTGCAACATGATTACATCGGCCGACGAGCTTGGAACAGACGCGCCAACGGACAACAACAACGTGGTGCAACATGATTACATCGGCCGACGAGCTTGGAACAGACGCGCCAACGGACAACAACAACGTGGTGCAACATGATTACATCGGCCGACGAGCTTGGAACAGACGCGCCAACGGACAACAACAACGTGGTGCAACATGATTACATCGGCCGACGAGCTTGGAACAGACGCGCCAACGGACAACAACAACGTGGTGCAACATGATTACATCGGCCGACGAGCTTGGAACAGACGCGCCAACGGACAACAACAACGTGGTGCAACATGATTACATCGGCCGACGAGCTTGGAACAGACGCGCCAACGGACAACAACAACGTGGTGCAACATGATTACATCGGCCGACGAGCTTGGAACAGACGCGCCAACGGACAACAACAACGTGGTGCAACATGATTACATCGGCCGACGAGCTTGGAACAGATGCGCCAACGGACAACAACAACGTGGTGCAACATGATTACATCGGCTGACGAGCTTGGAACAGACGCGCCAACGGACAACAACAACGTGGTGCAACATGATTACATCGGCCGACGAGCTTGGAACAGACGCGCCAACGGACAACAACAACGTGGTGCAACATGATTACATCGGCCGACGAGCTTGGAACAGACGCGCCAACGGACAACAACAACAACGAATGAGACAGCAGGTTGAAGAGAGAACTCTGAATGACTTGACGCCTAGCTCACTTCGCATACAGTGTCTCACAAACGAAGTCGACCGCGATCCCAGGTATAGTGACGCAGTCTGTTGATGATTTATGTAAATTATCTCAAATATATGTCACGACAGCAACAGCGCATAGAACAGCTGGTGAAGACAGAATTCTGAATGATGTGGAAGCCAGCTTAATTCGCATCGTGTTGCTTACAAATTAAGTAGACCGCGAAGCCTGGTCGTCTAGTGACGCAGTCTGTTGATGATGCAAGTAACCCATCTCAAGTGTATGTCACGCCTATTAAGTAGACCGCGAAGCCTGGTCGTCTAGTGACGCAGTCTGTTGATGATGCATGTAACCCATCTGAAATGTATGTCACGCCTATTAAGTAGACCGCGAAGCCTGGTCCTCTAGTGACGCAGTCTGTTGATGATGCATGTAACCCATCTCAAATGTATGTCACGCCTAATCAACACACTAGTTCAGCAGCTACTCATGGGGAGTGACTTGTATCCTTATATATGTGGGGATGATTTTTCGGGGAGAGCAAATATATGTATATGTGATGAGCTCCATTTAACGAAATAACGGAGGCAGGTTTTGCTGAAGAACTGCAAAGAACGATTGACAATAGCCTGGGTAGCATTAGTTATTTATCAACTATATCAGCAGGGGATTCTTAGGTATTGATGGAATGGGCGTATCGGAATTACGTCCCGATTTTGATGAAAATAAACTTCGTTTTTTAAGGCTTGTTCACTCCATGTATATAAGATTTGTGGCACAAAATATTTACGCACTTTTCCAATACCCTTGTTAACGTTATGTAGTGTACAAAAGAAACAAGATTTAATTTTTATTGACACATTTTTTTCTTTATCAGATAGTGATTATTGAGTAGGTAGTAACCAACGTTGAGAGACGCCTAACCCGTTAATTGAACTTTTCATCAACAAATAAAACACGAGTCTAATAACTATAATATTATCATATGTTTGTCAGTATTCATTTACACTGTCTATTCAAAACATTTACATAAATGTTGTTTTGATGGCAAACCAGACAGTATTATCCTAATACCACGTTTTGAAGGCATGATGGCATGAACACGCAAACCAGGGTTTGTTCGTGTATCAACCAGACGTCCAAGGATGAAGTTGCAATTTCTTTCGCCCAGTTATTTCTAAATAATATACAGGCGTATCATTTTCCACTTGACATAGCAAGTGCGTGTAGACAGTGCTTTTGGTTAATGGGTCTGTAATTATATATTGATAAATAGTTTAATATGACGTAGATATTCCACGCCCAAAAAGCAATTATACGCTTATTGTTACAATACCGTTCAGCCGGTTATGTGCGCACGGGTCTAATAACGACATGAGTTAATTCTTTTAAAGATGTTGGGTTGAGTTTTACAAGAAGCTTCAACTCAAACAGTCAGTAGGCCAGGGAAGTAACAACATTAAGTAAGTTCCTTATCTGGGTTGACTATTATTTATATCAGCGTTACTTTTATCATCTCCCTCTCCCAACACCGCATTCTCTCTCTGTCTCTGTCTATCTCTCTCTCTCTCTCTCTCTCTCTCTCTCTCTCTCTCTCTCTCTCTCTCTCTCTCTCTCCCTCTCTCTCCCTCTCTTCCACTTCGTATTGATCTCCACCGTCTTCTCCTTTTCCCTGTAACATATATCTCCCTCCCTCCCTCCCCTCCCTTGTTCCCTCTCCCTTTCCTGTTTTTTTTTGGCTGCATAATTTATGCGCGGCGTACTTCACAAAGAAGCATTTTGGCGAAGACGCTACCGCATACACGCACGCACGCACATATGTGAACGAGCGCATGCATGCACGCACGCGTTTCAATTACATACACGTGAAATGCCGGACATTCGGTGGTATTTGTACATAAATATTGTCCAAATTAATTGCATGCATATAGGCCTATGGAAATACAATTACATGTTAAGTGACAATCACAGGTAACGATATATATATATATATATATATATATATATATATGAATATATCATGAATATGCTATGCTATTTATCATATGGATTACACCTTCACAACAATGGTTGAGATAGATGGATAGTGGTATATGGAGTCAGATCACTGCAGGAATCGCTGCACAACTTGATAGTGTAAGTCGGGAATGTTGCACGCGTCCCACATAAGTTGATATGTGCAAAACTGGTCACACTGATTAAGAAAGAGATCGGTCAATGTATGCGAATAACATATGTAAACCACTCCAATTAATAGCTGGCAAAGTATTCGTAAGAATGTTCCTCGATATTTAACTTAGTAATATATACTGCTTCCATGCACATACACTTAGAAACTTGCACGACCACATCTAGAAGAATCAACTAAAACAAAACTGCGTATTGTGAATGACTTACGCTGACTGGCTGCACAAGAGTGTTATGTAGCCAACGGTACATATAGTGACAACGTGTTGCAACATTGTTACTCCGGCCGACGAGCTTGGAACAGACGCGCCAACGGACTACAGCAACGACGAATGGGACATTGGTTTGAATAAATGACGTAGAAACAAGCTTATTTCGCATCGAATGGCTTACAAATGAAGTCGACCACAAAGACTATTTGTCTAGTGACGCAGTTGGTTGACGATGTATGTAAACGATCTCAAATGTATGTCACGCCTACTCAACGAACTAGATGCTTTTGTTGGGAGACCAAACCAGTTTATTTGTGATGAGCTCAATGTAAACGGATAACGGCGGCAGGTTTTGCAGAAGAACTGAAAAGAACGTTTGAATGGGTAGCAGTAGTTACAATTTACATTTTGTTGTTAGGTTAATTGTTTTTCAGTAGCTGTTGACCAACTCTGATATATGCCCACCCGTTTTTCGGAACTTGCATAAAACGTAAAGCTCAAGTCTAACAATCATAACAATATCAGATTTATTTATATTTTCATTGTTCATTTAAAATATCTACTCAAAATTTGACATTCACATAAATGATGTTTAATGGTAAACTAAATAACATTACCCTAATACCACGTTTTGACGGCAGTATGGCAGTATATATATATATATATATATATATATATATATATATATATATATATATATATATATATATATATATATATATATATATATATATATATATATATATATATTTATTTATATATATATAAATATATATATATATATATATATATATATATATATATATATATATATATATATATATATATATATATATATATATATATATATATATATATATATATATATATATATATATATATATATATATATATATATATATATATATATATATATATATATATATATATATATATATATATATATATATATATATATATATATATATATATATATATATATATATATATATATATATATATATATATATATATATATATATATATATATATATATATATGATATATATATATATATATATATATATATATATATATATATACATACATATATATATATATATATATATATATATATATATATATATATATATATATATATATATATATATATATATATATATATATATATATATATATATATATTATGCATTTGTTGGGAGAGTAGACCCGTTTATCTCCGATGAGCACCATCTAGGCGGAATAACCGCGGCAGGTTTGGCAGAAGAACTGCAAAGAACGATTGACAATAGCATGAGTTGCATTAGTTAGTTCAACTATGTGAGCAGGGATTCCTGCTCACACTACTTGTCCGGCATTGCATGTGAATGTAGTCGCATCACGTGGGTGCGTGTTCGCGTTCGTGCACGTGTGTGCGTGCTTGCGTGTGTGCGGTAGCGCCTTCACTAAAATGCGTGTTTATGAAGTACACCACGGGTAACTGCTGCAGCTAAGAAAGAGGGGAGAGAGGGGGAGGAAGGGAGGCGTCTGCAGAGAGGAGGTAGAGGGATATGAGAGGAAGAGAGTGATGAAGAGCGAGAGGAAGCGAGGGCGGCGGAGTGAGGGGGAGGTTGAGTTGCAGAGCGAGATGGAAAAGTACAGCTGTTAAATGGCAATTCATCCCAGATAACGAACTTTCACAATGTTGTTGCTTCGCTGGCCTTCTAACTGCCTGATTCGAAGCTTCGTGTAAAACTCATCCCAACATCTTTAGAAGAATTAACACAGTATTATTATAACGGCTGAACGGTAGTGCAAATATCACCGTATAATTTCTTTTTGGACGTGGAGTATCAACACCATATTAAACTATTTATCAATATATAATTGCAGACACATTAACCAAAGACTGTCTACACGCAATTGAGATGTTAAATGGAAACTGATACGTCTGTATGTTATTCAGAACTGAATGAAAGAATGTGTAACTTCATCCGTGTACTTCTGGTATTCGTATGTATGTATGTATGTATGTATGTATGTATGTCTTTTTGTCAGTCAGTCTCTCTGTTCACTCGTTTCTCCATCATATTCTCATGTATGTGGCTGACATTTTCAAACATGTCCGGGGGTCCGTTGCTACATTGAAACAAATTCTAAGTTCCCCGGGGTGGGGTATCGTAAGAGGAACCAATGTGGTTATTCGACATAAATTACGTAATGGAGACGCAGATGGAGAAGGAAAAGTATAGTTGGTTAAATTGCAAGTCAGCCCAGATACCGAACTTTCCCAATGTTATTGTTTCCCTGGCCTGCTGACTGCCTGAACTGAAACTTTGTATAACACTCAACCCAACATATTTAGAAGAATTAACGCATGCTGTTATTATATCCATGCGCACATGACCGGCTGAACTATAGTGCAAATATCACCGTATAATTGTGTTTTGGGCGTGGAGAATGGACATCGTGTTAAACTATGTATCAATATATAATTACAGGCTCGTTAAACAAATACACTGTCTACACACACTTGCTATGTCAAGTGGAAACTAATATGTTCTTCTTCTGTCTGTCTCTCTCTCTCTGTCTGTCTGTCTGGCTGGTTGGCTGGCTGGCTGGCTGACTGTCAGTTCCGTCATATCTCCGTCAGTTTCGCATGTATGGGGCTGAAATGTTTAAGGCACGCCCGGGGTTCTTTGGTATATTGAAACAAATTATAATCTTCCCGGGGGTTGGATATTGTGCGAGGAACCAATGTGGGAGTTCGACGTAAATTACGTAATTCAGAGTAATAGGTACGTGCAATTGTTAGCAACGCTATGTGTGTTTCAACCATTGATACGTTATCTACTTAAAACATCTACTGAACGCTTCGTTAAACCGGCAGGCGTATGTGATTTTTGTGGAGCGAAGATATCATTGTAATAATGAGTAATAAAACCTAACTTATATGGCGCCTATATCATCAGTAACCTGAACTCAGAAGCGCAACAAAACATAATCATTAAGCATCATCGTGAAAAAGGAGGCGCAAAAGTCATTATCAGAACGAGGGACAACCGAGGATATATGGTGGAAATGCAATTTGAAATAAATGTGTCTTGAATTTTTTTCGGAAGATATCTATAGTTTCATATATTTTTTTAAATGATGAAAAGTTCATTCCATACCGTAGGCGCTGCGACAGAGAAAGCAAGTTTGCCCAAGTTAGGTGTTGTTTTAGGCATAATAAGTTGTTGTGAAACTGATGATCTGAGCTGCCTATGGATATTTGCAATATGCAGGAGACTAGTCAAGTAGGGTGGTCGTTGTGTATATATAGCACGACATGTAAGAGTGGACAGCTGAAAATTAATTCGATAACAGTGTAATTGTTTAAGTAGTGGTAGTGATAGTGAAATAGAGTCGCCCTTATTACCACACGTGCCAGACCATTTTTTACTCGTTGGAGTTTAGCCATGTCTCTTTCAGCAATGTTATTAAGTAATGAATTACAATAGTCAAAGCGACTTCTAGTTAATGCGTTGATATTGTTTTAGCATTAGGTATAGATATTTGACGCGGAATTCGACGGAGATCATATATATGATAGACACAGGATTTACATTCTTGATAAATATGCTGGCGAAAGTTAAAACCACTATCAAAGACAACACCCATATTACGAACAGTATCATATGGGAATGTAGCACTGTCAAGCAGTTTAACTTTAAAATGTCTGATCACCCTATTTCTTTGTTGCTTAGTGCCAATAATAATAAAGTATGATTTATCTGGATTAAGCTTTAGCTTACTTTGTTGCTTAGTGCCAATAATAATAAAGTATGATTTATCTGGATTAAGCTTTAGCTTACTTTGTTGCTTAGTGCCAATAATAATAAAGTATGATTTATCTGGATTAAGCTTTAGCTTACTTTGTTGCTTAGTGCCAATAATAATAAAGTATGATTTATCTGGATTAAGCTTTAGCTTACTTTGTTGCTTAGTGCCAATAATAATAAAGTATGCTTTATCTGGAATAAGCTTTAGCTTACTTTGTTGCTTAGTGCCAATAATAATAAAGTATGATTTATCTGGATTAAGCTTTAGCTTACTTGTTTCCATCCAAAACAAGATATCAGTAATGGAACCACTCAAAGTCGAAGTAGATTCGTGTGCGCTTGATTGCAAAAGTGATATGTAAACCTGTGTGTCATCACTATATACGTGATGACTGAGATAATTATTAGTAATGAATTGGTTGAGAGACGTAGTACATAAGCTAAAGAGATCAGGGCTAAGGACGGATCCTTGCGGCACTCCGAATGGAAGTTATTGTGGGCAAGATAGTGTGTCAGATATGTTAATGCTTCAGTGTCTCTCTGAAAAATATGATTTGAACCACCGAAGAGCTGTGCAAGAAATCCCAAAATGTTTACGAAGACGTCGTAAAAGGATCAATCGTATCGAAGGCAGTTGAGAGCTTGTTTGTAATCCCGTGGAACAACCCAGCCCTGCATTAAAAGGTTTATTGTAGTAGTAATGGGAAAGATGAGTTGATTGATACGGATTTTTAGCAGAAGTGTTGGAATTGGGTCAATATCACATTATTTCGGGATATTTTTTATGATAATGAGACCTTCATTAGTAGTTACAGGTGTGTATTTTTAGAAAGTTCAAGAAAATCAAAGTCGTTATCATTAATGACACAATTCAATCGAATGCGAGCAATCTTATATGTAAATTATTTTGAAAAAAATTACACAATGTATCCAATTAAGGATGTTCAGGCAGTGCTTTTAATTTCTGCCGGTGTAGAATTGTGTTTACCGATTTGATGATGGTTTACAGAATTTGTTGAGATGAAATGTGTATGGTAATTGGCCTTTTATTTGACATCATTGATTGAGTTCGTCGCCTAATTCCTTCAATATATCGACGATGATGCAACTAATTCTAGGGACACCCATGGCGACGGAGGGGGAACTTGTACACTTTTAATTTGCTTGGGGGCATATCTATCCAGGGGTGTACTTAATGTTTCATGGTACTGATTAACAAGCTTGCATGATATATATTTAGGTTAAATCAAAATATTCGAAATTTAAAGTTCACCATGAAGGGTAGTTATGTTAATTTTATTTATGGGTCGAAATGTGGTTTTTGTTAGGTCTTCACCCGACTTGTAACCACAAATAAATAATGACACAATGATGATCTGATAAACCATCAGTAGGAAATATTCCGTTTATGTTAATGTAAGTAGATCTAGTAATAAACAAATCGAGCCATTGACCACGAACATGAATAGGAAATATTAAATGTATTGATGTAATCAATACGTTTCAAGGACATCCATGAATGATCCATTATTTACACTTTGCAAATCAAGGTGGATATTGAAATCTTCAAACATGTAAAGGTATTTTTAAAATGGTAAGGTGGTTTCAAGAAAATATGGAAATTCATCATAAACAGTATTTGTGCTTGCAGGATGACAGTATATTCATATACAATTAGCAGTTGGACGAATGTTTTGTATAAATACATATTACCTCAAAGCTTTGTTATTGAGGCGTATCAATAAGTTCTACTATATATGTTCCAAGAAAACGAAATGCGACTACCTGATAAGGTGTGATGGTAAAAGTAAAAACCATACGGACAAATGCTAGCTGGACAGGCTAACGTATTAGATGCTGATAGTCAGGTTTATGTAAACGCTAAACTATACGTTTGTTTAGATAACATCAGACCAGAAAGGGCAGCATATTTACGATGGACAAATGTAAGATTTTTAGTGAAAAAGCGCATGTTTTCAAATGTTTTTGGTCCAGGATTTGTTGAAGAATCACATGCAAAAAGGGGAACGATAGACAGCCTAAATGATTGGTTACAACCGATTTTATTATACAGTTTTATGTGTGAACATAGATCAAGACAAGACATGTGTAAAGCTAGAGTTTTCGAAAAAATATAATTCCTATATTATTGTTGATGAATATCTCAGAGTATGTATAGGTATTATGTGTATATATATATATATATATATATATATATATATATATATATATATATATATATATATATATATATATATATATATATATATATATATATATATATATTCTTCAAGAGAATAGCATTTATACTTAAACAATGTAGGTAAAATAATAAACAAATAACCAACACGAAAAGAAAATTCATATTATACGCTCATTGGTTATGATGACTCAAACAGAAACATAATTCGAAAGGTAGAATATGATGTTGTTAAGGCTCAGGCAGCTGCAGGGAAAGAAGTCACAATTATGGGATCATGGGATCAAGATTAATTAATTTACTTAGACATTTTCACCAGTGTCGACTACGGTCGCTAAATTGTGACTCCTTGGCCTGTTAGATGGGACAACTATCACTAGTTTTAACATAGCCTAGTATAAGGACTAAAATCTAGATGCAGGTGACAGCTTAGCCAAAACATAACAACACAATATTTTTAGTATTAATATATAGTGACTAACAGCGACAGAAAGGCGCTATAACTGCATAATCGCATACTGAAAATCAAAGTATTAGCAAGAAGAAATAAATATATTAAGAGCATATCGTTAAAACATGCATAATAAAAAAAATACCAAAACAAACGAACACCGGCGACAATAATGGACGAGAAATAAACAGATTACGCGTCAATGTTAAAGTATGATATTTACCGTAAAAATACTTATCTTAACGTTGACGTTGTGTTAGACACAAGACAACCCATTAATTTTTTTTTTTTTAAATTACATATCAATAATTAAAACTAAGTAATTGTAAAACTTAAAAACGTATAAAATATAGGAGAACCAAATGTTTGAAATATGTAAACTCGGCAGGCTCTTCCTGATTCAAACATGTTGTTATGTAACAAGATTAACAAGATATTTAACAAGATTTGCCATCCAAGCCAAAGGCCTAGATGGCAAGTGGACAAGGAAGCCATTGGCTTATCGAGAGTCCAACAATGTTCATCTACTTATAACCCGCCCTCCTGAGATATGTGTCAACCTTGTTTTTAAACATATTCACGCTGCTAGCAGTTACACAATCTGTAGACAATTTGTTCCATTCATTTATTGTCCTCTGTGGGAACGAGTGCTTCCTGATGTCCAATCTACATTGATCCTTTACTAATTTTACCTCATGTCCTCTAGTTCTGCTATCCTTCTTGAGTGAGAAAAACATATTTCTATCAATATTTTCATACCCATTCAATATCTTAAAAACTTCAATCTGATCTCCTCTTAACCTCCTTGTCTCTAGAGTTGTTAAACCACATTCTTTCAGGCGTTCTTCATAACTAAGGTCTCTCAGTTCTGGAATCATTTTAGTTGCTCTCCTTTGTATGCGTTCAAGCGTATCTATATCCTTCTTACGATATGGTCTCCATGCTTGTATACAGTATTCTAAATGAGGTCTAACTATTGCTTTATAAAGAGGTATAATTAGCTTTTTACCCTTGTATGTTATGTTTCTTCTAATCAATCCAAGAATTTGATTACCCTTTGAAGCTGCAATACCACACTGCTCTGAAACTTTCATATCAGCGCTTATTGTAACTCCTAAGTCCTTTTCTTTTACAGTAGTACCCAGAACAGTATCTCCCATTGTATAGTTTACGTTCATGTTCCTATGTCCTGTATGTAGGCATTTACATTTCCCAAAATTGAACAACATCTGCCATTTCTCAGACCATTTCACTAATCTGTCTAGATCGTTTTGTAAATGTTGTTTATCAACATCAGTATTAACCTTTCTAAACAGTTTTGTGTCATCCGCAAATTTCAGTACGTTACTTGTTATACTGTCGTCCAAGTCATTGATATAAATTAAGAATAATATAGGTCCTAATACTGATCCTTGAGGTACCCAACTCAAAACCGATTTCCAATTTGAAACTTCTCCATCTACTACAACTCGTTGTCTTCTGTCAGTCAGCCATTGTTCTATCCAGTAAGTTATGCTATCCCCGATACCATGGGCTTTTAATTTAAGTAGTAATCTTTGATGTGGCACTTTGTCAAAAGCTTTCTGAAAATCTAAGTAGATAATATCTACTGGCGATCCCACGTCTATCCACTTAGTGATTTCTTCCAAAAAACATAACATATTTGTTAAGCATGACCTCGCTTTAAGGAATCCATGTTGAGATTAATTTAATAATTTATGCTTAACGAGGAATTCCACCATATGGTCTTTAATTAACCTTTCTAATAATTTACAAATCATTGACGTTAAACTCACTGGTCTGTAATTCTCTGACTTATTTCTCGAACCCTTTTTAAATAATGGTATGATGTTTGCTTCTTTCCATTCAAACGGAACAACTCCCTCTGTTAATGACAAGTTGAATACTTAGTAATTTTGGAGGAATCCCATCCACTCCCGGTGATTTGTTATCCTTCATTGCCTTTATTTTCTTAGCTACCAATTCTGGAGTTACAACTAACGGACCTAAACAGTCAGATTTAGCCCCCTGAAATTTAGCATCAGCAACTGGTAATGAACTAATATCTTCTTTGGTGAACACTGAACTGAAGTAACTATTTAGGTCTTCCGCCATTAAAAACCCCTGTGATATTATATTTCCAGCACTGTCTTCTAGAGGTCCAACCTTGTCTTGTACGTTTTGTTTACTCCTGACATATGCATAAAAAACTCTTGCTGTCATTTTTTATGTTACATGCTAGTTTTTGCTCATAGCTTCTTTTAGATTGTCTGATTTCAGTTGTAGCTGCATTAAGTGCCTCTTTGTATTTTGCATAGTCTTCGTCCTTTCTGGTACGCCTATAAACCATCCACATAGTTTGTTTTAGCATTATTTTTCTAATAGCTTCTTTTGACAAGTGTTTCTTTCTACACCGTTTTCCTTGTTTTTGGAAGGGAACAAATTTATCGATGATACTCTCAATTTCATATTTTAGAATATTCCAACATTCAATTGCGGTCTTATTCATCAGCATGTTATTCCAATCTAGCTTTGCTAAGTATTTTCTCATATCTTTGTAGTTACCTTTGTGGAAGTTTCTCTTGTACGTTTTCTTAATTTTACTTTCTGATTTTACAGTGATGTCAAAATGTATTTGATTATGGTCACTATTACCCAATGGTTCAAATATTTTTACATTGTCCACTAATTCTTTTTGTGATGACAAAACTATATCTAATACATTTTCTCCCCTGGTTGGTTCTAGTACGTGCTGAGTAAGAAAGCTATCCTGGATTAAAAATAGAAATTGTTGGTCCTCAATCCCTGTGCTCTCTAGAGAATTCCATTGTATGTGTCCATGGTTAAAATCTCCCATTATGATACAATCCCCTTTACTAACTTCCTTTATAGCGGTTTTTTATTTTTGTGTTGTCCTCTTCGTTTATGTTTGGACTTCGGTAAACTAATCCAACAGTTAATTTTGAATTTCCTGAAACAATTTTGCACCAAACAGCTTCATCGCAATCTGCTTCCCTTTCTAGTTTTATTTCATAAGCCTGAATAGATTCTTTAACATATAAAATAACTCCCCCGCCCCTTCTTCCTATTCGATCTTTCCTAAACATTACATATCCTGTCAGTCCTAATTCAGCATCTGTTATATCTATGTTGGCCCATGATTCAGTTATACCAATTATGTGAGGGTCAATATCTTCTACCATAATGTTTAATTCGTTTTTCTTATTTACTATGCTCCTTGCATTTAAACATACGCATCTATAACCTTATTATGCCCGTGCGCACAAGAACATCTGAACGGTTGTGTAACTGTCAGCGTATAGTTGCTTTTTGGGCGTGGAGTATCTACGTCATATTAAACTATTTATTAATATATGATTTCAGACTCATTAATCAAAGACACTGTCTACACGTACTTGCTATGGTCTACACGCACTTGCTATGTCAAGTGGAAACTAATACGTTTGTATGGTATTCAGCAGTAACTGAACAAAAGAAAATTTAACTTGATCCGTGGACTTCTGGACGATACATGAGCAAACCCTTTTTTGGTTCGAGGTTTGTAGAGTTTGGCTCGATGGTGTGTTCACAGTCACATTCGCGTGCGGGTGCGAACGCGTAAGAGTGCCTGTGCATGCCATTGTGCCACAAAACGTGGTAGTATGATAGTATTGTCTGATTTACCATTAAAACATAATTTATGGGAATTTCAAGTTTTGAATAGAAAGTGTAAACGAACTCTGAAAAAATATGATACAGTTAGGGTTGGCATATATCAGCGTTGGTAGTTAGCTACTCAATAATGAGAAACTGAACAAAGAAATACAACTTGTAGGTGAACACTTAAATATGATAAAGTTAGGGTTGGCATCTATCAGCGTTGGTAGTTAGCTACTCAATAATGAGAAACTGAACAAAGAAATACAACTTGTAGGTGAACACTTAAATATGATAAAGTTAGGGTTGGCATCTATCAACGTTGGTAGTTAGCTACTCAATAATGAGAAACTGAACAAAGAAATACAACTTGTAGGTGAACACTTAAATTTTCTTCATATAATACGGTACAAAACATTAAGAAGGAAATTGAAAAAAAGGCTTAAAAATAGGGTGTTATCGCTTGTTTGCTATTGTAAATGGGGATTATTTCACCCCACTTTTGTGTTTATTGAATTATAAAGAGTATGACTGGTACTATGATTTTGCAGTTTGTATTGATGGATATTTTCCCCTTGTATTTCATTGAGCTGCACCAAACTTTTGTTTGGTAAATTGTATCTTGCAAACCAGTCTTGACTGTTTGCTAACGTTATTTATACAAATTAGTGATATGTAACAGCGTGTGTCTGTACATTCATTATTATTGTGATGTACTTCCTGGCTGTGCACACTGCTGTAGGCGCCGTATGTTCAAGTCAGTGCGCACACTGCTGTAGGCGCAGTATGTTCAAGTCACTGTGCACACTGCTGTAGGCGCAGTATGTTCAAGTCAGTGCGCACACTGCTGTAGGCGCAGTATGTTCAAGTCAGTGTGCACACTGCTGTAGGCGCAGTATGTTCAGGTCAGTGTGCACACTGCTGTAGGCGCAGTATGTTCAAGTCAGTGTGCACACTGCTGTAGGCGCAGTATGTTCAAGTCAGTGTGCACACTGCTGTAGGCGCAGTATGTTCAGGTCAGTGTGCACACTGCTGTAGGCGCAGTATGTTCAAGTCAGTGTGCACACTGCTGTAGGCGCAGTATGTTCAAGTCAGTGTGCACACTGCTGTAGGCGCAGTATGTTCAGGTCAGTGTGCACACTGCTGTAGGCGCAGTATGTTCAAGTCAGTGCGCACACTGCTGTAGGCGCAGTATGTTCAAGTCAGTGTGCACACTGCTGTAGGCGCAGTATGTTCAGGTCAGTGTGCACACTGCTGTAGGCGCAGTATGTTTAAGTCAGTGCGCACACTGATGTAGGCGCAGTATGTTTAAGTCAGTGCGCACACTGCTGTAGGCGCAGTATGTTTAAGTCAGTGCGCACACTGCTTTAGGCGCAGTATGTTCAAGTCAGTGCGCACACTGCTGTAGGCGCAGTATGTTCAAGTCAGTGCGCACACTGCTGTAGGCGCAGTATGTTCAAGTCAGTGTGCACACTGCTGTAGGCGCAGTATGTTCAGGTCAGTGCGCACACTGCTGTAGGCGCAGTATGTTCAAGTCAGTGCGCACACTGCTGTAGGCGCAGTATGTTCAAGTCAGTGCGCACACTGCTGTAGGCGCAGTATGTTCAAGTCAGTGCGCACACTGATGTAGGCGCAGTATGTTCAAGTCAGTGTGCACACTGCTGTAGGCGCAGAATGTTCAAGTCAGTGTGCACACTGCTGTAGGCGCAGTATGTTTAAGTCAGTGTGCACACTGCTGTAGGCGCAGTATGTTCAAGTCAGTGCGCACACTGCTGAAGGCGCATTATGTTCAAGTCAGTGCGCACACTGCTGTAGGCGCAGTATATTCAAGTCAGTGTGCACACTGCTGTAGGCGCAGTATGTTCAAGTCAGTGCGCACACTGCTGTAGACGCAGTATGTTCAAGTCAGTGCGCACACTGCTGTAGACGCAGTATGTTCAAGTCAGTGCGCACACTGCTGTAGACGCAGTATGTTCAAGTCAGTGCGCACACTGCTGTAGGCGCAGTATGTTCAAGTCAGTGTGCACACTGCTGTAGACGCAGTATGTTCAAGTCAGTGTGCACACTGCTGTAGGCGCAGTATGTTTAAGTCAGTGTGCACACTGCTGTAGGCACAGTATGTTCAAGTCAGTGCGCACACTGCTGTAGGCGCATTATGTTCAAGTCAGTGCGCACACTGCTGTAGGCGCAGTATGTTCAAGTCAGTGTGCACACTGCTGTAGGCGCAGTATGTTCAAGTCAGTGTGCACACTGCTGTAGGCGCAGTATGTTCAAGTCAGTGTGCACACTGCTGTAGGCGCAGTATGTTCAAGTCAGTGCGCACACTGCTGTAGACGCAGTATGTTCAAGTCAGTGTGCACACTGCTGTAGGCGCAGTATGTTCAAGTCAGTGCGCACACTGCTGTAGGCGCAGTATGTTCAAGTCAGTGTGCACACTGCTGTAGGCGCAGTATGTTCAAGTCAGTGCGCACACTGCTGTAGGCGCAGTATGTTCAAGTCAGTGTGCACACTGCTGTAGGCGCAGTATGTTCAAGTCAGTGCGCACACTGCTGTAGGCGCAGTATGTTCAAGTCAGTGTGCACACTGCTGTAGGCGCAGTATGTTCAAGTTAGTGTGCACACTGCTGTAGACGCAGTATGTTCAGGTCAGTGTGCACACTGCTGTAGGCGCAGTATGTTCAAGTCAGTGTGCACACTGCTGTAGGCGCAGTATGTTCAAGTCAGTGTGCACACTGCTGTAGGCGCAGTATGTTCAAGTCAGTGTGCACACTGCTGTAGACGCAGTATGTTCAAGTCAGTGTGCACACTGCTGTAGGCGCAGTATGTTCAAGTCAGTGCGCACACTGCTGTAGGCGCAGTGTGTTCAAGTCAGTGCGCACACTGCTGTAGACGCAGTATGTTCAAGTCAGTGCGCACACTGCTGTAGACGCAGTATGTTCAAGTCACTGTGCACACTGCTGTAGGCGCAGTATGTTCAAGTCACTGTGCACACTGCTGTAGGCGCAGTATGTTCAAGTCACTGTGCACACTGCTGTAGGCGCAGTATGTTCAGGTCAGTGTGCACACTGCTGTAGGCGCAGTATGTTCAGGTCAGTGTGCACACTGCTGTAGGCGCAGTATGTTCAGGTCAGTGTGCACACTGCTGTAGGCGCAGTATGTTCAAGTCAGTGCGCACACTGCTGTAGGCGCAGTATGTTCTGGTCAGTGTGCACACTGCTGTAGGCGCAGTATGTTCTGGTCAGTGTGCACATTGGCGGTCTTTGTCCTGTCATAATCAAAGCAAGTTAGTTAGACAGATTTCCCATTTCACCTTACATGGTAGTTGAATCTCACACAAACATATAAAAGACACAGGAACACAAAAACGATGTTTGTTTTCACAAAAACAGGGTTGTCATTCCGATTCGCCCATTCCATCAAAATTAAAAGAAGGTCACCTAGTTGAAATAACTAATGCTACTATTGCTATTGTCAATCGTTCTTTGCAGTTCTTCTGCAAAACCTGCCGCTGGTATTTCGTTTAGATGGAGCTCATCGGAGATAAATGGGTTTGCTTTCCCAAAAAAAGCATCCCCACATCTCTAAGGATACAAGTAACTCCCTCCTCGCATAGCTGCTGAACTAGTGTGTTGAATAGGCGTGGCATACATGTGGGATCAGTTACACACATCATTAACCGAGTGCAAAACCTGCCGCGGCTATTCCGCTTAGATGGTGCTCGTCGGAGATTAACGGGTCTACTCTCCCAACATAAGCATCCACACAGATCACCGAATGCAACTATCTTCCTCACGCTTTGCTGGGTAACTGTTGCGTTTAATAGGCGTGACATACATTTGAGATCACTTACATACATCACCAACAGACTGCGTCACCTTACGACCAGGCTTCGCGGTCGACTTCATTTGTAAGACACTCGATGCGAAGTGAGCTAGATTCCACGTCATTCAGAGTTCTGTCTTCAACCTGCTGTCCCATTCGTCGTTTCTGTCGTCCGCTGTTGCGTCTGTTCCAAGCTCGTAGGCTGGTGTAACCATGTTGCAACACATTGCTGCTGTATGTACCGTTGGCTGCATAACACTCTTGTGCAGCCAGTCAGCGTAAGTCCTTCACAATACGCCGTTGTTTAGTTGATTTTTCCTATTAAGTGTTCGTGCTAGTTTCTACGTTTATTTACATGCCAGCATTATACATCAATAAGTTATATACATATAGCTGTTTAATTAAATGTATTTCTTTATCACTTCACCATATTTAGTCTATACACAACAGTTAACAGTATAATTATTGCTTTAGAGTATAACGATTAAGATAATTTCATTGTTATCTATGCTTGACACATGAATCGGAACAATACCATCTTCCTCGCTGTCAATCTCGGTTGCGATTATTACTGCTCAACTAGATCAGCATTATCGCTTATTTATGTAAAACGTTTAAAATTAGTATTATTAATAGGCTACTATAGCTTTTCATTTACTGTTTTCACTTATGAATGCACCACTTACATGTGTAATTTTCTTAGTGCTAGCTATACAGATTTTAGTTACCAACGTAACATGCGGCCACTTTTGCGTATCAAAAAGCTCACGTATACTACTTGCGTTGAATAAGCGAGACATACATTGATGATCATTTACATACATCAACCGACAGCGTCACTATACGACAAGGCTTCGCGGTCGACTTAATTTGGTAGATACTCGATGCGACTTGAGCTAGCTTCCACGTCATTCAGAGCTCTGTCTTCAACCTGCTGTCCCATTCGGTGTTGCTGTAGTCCGCTGATGCATCTGTTCCAAGCTCGACGGCCGATGTAACCATGTTGCAACACATTGTCGTTGTATTGTATTTGCATGAATCACCTCCCGGTTTGTGTTTAATCGGCAAGTGACAATAACAACCTTAAGTTTAAGTTTCTTGTCTTCATTGTTTGCATTACTAGATGTTTGAATATACGTGTGAGGCGACTTCAACTTCTCCAATTCCATCATCCCTGACTGCACTGCCTTGATCATTTCTACTTGTATTTTAGGCAAAGATATTTCCGCAGCAATGCCCACAGCCCTTTTCTTCATACACTGATAGATATCCTTTCTTAAACAGTGTAATCAAATGTGTGCGTGTCCACTATTGTGGGACCCGTGCAACATTCCAGACTGACAGTATCTAATATTGCAGTGATTCCTGCAGAGATGTTTGTTCTGTTACGTCAGTCGATAGATTTATCCGTCTCATATAAGTTCGGGTGGTCCAGTAAGTAAATTAAAATTGGACATAATTCCACACTTTAAAGAGTGTCTGTGGAAATGTATCCAACCATAATATGCAGACCTGACCAGTCGATCGGGTCAGATTTGCATTTTATCCTTCAATGTTGTAGACGCGTCATCTGACTTCAGTGCACACTATAAACAAGATAGGCGAAGGCTGTTGAGATTATGTTACACTGCATTGTGTGCTAAAAAGAGTGGGGCAGTTACAAATCAGTTTTGCCTAAAACAACAACATAACGGTTGTTATTTGTCCATAGGTGGGACATGGTTTGGTGTACCTCCACATCATGTCCTTACACCGGTGGGGCATGCGGTCTCCCCTCTGTGGCGTCATGCTACTATGAGATTCCTAATCTAATCAATATGATGCCTTGGTCACTAGGCGTGTCAATAAACATGGAAACAACTGAGCTGAATACAAGCGATAGCGCCACACACGTTTCGAATCTTCATGTTATATAAATTACGTTAATGTTTACCAGTTAATTTGTTTAGATGGACGTTTCCTTTCCACAAGACGGCATGCGGGTGTAGGCTGGTGTCAGGCATCGGTAGGCGTTGATGATTGTGCTTTCGTGCGTGCGTGCGTGCGTGCGTGCGTGCGTGCGTGCGTGCGTGCATGCGTGCGTGCGTATTGATGTATGCATATACGCCGACACATATTAGTTTCACTTATCATGTAAGTGTACATCATTAAAATAATATAAAGTACGATTACAGGAGCGGCTTGCTGGGATTGTTAATTTGGCCTTCAAATATAACGGTATAAAAGGGCCCGAAACATATTCAGGTTACAAGCACGGTTGACCGTTAACATTGTATATTCTACGTCGCACATTATCTCGACACAAGATACATACATGATGTAGTTTGTTATTTATTGGTTATATGCGCGATATCAAACCCAGTACAACTTCGGTATAATGTGTGTCCTTGTCTGCTAGATGACGGTTCTGAAGACATCCAGGTGCTTCCGAATGGACTGGCGTTCATCACATCGGTAAGTTCTAGTGGCCGTTTGTATTAGTTATTAATCATACGATGCTACTACGTATGTCGACGACGACGACGATAACCGATTTCATTCGTCGACAACGTATATAGCGACGACGAAGATAGTTGGAAAAACGTTGAGGGCGCAGTAGAGAGACGTAACGAAAGAATGTTGTATTTAACCTAAATTAGTGACTTTGTTGTTGGACAGGGCTTTAAAGCAAAGAGTCGGGGCGATATATTCCTGTTTGACTTCAAGAAGCCCAGACATGGGGCCCACGCACTTGACATCGTAGGCGACCTCGACAGATCCATATTCTCTCCTCTCAGTCTCAGCATTTGGAGGGACTACAACACCAGTAAGACATACGACGTTTTCTTTAGAACTAGCTTTGGCTACAGCCATAAGTCACCGTTAGCGTTCCCTCTATTAACAAGTTATATGTGTGTAGTACGATTAGCCGTAGTTATATCTTAATATAATCGAGCTAGTTATATATAATAATAATAACTTTTATTTGTATTGCTTCGTATACCCGGATATAAAACCTGTTCAGATGGTTAAATAGTTATTTATTAAAGGTTGTACATTATTTTCCATCAAGGAATGCATACTAATTAAACATACGAAGTCGCTCAGAATGTTTCAATCGCCATATAGCAGTTGACTTTTTGATAATATTGGATATATTACTTGTTTTTCAGACGTAATCTACATATTTCTTGTCAACGCTCGTGTGGTCGGAAAAGATACTGTGGAGAAGTTTCGGTTCGACGAGAAGAGACGACAGTTGTGCCACATCCGAACATACCGTGACCCGACAATCACGCAGTCAGTGTTTCTAAAAATCCATGTCGTTTGTCAGTATTAACCAATGCCTTGTAAACTATCCGGAATTATTTAATCTTACAACAGGTTTGGTAAGCTGCTACTTGCCATAAACGGACCGCAATCGATTGCAGATTAATGTCGTAAATTCATATTTTAAAGTATTCTGGCTCAATTCCTTATTGATAACTACAATGTCGATTTCACTCGGACTCTTCCTACTGGGGCCTTGAAAAAATGTAAATATTTTGTATATGGGGAGTCTTCGAATGTTAAACAAAATTAAATAGATATTTCAACGTCATCGCTGTTTTCATGTGCACCAACAGCCCCAATGGCATCGTGGCGACTGGAGAAGACTGTTTCTATTTCACCAACTATTTCAAGTTCAATTTTAAAGTGGAGCTCATTCGTCGCCTCAGTCTTGGCAGTGTCGGCTTCTACGATGGCACCAGGGGGCATATTCTACTAGCAAGGTGTAACATCCCGATTAGTATAAACACCTCCCCGGATGGCAAGTAGGTATCTGCAGTAGTGTTGCCAATCTGGAGTTGTCTATGTTTAGAGCGAAACAAAAGTCATGGTTTTGGTTTATTCGAATGTGTTCCAAAATCTGAAGATTCCGGTCATTTCTTCGGTTGACTAAGGGCTGAAATGTTAACCTGCGCGACCGATAACATTGGAAAATATAGACAACGCATAACGTACTAACTGTTGCCGGCAACATGGCCGCAGCCTAGTGACAAGTAGAGGAATAAGTGTATGCACACATGCTTTGATTTGGCGAGCGAGTAAACTTCATTGCATGATAATCTTATTTGTAGTTGCAAATGGTTATGCTAAGTAACTTTGTAAATTCATCAACCAAAAAACATAACTTTTGTTTCCCTTGAATAAGCCTTTTGGAATGACATTCATTACATTATCGAAATGTCCCTAGAAATGCCAAGCCTGCCAACTCTCCAAATTCTTATGAGCTGCGCCCGCCGCAATCTTCCGCCTCCCACCATTACGGGTAAAGCTCTCGCTCTCCCAATACTGCCAAATTGTACAACACATCGTTGTGTGTGTCATCACAAAATCAATATAATTCCCGTGGATTTGTAATTTCTGATGAATGAAGTAATACGTTTTCGGCAACGTTTGAGAGAAACGATGAGGTCTGAGGTAATTTTTGAAGGATCTGAGTCAACACCATAAACCATTCATACATCCGCAACTGTCATATTATGGTAATACCAGAGCTTGTTAGTTGCATTAATTTGCTGGTATTTCGTGTTGCTAGTCGCTGACCTCCAGTGAAGGTATAATTGACGCAACTAAGCATGTTGAATAATTTATCTTTTTAATGAAATGTTTACTGAGAAATGGCGTATTAAGTTTGGTGCCACGTGTTACAGGTATGTGTACATCTCCGAGTTAGGAGGGAAACGTTTGAGTGTTTACATCAGGGAATCGGACAACACTTTGACATTGAAGCAGGTAAGGCGGGTGATAAGGTATGTTTGTCATAAACACGACGGTTGACAGTGCCAATTACGGCTACTTTTAACCGTGATACGTTTAGAGCCAATTACGATATTTTCTTCAATACTTGTCAATTATTCTCAAAATTGTAACGGTTGTCATCAATCATTCCTAAATGTGTCAATATTTGTTTCTACATGTATTAAACTGGATAGTTTATACAACAACCAATCCCATTGTGATTTAAAATTACCTATCTTATGTGACCGTTTAAAACTATTTTTTTGTTTTACTGCAATGTGGTTTAAACAACATTTCCTTACCTTACCTATCCTCTTCGGATCCGTCAAGCTGTACTTCTCCTTTTCGAGTTCGTTCTATCTTTGGCCGCCTGCTTGGCTTCATTCCATGTATTCCACCCCAATTTTTGTCTTTCGTGTGCTACAGTTTTTCGCCAGTTTGTTTTGTTCGTGGCTAAACCTGCTCCATCTTCTTGTTTTGACTTCATTTAACACTGCACATTCACTGTCCGCGTTTAAGATCTTACTCATTTAGATTTTCTTGTGTGATATTCTCAGCACTCCATTATTTTTCAAAGGCTCCTTGGTGCGCGGAGTCAAAGGCCTTAAAGTGGTCTGCCGCTCCAATACCTGCTCTGTTACATTTCGCAAAACAAATATGTTTCAATAGTTAGTATCTCAACGTACCCTCAAATCAATATATTATTTTGTATATAATCACTCTTCAAAAACACTTTGTTGGAAACTTCCATGTCTTTGATACTTCGTTTATTCCACAAAATGTTACGAATAACCTAACTATAGGCTTTCTCTGTTGTAGTCTACAATGTCGTACATATTAATGCTTGATCTATGGTTGACAATTACTTTGTTGGTTCCACTTCTCGGTATGACAGTGACATATATGATGTCCTTCATAACATCCAGAGTTGCTAAGTAATAATGCAAAATAAACGGGAGTTCAACCGCTTTTTATGGTGTGAAAGTGATAGATGAAGGCTTCCCGCCGCGATCGCGATGGGGTTTCCCTCCTGGTGGAATAATTCTTTGGATGGAGTAAAGCCATAAATGGTAAGATTATGTAAATATGGAAGACATAGCGGTAGTCTTTGCAGCTATGTAATAGTTGTCGGTGTCTAGACACCGATAATGTATAGTTGTTGACGTTTCCGGTTTCAACATTTTACTCTCTAACGACGATCGGTATCACATTGGACGTTAATTAGTTAGCCAGTTATTGATTTAGTTAGTTAGCTAGTCAGTCATTCAATCAGGTAGTTGGTGTGATTCAGGTGGTTCCGCTGGGAACACTCGCCGCAAACATCAATGTTGACCTGGTTTCTGGACACTTGTGGGTGGCGGGGAACCCGGACGGAAAGTCGCTGTTGAAACACGCAGAGCCGCCTCACACCGCCATAACGCCTTCACAGGTACAGTGGACTCGACGCAGTATAATCAGTACGGGCAATTTTATAATATAAAACAGATGACTCACTTAATCGGCGCTTATTAGTACAGTTGCAACAGGGAGTGATTCAGTGCCAGCCAATATATTTTCGGCAGTTGTATTTGAATAATTAAACATAATGATTTTATTGAGGACAATATCCACTTTTCAATACCTCTGCCTTCCCTGTCCATGTATAATAACTCCGGCATTCCATATCAATGTAACTGAACAACGTGCGTGCATGTGTATGATATGCACTTGTTCGTGTGCATGCGTGTTTGCGTGCGTGTGTGTGCATCATTATTTGAGAACAGGTTCGTATGTGTGTGTTTGCATTCGGAAATAGTGGACCCTCTGTATGTATATATGCGTCATACACGAGATGATAACAAAGTTTGCTACATTCCTAACATCTGTGACGTCCCGTCGTTATATATTCGTCGTCCTTCGCTATCGTGTGTGTTTCGTTCATACCACCAGTGTCTCCATTATTTTTCTTTGTATGTTCACAATATTCTGAACTGATAATTATCTGATTACAATTTCACATCATGTTCCTCGACGCAGGTGCTGCGGCTGACGATGTCCGAAGACTCCACGGTGACAGACATTGCGGAGGTGTACTGGGACGACGGACGACACATCTCTTTGTCAAGCGTCGCTGTCCGCTATCGTAGATATTTGCTCATTGGTAGCGTTTTCACAAAAATGCTTCTTTGTGAAGTACATCAGGCATAAATGCCGAAGTTGTAATCATAAGCTGCATTCTGCCATGCGCAAGTACTCACGCCCTCACGCACGCACGCACGCACGCACGCACGCACGCACACACCACACACACACACACACACACACACACACACACAGACAGACACACATACACACACATACACAAATACACACGCATACACTCGCTAACACGTAATCATAAGCTCCATTCTTCCTTGAGCAAGTACTCTGCGTACACACCCGTCCAAACACACGTCCACACACACACACACACACACACACACACACACACACACACACACACACACACACACACACACACACACATACACAGACACACATACACACACAATCTCTCTATCTCTCTCACACATATACACAAACACGCACACACGCGCATACACACACACACACACACACACACACACACACACACACACACATACACAAATACATACACACACTCGCTCACACGCTCACACGCACGCACACTTTCTCACACATACCCATACACACATACACACACAAACACATACATACACATGCACACAACACACACACACACACACACACACACACACACACACACACACACAGGCACGCACGATCGCACGTGGTAGATATTGCTTATTTTTGTGAACAAGCAATAGTTTGTCCCATGTAGGCCGACCACGAATAAAGATTGATTGATCTACATTTACAAAGAGTGTAATTTCGTGCAATAATTTGTCTAAATATCCTGTGTCATGTAGATATTTAGGAAGGAAGCACTATAACTTCGAGTGACCTGCACCTCTGCAAAATAGTATAAATCAACCCTCCATAACTTGCAGATATGATTACTACAGTTGTGTTTTACGTTGATAATTTTCACGATTGATACTCGTTTACTTACGCAACAATGCCTAAAGGCAAGGACGTAATTAATGCATAAACATGAAAATGCTACATATGTATACCCCATCATTGTAATATCTTTGAACCATCCAAACATATTTCAATCTTCTAAAGTAGATTTATTCTGAAATTGTGTGTTGCTGTGCACACATTAAATCTGGTCAATTGTTCAAGCAGTATATTTAATTAAAATCTAAGAGTTTATAACGTAGTAATGCATATTGATGTCGACTGTTTGGCAACTAACCGTCGGCCGATCGATTTATCACACGCCGAGTGTCCACAAAAACTGTTGTTAAATGTTGGTGGGGAACATACACATAACGACTACATTTGAGTTGCCAACTGAAAAAGTAGTAACCAACATGTTGGCAACTGAAGAATCTATATGGGTATGGCCGGCTTGATGTAGCAACGGTACAGACAGCAACAATCTGGTGCAACATGGTCGCATCCGCCGACGAGCTTGGAACAGAAGCGCCAGCGGACGACCTCAACGCAAAGACGGACTGGACAACAATTCGGAGACAGCTATGTATGGCGTGCTAGCTTGGTCACTTCGCGTCGTTTGAGTCTTAAAATGAAAGCAACCGCGAAACCAGGTCGTACAGTGACGCAGTCGGTTGATGATATTTTAAATGATCTCAAACGTATGTCGGGCCTATTTAACGCACTATTTCCACAGCTATTCGTTAAGTAGAGAATTGGATTCGTAGATAGGGGCTCGTAGGTGGGGATGCTTTATTGGGAGAGAGGACATGTTAATGAGGTTGCTCCATCTACGCTGGACAGGACAGCAGTTGTTTGCAAAATAATTGGAAAGAACGGTTAACAGTAGCATGGGTATCATAATTTATCTAATCCAAATGAGTAGAGGGACTCTTAATTAATTATTGAATTGACTTTTTCGTTTGTTTATAACACTGACATTAAACATTATTATGCTATTTCAGATGGTCTAACATAATCACAACCAAACCGACCCAAAGTACGATTTTTTTATTATGGAGCTTCGATGACCCCTGATACTACGTCCGTTCCACGTTTCTTTCGGCATCCGATTATAAACACTTTTTACTACCGTTTTTTGTAGTGATCTAAATAAACAAGATTTGACTTTCTTTAGTACTGTTTATGTATTCGTTGTGTTGTAATTAATGCTGAAATGCTAGTGATCAACATTGAGTTAGCACAGCCGCTTTACGTTTTACATGTCGATTTCCCCCATTGTTTTATTATTCGTTCATCAAATTCTTAAAAGCACAAGTCCAACAACCATAGCAACATAACGTATATTTCTGTATTATATCATACATTAAATCTTACTATAATTAGGCCGACCGACTTTTGTATATATGATAGTTGGTTAATGGTGATGCAATATAATCGAGAGTGGTTTCCATTCCAGACCGAATCGTACGGGTGAACGAAGCTAGTAGTAGATGAGAGTTTTATACATCTCAAGGTTTTGAAGATTGGATTGTTGTGTGAAGCGGGGTTAGTTCGTACGGACATTCTCCGCTTCTATCATAGCTCACGAAAAGAGCGATCCAGTGTTGAACGGGTCGATCGTAGTCGTGAGTGTTGCATGCGCAAGCGATAAGTTAAGCGTCTATCGTCATCGGCAGCCATCTGTGGGTATCGCTTCGTGGACGACGATCCTAGTTTGCACGTTCCTCGTCTGGAGTCGCGCGATCTGTTCGGTGTCCATAAGTAATCGTAAATGACGTTCCTGCTCTTGTAGATTTCGAGCACCGCCTCGAATTTATCGACAAATGTCCCATTTTCCCACATTTGTTGCATGCTTTCCCATCAGCTGGACAAGTCCGAGGCGCATGTGCTGTGTCGCAACTATCACACTTCTCCGCGGAACTCTTCGGTTTCTTCGGATTTGGGGAAGTTTTCTTATGTTGGTGTCTCCCCTGGGGTTGAAGTAATTGACATTTACATATATGTCCACTGTTGCTGCTCGCGATTGTATCTGCCTGTCACTTACCTCCGCGGCTTGGCATATCTGTATTACCTTGTCCTGTATTAGGTCATCCTCAAGTAACAGCCGTTCCCACACTCTCTGAATGGTGATGCCCAAAACAAGGCGATTGTGTATTATACTATAATGTCACTTATATTTTCAATGCAATGTTATCACTAAATGTTATTCCTTTTGTGGTTCTATTTAGTACATAATCGCCCATTTTACATTCTTCATCCATGTTCCCATATTTAAGTAATAATATCTGCTGTGGCAATTTATCGAATTTTCTGAATATCTAAGTAGACAACATCCACTGGTCACCCATCATCTACCCACTTTATTATTTCTTCCAAAAAACATAAGAGATTGGTTGGATATAACCTTACTTTTAGGAGTCCATGTTGATATGTATTTATTAACTGATGGTTTACAAGACTGCCACCATGTGGTATGTAATTAATTGTTCTAGTAATCTTCCTACAGCTGACGTTAAGCTAAATGGCCTATGCTAGTCTGACTAGTTCTTCGATCCCAAACAACGGCGAAAAGTTTGCTTCTATCCATTCTGAAGGCATTCTTCTTTATTCTAGAGACAAGTTAAACACTTTTATAAGTGGTGTACTAATTTGCTCTACAATTTCCTTGAGGTAAAATGGTACGTTCTTATATAGCGCTGTATCCAGTCCGCTCAAGGCTCTTTACATTTCACCCCCTGACAGACCTGATCATTCCAAGGTCATCTCAACTTATCTGGAAAGCTTTCAGTCATGCTACAATTGCGCGACGACTATTCACTACATTTCCACCACTATCTGTATAACCAGGTACTCATTTATACAGCTGAGTGAACTGTGGCAACGTGGGGTGATCAAACTTGCAAAAGGTTCGAAGCGACCGCACCCGGTACGCCATCGCGCCCACTTAAGCAGAGTTGGTGCCACAACTCCAGGTGATTTATTATTTTCCTCTTCTGAAAGTCCTTTGCTGTAATTTCAAGAAAAAAAATAACTGCCCTAAATTTCATTCAGGACCTCATTTGAAACCCGTCGGTTGGAATTGATGTTCCCACTGTTGTTTTTAAGAGGTCCGACATGATCTCGAATTTATGTTTACCTCTTTCATCACAATATAATATCTTGCTGTCATTCTTTATATTACCTTCCAACTATTGTTTGAAAAGGTTATTTTATGATGTTCTAATTTCAGCTCTAGAGAGGCTTAGCGCCACTTTGTAGTTTGTGTAGTCTTCTAGATTTCCAGTTTGTTTATATACCTCCCATAGCACATGCTTGTGATAAATGTTTAGATAACCTCTTTTGATAAGTGTTTCTTCACCGACCTTTTCCCTTGTTTTTTTATGGAAACATATCTCAGTAATGCCCTTAATCTCATATTTTAAACAAGTTCAGCATTATGTTGCTGCCTTGTTCTTCGGCAATTATTCCAATCTATAAATATCTCCTCATGTCTTTATATTTGCCTTTGTTGAAGTTCCTCCTCCATTGTTTTTATATGTCTTCCCTCTTTTTACTTTTATATTAAAATGTATCTGACTATGTTCAATTGAATTCAAAGGTTCATGTACTTTAACATTGGTAACTAATTCATGTTGAGAAGACAACATTAAATCCAACACATTCCCATCTCTGGTTGGTTCCAAGACATATTTAGAAGGAAACAATCCTGTGTTGCAAGTAGAAACTGATGGTCGTCAACCCCAGCTCTCTCAAATTAGTTCCATTGTATATGAGTATGGTTAAAATCACCCATTACAACACATTCCCCCTTACTCACCTCCCGTATAGCCTTCTGTAGGTTTACGCCTTCCGCTTGTCCTATGTAAGACTACGATACACTACTCCTATTGTTAAAGTTGAGTTCTTGGTAACAACGTTACATCAAATTACTTCCTCACAACCTGCTTAACCGTTCAGTATTACTTCACATGCTTGGATAGCTTATTTAATATATAAAATTACTTATCTCTCGTCAATCCTTCCTAAACATTATATAACTTGTCAGTGCTAACTCAGAATCTACTATATCTTGATGTGCCCATGCTTCTGTTGTACCTATTACTTTAGTTTCAATATATGTTATCATAATATCTAACTCAGAATCTACTATATCTTGATGTGCCCATGCTTCTGTTGTACCTATTACTTTAGTTTCAATATATGTTATCATAATGTCTAACTCAGAATCTACTATATCTTGATGTGCCCATGCTTCTGTTGTACCTATTACTTTAGTTTCAATATATGTTATCATAATGTCTAACTCAGAATCTACTATATCTTCATGTGCCCATGCTTCTGTTGTACCTATTACTTTAGTTTCAATATATGTTATCATAATGTCTAACTCAGAATCTACTATATCTTCATGTGCCCATGCTTCTGTTGTACCTATTACTTTAGTTTCAATATATGTTATCATAATGTCTAACTCAGAATCTACTATATCTTGATGTGCCCATGCTTCTGTTGTACCTATTACTTTAGTTTCAATATATGTTATCATAATGTCTAACCCGCTTTTTTTATTTAATATGCTCCTGGCATTTAGACTTTCACATTTACGTTCTTTCTCCTAAATAATTGGTGAACATGTCTTTGGATGTGTATTTGTACTACTTTGAGTACTACCCCCTGCGCATGTAGCTGAAATAATTTACGGTATATGTGGCCTTATCGACAACCCTGTCAAACTCACACCCAAGAACTGCAGCACCCTTCTCTGTCAGATGAAGCCCATCTCATGTGAAAAAGTAATATCTGAGAAATATATATATATATATATATATACATAGAGAGAGAGAAAGCTAGAGAGAGAGAGAAAAGAGAGAGAGAGTTTGGCTCATTCAGAATGTTCACACAGTGATTATGATAATTATATCAAACCTATTAAAAACTTTAAAATACAATTAATGTATACCGCCGATACTATACATAGTCGCAAAGTGGTTTCAAATTTATATAAATTAAAAGCAAGTCATCAGTAGTGGACATCATTGCGGAAGGCGTTGCAGTTGAGCTGAAATTACATAGAGGAAAACGTATAATCATAAGATGTATACATAGGACTCCGGGATCAAATGTGGACATTTAGTGATACCTTAGAAGTGTTACTACATGCGGCAAACAACGTAACAAAATCAATATATTTATGTGGTGATTGCACTTTAAGCTTTCCGATATTTCGATTTATGATGTTAGTACTACAGTACAGTACTTCCTCTCCTGGAAGGGGAGGAAGGGGGAGAGGGGGTAGAGGGAAAAGGAAGGAAGGGGGAGAGGGGGTAGAGAGAAAAGGAAGGAAGGGGGAGAGGGGTAGAGGGAAAAGGAAGGAAGGGGGAGAGGGGGTAGAGGGAATAGGAAATAAGGGGGAGAGGGGGTAGAGGGAAAAGGAAAGCAAGATCGTGATCAAGAGCTAGAGGAAAAGAGAATGTTGGACGGAGAGGGACTTGGAGACGGAGACGCAGAGGGAGATATAACAAACTGTCCCAATGGTATTGCTTCCCTGGCCGGTTGACTGAATGATTGTAATGTAACTACCAGCGAATAATTGTTTTTTTTGTGGGGGTTTGGAGTATCTACGTCATATTACACTTTACTCTTTAACAATAGGTAATTACTGTCTCATTGATGAAGTACACTGTCTACACGCTCTTGCTATGTCAAGTGGAAACTAATACGTTGGTATATGATGTAAATGAACGAAAGAAAATGTAACGTCATCCATCAACTCGATTGTGTGTAATTAATATCGTGAATGTGCGTACACGTAGGCGAGTTTATACATGCTATCAAGCCAATAAGACGTGTTATTATGATAGTGTTGTCTGATTAACCATTAAAACATCATTTATGTGAATATAAAGTTTTGAATAAACAGTGTAAATGAACACTGAAAACATGTTTTTATGAAATGTCCGAAAAACGGGTAGGCATATGTCAGCATTGTTTGCTAGCTACTAAATACTAACTAACTGAACAAAGGAATAACATTTATAAATGAAACGGAAATCATGTTTATTCAGTACACTACAGAACACTGAAAAGTGCTTAAAATAGGTGCCAAAACATATACCCTTGGAGTGAGCAAGCAACAAAAAACGATGTTTGTTTGCACCAGTCGTCATGCCGATACCCCATTCCATCATTAATTAAGAATCGCTGCTCATCTAGTTTAAATAACTGATGCTACTCGTGCTATTTTCAATCGTTCTTTGCAGTTCTTCTGCAAAACCGGCCGCCGCCATTCCGTTTAGATTGAGCTTCTCGCATATAAACAGGCTTCCTCTCCCAACAAAACCATCCCCACCCATCTACGAATCCAACTCACCATAACTGCTGAACTAGGGCGTTGAATAGGCGTGACATAATTTGTGAGACATTCGATGCGAAGTAAGCTAGCAGCCACACACATCTACGAATCCAACTCTCTCTCTCTCTCTCTCTCTCTCTCTCTCTCTCTCTCTCTCTCTGTCTCTCTCTCTCTCTCTCTCTCTCTCTCTCTCTCTCTCTCTCTCTCTCTCTCTCTCTCTCTCTCTCTCTCTCTCTCTCTCTCTCTCTCTCTCTCTCTCTCTCTCTCTCTCTCTCTCTCTCTCTCTCTCTCTCTCTCTCTCTCTCTCTCTCTCTCTCTCTCTCTCTCTCTCTCTCTCTATCATGCATAGCTGCTGAACTAGGGCGTTGAATAGGCGTGGCTCACTTCGCATCCAGTGTCTCACAAATGAAGTCGACCGCGAACCCAGGTCGTATTGTGACGCAATGTGATAACATTTACATTTATCATCAACCGACTGCGTCAAATTACGCCCTGTGTTCGCGGTCCCATTCGTCGTTGCTGTCGTCCGTTGGCGCGTCTATTCCAAGCTCGTCGGCCGATGTAACCATGTTGAAACACATTGTTGCTGTATGTACCATTGGCTACATAACACTCTTGTGCAGCCAGTCAGCGTAAGTCCTTCACAATATGTCATTTTGTTTTACTTGATTATTCTACATATTAATACGTTATGTACCTATAGTAGTTTAATTAAATGTCTCTCTTCAGCACTTCATCGTGTATATTCTCGACATAACTGTTAACGCCATAATGTATTCCTTTACTACACAGCGACGTAGTTATCTTTGATATGACACTTTGTCAAAAGCAAAGAAAATACCTATAACAAACTAGACTGGAATAACATGCTGAGGAATAACACCGCAATTGTATATTGGAACATTCTGACATATATATATATATATATATATATATATATATATATATATATATATATATATATATATATATATATATATATATAGATATATATGTAATTGATGCATGTGTTCCCTTGAAAAAAAACAAGGATAATGGTATAGAAAGAAACAGTTGTCAAAAAAGTCATTAGAAAAATAGCGTACAAGCAAACTATGTGGAGGGTTTATAGGCGTACCAAAAAAGATGAAGACTACACAAATTACTAAGAGGCACTTAATGCAGCTACGAAATATATTATACAATATAAAAGAAGCTTTGAGTAAAAATTAGCATGTAACATAAAAAAAAATACATCAAATGCTGTTAATATAACATCACAAAGTTTTTTAATGGCGGAAGACTTAAACGGATGCTTCACTTCAGTGTTTGCCATAGAGGATATTAGTTCAGTACCATTTCCAGATGCTAAATTTCAGGAGGCTAAATCGGACTATTAATTGTAATTTCAGAAATGATAGTTAAGAAAATAAAGTCAATAGAGAAAAATTATTCACTTGGAGTGGACATAATTCTTCCAAAACTACTATTGGAAACAGCATAACAAATTAATATACCTCTTACAAAAGTGTTCAACCTTTCATTAAAAGAGGAAGTGATCCCTTTGATTGGAAATATGCAAACGTCATACCATTATTTAAAAATAAAATGCAAGGAAAAAAGTTAATTATACATACACACACATATATATATATATATATATATATATATATATATATATATATATATATATATATATATATATATATATATATATATATATATATATATATATATATATATATATATATATATACACACACACACACACACACACACACACACACACACACACACACACACACACACACACACACACACACACACACACACACACACACACACACACACACACACACATTAAAACAACATTTATTTGAATGTCAAGTTTTTAATTGACAGTATAAACGAACTTTGAACAAAATAAATAAATATAATATTGTTATGGTTGTAAGACTTGTGTTTTATTTTTATGAAAGATCCCAAAACGGGTAAGAGTCTTTCAGCGTTGGTCGCTAGGTACTCAATAAATGACTATCTGCCCAAAGAAATAAAATATGTAAATGAAAACTGAAATAATGTTTATTTAGTACACTACAGAACATTAAAAAGGGAAGTGGGAAAGTGCTATAAAATTGGGTGTCACAAAGCGGATATCCGTGGAGTGAACAAGCATCAAGAAAGAAA